>JAOXYM010000017.1:18745680-18766904 GCA_028567055.1 Leptatherina wallacei
ACTACAAACATCGACTCATAAAGCCTAACTAGGACGACAAACATTGATCAACAAACTTGCCAAAGAGATGCTACATTGCACACACAGCAAGGAAGCAACAACGGCTCTTAGACTGTACAAAGTGTAAGAAGGAAAGAGAAGCCAAGCTCCAGTATGAGATAAATGCAGACAATGCAGGAACACAAAAGACAAATAAAGGGAACACAAAAAGTGGGGGCAAGACCGATCACAACCTCAACACCGGTTCCAGGAAGATTTCCCATCATTTAGCTGTTGCTGTGAACACAAATCCCAACATCCACTTGTGGCACCATCTATAGCCATTAGAGGGAGTATAGTTCTTCTAGTTTCCTCCCTAACCTGCACAGCACATCTGGCAAACATTAGCCATCCTAAACGAGCGCTGCAGTTGTGATGTAGAACACCCCCACATTTTTGAAGTGGAGTGTGTTTTGTGCTGTTTCCCCCCCCCCCTTCTCTCTGGATGATTGATTGTGGAATAAAAAATGAACACCTTAAGTCCTAATTTGGCACACACGACACCTATAAAAACAAACAACAACAAGGGCAGACTTGCAGCTGCAAAAAGTCAGTCTCTTCAAGTTGCACAGATTTTTTTACACAGTTCCACTCGTCGGAGAAAAAACCTCTTGACCCAGAGCTTTTTTTTTTTCCTTTTCTTTTTTTTTTCTGGCAAAGCTAAAGCATTTTTCCAGCTACATTTAAAAATACCACACAAATGAAGAGAATTAAGTCCGGTTGGCTTGGCGTTTTTCATTCAAAACATCTGTGGAAACATTAAAACTCACAATTGACTAGTCAGAGAGGAATTAAGATAATTTTCATGTACAAACAAAGCATCAAACTTGCAAAGCCTAAAGGACCATCTTGCTATGCTAACCACTATGTTGCGCAGTTCAAGTCGCAGCACAGGCATGTCTTGTGTAAAGGCAATATCAGTAGTCACTGTCTTAACTTACTGACAGCATGCTGCTGATGGTGGGCTGCCTGAGAGGCTAAACAACTGGCTTTATCCCACTTATGCAGGTGACAGATATAGCAAGCTGCAGGTGATAAATGAAACAGAGTAGCAGGCATTTTGATGGACTGTGGCCCTGCAATGCAGAGGTTACAAACATACAAATCCCCTCACATCTGCAGCAATCATGCACAGTGTAATTGATTCCAGACTGCTCTGTTGAGCTTTCCAATAAAACAAGAGAAACTAACAACCCTTAAAGAGTAGGACCTCAGATTAAAATAGCTGAAAATAGTCTGTCACAATGCATCGACAAAACAGCTATGTCATCTGCTGTTTTAAGGGCAGACTAAATGAGCTTGTGTTGTCTCATCCAGTCTGACGTGATGAGTGAAAAGGGGGAATGTTGATCATTGTCTTGAGAAATTTTAATGACGGCTTCTGTGAGGTTTTAAACACCAGGTGATGGATCTTCTGTTGACCTCAGCATAATTTTACCCAGTAAGAAGTTAAATGTATCCTGCGAGCTATCTTGGCCTTTCTCCTTCCCTCAGTCCCATGAGATTAGGTCGTTAAAGCACATGGTCAGTTCCACATGCCTCTTCTCTCGCACATGTGTTCACTCAGAAGATAAATAAGTGATTACCCAACATTCTCTTCTCCTCTGCTTGCTTCAGTTTACACAACACAGCAGAAACCAAAATCAGCCAGGCCACAAATCATGTGTCAGGATTTCAAATATTCACTTTCTGTGCACATAACATCTCTCCCAGGTGCTTCTGGAGACAGGTTTTGTGAATGAACTTATATTTAGGGTGCATGAAGGGGTGTGTGAAAACGAATGGTTGGGATTTACAGGTGATTAAGTATCAGAGAGAAGAATGTTAAAGATTCAGATGTAATCCCATCAACATTCGTCTGAGTGGAGTGACCGAGGAAGTTACATAATGTCAATGGATTGCACATCTGGTTTGAAGATGCACGCTGGCAATTCTCATGAGGTAAACCAAGTGGGCACAGTTACATCCATTTCTCTCCCTTCCTCTCCTCAATCTCCGCCCCCTCCCTCCCTCCCGGAAGAGCTTTAAATAACCGTGATAATCTTTTATTGGTAACAGAGTGCTTGAACAACTTTGTCAATAAATGCGTGAGCTTCAGTACAAAAAACTCCCACACCTCCGCCCACGCCTTCACAGCAAATCCCAGCGTCCTGTGTGCAGATGAAGTTACTGGCTCGTAAGGAATGGAAAACACGCAAGCTTTCGACTTTTCAAACTGCTCAATTAACTCCTTAATAAAAGAATGATGGTTCTACATTTAAACACTTCCTTGTCATCAATGTGATTCCAATTACTTTTCCAAGAACACATTTCTGACTAACCCATAACCAATAACATTAAGATGAAAAGCTAACGCAACTCAAGTTGCATCACATGCTAAAAATGGCATGCAGTGCATCTGATGCATGGCAAGTCTGGTCTGTCAAAACCAATGGAAATAGTATATCCTTCCAATTAGAGTTTAAAAAATAGATTTATTTTCTTCTCTAGGCTTTGATAAAATCTCTAAAAGAAAATAATCTACGCTCCAATCATTTATTCACTTATCAGTAGAGAAGGACGTTATTTTTTTCAAAATACTTTGATCTGTAATCACTATAAAGAGTGATCAGCAGAGCCAATTAGATTTTGTTTATTTTAATCAGAGTAAAGGAGAGCTGCACCATTTTGTCTCTTCTATTTTGCAGTGCTTCACAAGCAGGTCAGGTCATATTGTTGTTAGCAAAGCATAAAAACAAGAAACTCTGCACTCACCTGATAAAGTTAGCATAACATTTCAAGCAACACTGATCTGATTCATGACTATAAGTCACTAAAAAAAGACAGTTTTGTGTCTTTTTCACCATAAGTGTTAAAGATAACATTGGAACAAAACACATCCTGTCAAAGTGGGGCATGTCTATGTGCCTAAATGGAACAAATAACAGCAGACTTGCACCTGAGTGTCAGGACTAGGTTTAAGAAACAGGAGAAGGAGAGCAGCAAAATAGCAGTAAAGTCTAATACTGAGCAGAAATTAGATAAGCGCACAGAATAAATAAGTGTATGTTGCTAAATGTTCAATTTAAATAAAACTTCCAGTGTCTAGCAATAAAAATCAAGCCCCATTCTCAAAGTGGCTCCTTAGATTTGTTGAAACTGGCTGTTTAAAGCGGTGTTTTTGGGATTGTCATCAGTACGCTCCAACTACATGGTAAAAACGCTTAGTCATGGTTTAAATTACACATACGGTTAGAGGGCTATTTATTTCTTAGATGTATGTAGCACTTAAGAATAGTCAGTGTTTTATCTGTGGTAGACAGCAGTAAAAGTGCCCTCAATACAGGAAATCACACCAGCCTGACCAGCAAGCTAAAGCTAAAAGCTCCTCATAATAAAGCCACCGGAATATCACAATCTTATACAACTCAGACCTCAAAAATGTCACAGCGGTTTGTTACAGAGCTGTATTAGGGATTCTTACACAGGGGATGCCCTTGGACTATCATAAATGTAATATGTTCGTTATACGCTGTTGGACAGAAGGTTCATACTGTTCAAACAGAAAGACTCTTCATCTCCTACATATTCACAGTGGATCACAGAAATCCTGCAAAATTTCACATTAGAGAAGATGAGAAAAACTTTCCAAGGGTCTACACTGAAATGTAATGTCAACTGGTAGCTTTCTTTGAAATTCAATGAGAACTGGAAATAGCAAACATAAAGACATAAAAACAGTTTTCTTGCATGTATATTGTTTATTCTTCTACAAACATTTTTTTGATTTGCTATTGCATTTACTTTTTATACTTGCTATTATGGATATGTGAATGTATTAGTTGTAAAGATTAATTATAACTGAAAAAAATAAAGAAAAAGACAAACAAACAAAAACAGATGTAGCTGTAAAACAGTCCAACACCTTGAGGTAACCTGGACCGTTTTGCATGGACCCACCACGTGTAACTGTCTGAGGCAGAAATAATGCAATATAAAAACTTAAAATACTGCTTTTTTTAAAACTAAATTTTTTCCAACTCCATTATTTACTGTATTGATTTTTTATTTCATTTTTTCATTTTTAGATCTGAGCCATTTGAGATGGCCAAAAATGTGCTTTTCTGGTGGCTCCATTCTGAATTTTAGCTATAGCTCGCCTATACTACCGTCTCCTGAAGATATGCAGACTACGAATAGGTAGTAGACACAACCCAGCTTAAAAGAAAAACAGAAACACCTAACAATTTTAGTAGTCAGGTAGTCAGAAGAAAGAAAAAGAAAGTAAGAAAGTCACCTTTTTTGGACTTGGCTCCAATTTTCAGTTTGGAAGGCCAGGCTATCTGTGTTTGGGTTTCATCCATGACCTGAAACGGAGAGAAGAAGAGCTGTTGGTTTCTCCCAAACATCAGTACAGTCAGATGATGTATGCTGAGAAGCATAAATGAACAAAACACAATGCCCTTCAACCTTCAAGATTTAACTTAGTGATGTGAGGACAACTGGTAAATACAAGTTATACTGACTGTAGATGAGGAAAATGGTGTTAATATCCAGCTGTTAAACAATTAAAAAAGTGGGGAAGAACATCAGAATGTCACCAGCATTGCAATCCATCTCCATCAGTGCTCCAAAAAGCTGTTACTTTAAAAATGTCAGATGAATTTATGTAATGTTTTGCAGACACTTATTTAATTTTGCTCCGCACCCAAATCCTCCCATTTGAAGCAAAAATAATGAAAACAGAATTAAAAGCAGTGATCCGGCTTGGCTTTGAAACACGTCTACTGTATGTGAGAGCTCTTTGATGGGTCTACTCACTGTAAGGAATATGTGTATCAATGGAGGGAAAAAAGCAAAAGGCAGGAAGTAAGACAAAATAAACAAAAACAAGGAGTTGGTCAGGAGGCTGTCAGGGAAAACGGGGGAAATCTATAACCTCCTGCATGCCTTTATGACCAAGAGGAAGCTCACCTTGCTTGACTTCCTGGCTACAAATACACAAAAGTCCCTCAGAACTGCCTTGCTCTGAGATGTAGTTGATGTTAGTAGAGAAAGAGAGAGACAGGGAAAGGGTCTGACTTGCAGTCTTCTAATGGCTTTGTCCTCAATGTGCTCCATCCTTGTTTTCACAAATGTCCTGTAGTCCTGTTTGTTTTAATACTTTCCAGGGGTTTGTGTTTTCAGGGTGGAGAAGATATGAATTTCTCAAAGTTCCCAATGTTTCAGCCACGTGATGAAGCACAACAGGACAGCTTCAAACAGTTACATGAGCAGCGGTTGCCTCTCAATATACCTCAGTGGACGAGTGCATTGTCACTCAAATGCAAGTGGGGGTTTTAGAGCACTCAGGACTCCCTACAGATGTTAAGGCCTTTTTAGAATTTCTACAGAAAATCTTTTTTTTCCCCAAATACTTGAAAAATATGTCCCACTTTTGTACAAACATAAGAGCAACATCTCGTCGTCCTAACTGGTGCCCAAACCAAAAAGGGAAGTGCCTTTATTCCTCCGCCTTGCTTTCTTTTAGCAACATCTGTATCTGTTAGGCATCCTTGAAAATAAGGTCTGACAGCTCCACCACTGCCAGTCTCCCACACCTGTAAAACAGGGAGCCAACTCTGAAAGGTCCAACACGTGCCTCTCTTTACCCTACAAGCATATGCTCCGAGTTGCTGATGGTTGACTGGAAACCCTTTCATGCCTCGCTGATTTTCTACATTGTGGCCTATAATCACATGAAGATGGAAAGCCTAAGTTATAAATGGAATAAGGGACCTCTGCCACTATTTGTCAGAAAGACCGAACCTGTAGAAGAACCTAAAGGCAACACGGTTCAGTCTTGACATATCAATCTGTGGAAGTTCATTTTATGGCCTTCTAATTCAAACGAAAATTGAGTTTCTTACTCATAAAAACAAAGACTGCATTCCTCAGAAACAGCAACTTTATAAAAAAAAAATTTCTAAGCCAATAAAATCCTTGCGCAACACATTTGTCCAACAAATGTATCTTTAACAATGTTTTGTAACATTCTTCTTTCTTTTGCTTTAGCTCATTATCAAAGCTGCACATCTTGAGGAATTATCTTGTGGCAAAAAAGCACCCTTTCAGTGTTTCTACTGAAAGAATTATGGAGAAAAAAAAAGCTGCATTTTTGTATGATACTGTGCAATGAACCTAAAGGCAAATTCCTTGTGTGATCTTGTTCGGCTGTTTTTGTAGGGAATTCATTTGCAGCATCATTAAAGTGAGCAAGCTGAAAACAGTGCCAGCTTTGGCATCCAACGTTGTTAATGACCATCCATTATCGTCCTCCTGCTGTAATCGCCGCCATCCCTCCTCTTTTCAGTGTTTTTACAAGTTCTGAAATAATATTATCGGTCTATTCACTCAGAGTGACTATACACACTGTGAAATTCAGGCCTGAAACCAAAATCTGACGAGTTTTCTTCTTATTGGGTTTCATATTATCGCAGACGTAACTCTAACATACTACATGACACTCTCCCACTGTTGTCTAGAATATGTGAGAAAGGACAATAAATCACGTATACCTAAGAGCTGGATGCAAACCTTTCTACTCCAACTATGCTCTCACACCAAAAGCTGGACGTATTACAAAGAAAAAAATTAGAAGAACATCCTGTTCTCAGTGATATTGAGGATTTATTACCTTTGCAGTACATTAGCCTTTGACTTTCCCATTGTTTGATATTCTGTTCCTCAAATCCCGTGACAATATCTGGACTTTGTCATGAATGCTTTCAGCGGAAAAGCAGTAATTCAACAATTCAACAAATATGATATTGCAGCAAACTCTCAGGAGTCACTGTAATTACACAGAAGATGATGAAACAGATGAAGGATAACTGATGGTGAATTTCACATGAAATGCAATAATAAAATCTAATTAATAATTGCAGCAATGTGTAAATTCAAATGCAGTGCAAAGACATGGCAAAGTCAAAGGCTCATTATAAAAATGACATTTCAGACCTGAAATTATACTTTCCTAAAATTATCATACATTATGGCATTTGCGTCGTCATCATTTTCTTTAAGAAAAAAAGGGGGGAGGGGGATCTTTGTTCAGAGGAACCTGTTTCCTGTCCAGCTTGCTGTTCTTGGCAGCACTCTACAGATGGGACTGATTTCTGTCAGACCACACACCATTATAAAGGGTGGATGGTGTTTATTTTTATGAAGGGACTTGCAAATACCTCTCAAATGGGTCAAGTTATTTGCTCGAATTAAGTAACCTATACATATGCCATTCTATCCTTTTTTTCTAACCACTCCACCCTTTCTGAAATGAATGGACATAGAAATGGCTTTGATAAGTTTCATGGCATGACCCTAATATGATGATTGGCTGTTAAGAGGTCTGCAGCTTGTGTGTGCAGATGTGTGTAACATCAAGCGGGATGCCATTAAGGAAATGTCCACATAGACAGCACATGTATTTGATACACGTGACGGCAAATGGACGTATTTCACATCAGCGAATCGACGGAGGCAGAGTCTCGTTTCCTGGATCTTGCTGCAATGGCACAGCTGTTGATTCAGCTGGAATGTGTGTGTGTGTCTGAGTGTGTGAGGGGGACACAGAGGGCTTTTGGTGGGTGTAGAGCTGTTGTGAGGCCAGTTAAGAGACTGAGAGAACAGCAGAAGTTGAGCCTGACAGCACTGACTGAACCATCCCCATGAGACCTAACAGCCATGTTAACAATCCAAGTGTTAACTTGCAGCTACAGCCCCATTACCCCTCTTGGCCAATACTAACACATACATATGGTTATGAAAGGGCTACACACATAGCAAGAAGGGCAAATTGGTAAAAAAAACATTGTGCTGCTGAAATGCAGTGAACACTATCTACTGGATGACCCATCATTATTTTAACTGTTTGTTAAAACCTAAACATTTGTTTACGTATGTTTTGATGCCTCACACTGACCTACTTGTGGCAGCATCTTGCAGTTTTTTTCTCTACACTGAAAAAAAGAAAACATAAGACATTTCGACATAAGACATTATGGCACATTTCGGTGCCATATTCCAAATAAAATGAATGACTCCTGGCCTCAGATCTGAGTGCACTGGCGCTTTAATATCGCGCCTGGCATTATTTACAGAACCGCAACCTCTGGGAAAGAGAGATGGAACAGGGATCAGGGATGAACTGGCCAGAAGTTCAAAGGCATCTCTCAACTCAAATCCACTCCAAGCTCTTCTGTGGTGCACAGTTATCGTCTTAACCAGCCCAGCCTCTCTACTCACTGATGCCCCACGACTCCAAAACAGACAAGATTTCACACTGTGACATCACAGATAACAGAGCTAATTTTTCACTGCACAACAATGTGTTA
The DNA here is from genome assembly GCA_028567055.1 of Leptatherina wallacei. Classification (NCBI taxonomy): domain Eukaryota; kingdom Metazoa; phylum Chordata; class Actinopteri; order Atheriniformes; family Atherinidae; genus Leptatherina; species Leptatherina wallacei. Next base: position 18,754,071 of record JAOXYM010000017.1, read on the forward strand.
AACCATCCACTAACGTATGTTTTCTGTTAAACAATCAAGAACCTCATTTGCAGAGAAATCCCCTTGTTACACCAGACTGATAGTGGTGAGACAGTGGCTTAGAGTGGCATTAACACAGCAGGAGGAGAGAAAAAAAAACATGAGGGAGTGAGACAGAGCCCAACAGACAGAGGGACAAGGGCTAGAGAGAGTTCTAATTCCTAGCTGGGGAACCCTGATGTGGTCCAACCCTGTTTTTCCATTGTCCTTACATTTTTGCCGTCAATATGAAAAGGGTAGACTGTTTGCAAAATGTTGCTCTGAACTCAAGGAAGTCCAGCAGACGGTGAGTAAGAGGGTTTGATCAATCAAAGCACGCAGGCTTGGGGAGAAAGTGCGTGGGTGGATCATTTTATGCTGCTGTCGTCAGTAAATGAACTCCAAAATCTCATTCCCATAGCACACCGAGTAAAAGTGTGTTCGTAAAAACAATGACATATGCTTTCTTACATGAGGGAGAGAATTTCTGACCGTTGACTTTATTAATCTCATTGAGTTTGTGCAGCACATGGGTGTGTAGGACAGGCAGGAAGCAGTCCAACTAAGAATTTCCATTTTCATCAACGTCAAGGTATTTCACACATCATCCTTTTTTCTTTCAACAATACTGTTCCACAGTCACATTCAGTGTTTATTTTCCTAACTGGGCATATATGGTGATCACGCTATCATGAGTTATCCACATGGAAATCTTACAATAAAAACATGCGTTTAGTCCTTCTGCTTTACTATTCCTTGCTAGCCTGCCAACCCCAACAGCTCCAAACTAATTTGTAATTGACGATTTTACATCTTCTAGCCACTATTTGTTTAAACAAGCTGTTAAAAATGTTCAAGGCAAAGATAAAAAAAACTGGAAAAAAAAGTAAGTGGGCTTTGTGGAACATGGCAAACATATACCCTGAATCTTTTAAATATTTTTTATACTCAGATTCAAACCAAAAGTGATGGAAGCAGGGCTACAGTACAGTGAATTTAGAGTCCTTGTTAAAATTCCAACAAGGGGAATCACGAGGCGCCTGGTCTGCATTAGTTGGTTTTTGAGAACTGCTTCAGGGACAGTTAAATTGACAATTTAACTCTGTTTCCTAAACCAAAACAAAACAAGGAAAATAGACAAAGGAGGTATGCTAAAACAAACCGCCAGCCATCATTTATTTCACTACAGACAATTAACATGCTCTGGAGGAAGTTTGACACCATCAGAGTTTTAAACATTAAAGGACTCACAAGAGATATTTAAAGGGAACCAAAAAAGTAGCAAGAGATCTGGATGATACAGAACCTAGTGTTAATGTTGAAAAATCTCTCTTTTTGTTTTTATTGGAACAACTATCTGATCAGTCTGGTCTGAATACATAACGCATGATTTCATACATGACAACTGCTAAAATAAGATGGCACATACACATAAAAACAAATCTGTGCTAAAATAAGTCAAACTACGTTTGATATTACAATAATATCCCAGTTTGTTGCAGATGTGTGGTAATCATGTTTTCCATTTAAATCTTTGCTTTCAATGAATTAATTAGGCCCGAGCACTGAAGGCGGTGCAAAGGCCTATTGGAATGCAAATGTTTATTATTATTATTCTCAAGACAAATGAATTGCATTTTTGGCGGTTTTCCCATGCCCGAAAACTCACCAAATTTTGCGAACCCCCCCCCCCCAAACGATTTTGAAAAATGTTGTATTTTTGGGGTCCCGAGATCGTTTGGACAAAATTGCGCGAGATCGCCACCTATTGAAAACTCCCCTACATTGCAAGTCATCGATTTTTATGAAAGTCGGTAAACATGTTCTACATGCTCGGGCAAACAGAAAAGCACATTGGACCTATGGTCCAAACCCAAAAGGAAGTCGGCCATTTTGGGTCAAAGGCGCAATTTTGGCATTTTACTCACGTTGCACTTTAACAAACTTGTCCTAGGAATTTTATCGTAGAGCCACCAAAGTTGGTCAGAATGTTCAGGAGGCATGTGGGGTCAAAAGTTATTGAAAACTTTCTCAAAGGAGTAACGGCGTAGAGGGGGCGGGGCCTCAAAGTTTGATGTCTCGCCATGAAAAACGAAATCGCTACAACTTCCACGTTAAACAAGATATCTGCACCAAAATGCACACGTATGATGCCGGTCCCATCCTGAACACATCTATCTGTCAATATTTTGATTATGAATTAGCCACGCCCCCTGGCGACAGGGAGTTATGTTTTTTACTCAAACCCCCATTACTCTGAACTTTTTCAGACAAGCTGGTCAAAATTGGTTCAGAGGACAGAAAACAAGTGGGTGAAGATATCCGGTGAGAACTGTTGTTCTATGCTGCAGGTCGCGACCGTGGCGTCATGGCGATCTTTGATATGCCGCCGTGACATCATAAATCCTTATAAATCCCTCAGACTTTATCCGATCACCATCAAACTAACAGGGATTTTTCAGTGTCCAGCCTTGAATAGAAAATGATTGTCACTTCCGGTTTTGGGCTAAGCCCCGCCCACTTCCAACAGGAAATGGTGTTTTTCGGAGTAATTTTGGCCCTTTTCTTGTCCCAGTATTTGATTGAACTCCTCCTAGGAATTTTATCGTACTGACCTGAAAAGGGGTGTAAACATTCTCGAGGCATGTGTGATCAAAAGTTATCGAAAAGTTTCTCAAAGGAGTTGACGTTTGGCGGTGGCGTCCGCTGGAACTTTGATGTTACGCCATCAAACACGTTTCCTTGTATCTCCTACATACAACACCTGATCTGCACCAAACCGAACATGGGTCAGTCTAGTTCCATGCTGACCACAACCACTTGTCCAGATGATGTCATGACTTTAGCCACGCCCCCTGGAAACAGGAAGTGACCCATTTTAAGGCCTAAATAACCTTCTTTCTTCAGGCAAACATTACTATACTACCTCTCATCACTCAGTGATGATTCTAAACAGCTTATGATGGTTCTTACACTAACTGAGGAGGAGGACCCTGGCAGAGGGAGTGTACAGGTAAGGCTGCACACTCCTGCATGACCGCACCTGCGACTGCTAGTGAGGGTGAGAGTGCTATGGCCGGGAAGTTACTTGTAGATGCGGCGGTGCAATAGGCCAAGCAGCGCCAGAGGTGCAAGGGCCTCCATCGCCGCTTGCGGCTTTAATTCTATATATAATTTCCCTTATTGATCTTACCTTTCTGATAATCATGGTTTGTCTTTTCTCGTCAGTCTAATTTTAGAATTATTGCATTTTACCTCTATGTTGTTTCTTTGACTGGACTGGACTGACCCAGGTTGTTCTGAAATATGTCAAACATAATATTTGATATGGACGGTAACAGTGTATGACAGCAAAGAGTTTTGACTCATACAGTTGTGTGCAAGTCTTAAGCCACCCCTCATTTCTTTATACATCCAGGAAAATGAGAAACAATTGAAACAATTTATTACAGTGTGCAAATATGAATGGAAGTCCCTAAGTCCATAAGTAGTCCCCAGGAATAGTTCTCGAGGGTTCTTGAGGGACATTCCAAAGCTCATCTTTGGACGTTGGCCATCTTTTGCTTTATTCTCTTTCAAGATAATCCCATGCTGCTTCAGTCATGTTGATGTGTGGGCCCTGGGGAGGACTCATCACTCCATAAGACCTGTCACTACTGATTCAGTCCAGTTCCTGTGCCATTTGGCATACCTCAGCCTTTTCTCTCAATTTCCCCTCCTTAAGAATGGCTAACTGACAGCCACCCATCCATGCAGACCATTTCTGATGAAGCTTCAGCAAACAGTTCATGGATAAACTGAAGGGCCAGATGCATCTCTTGGCCCCGTTTCAGGTCTTTGCCGTTTTTATTTTCCTTTTTTAGACACCATTTTCAGATGCTGTCCATCTTCTGCAGATATATTTTAGTGCCTGTCACTTCTTTTATCTTCCACTTGTTCAGTTTCCTTGAAACTTCTTTTCAAGAACACACTGCACAGCACACCATGCTGACATATATGCACAGTTTTTAGCTGATAACTATGGAAATCACCTTCCTGATGCAAAATTACTATTTTATGCCTTTCAAAATTTCAACTTGGAAAGAAATTAAGTATATTTTTGAAATGCAACTAATAAAGTGCCCAAAGACACATTCAGTCAAGTCTTCTGTTATGTGTAGACAAAACATTGGCTCATCCTTTAATTCAGGTGCTGATTTTAGTCTTGAGATTCATGAGTCAGTGTTAGGTGGCTTATAAAAAAAAATAAAAAAAGAGACTGAAAATGGTCAGATACAAATGCTGGACTCAAAATGAGTAAAGAAGCAGCCAGTTACAAGAGTTTGTTTTAAATGTCTTACAGTCTGAAGAACTACTGCTCAAGAGCATTTTAACAGATTACATGAAAGTCTGAATCCTTTGGACCATAACAAAGAAATGAGGGGTGCCTCAAAACCTTTACATAGTACTGTACACCACCAGTTTTTTTAATGTTGGGCTTTGAACATCATAAATAACATTTTAGGGGTGTTACTTCAATTATTTTAACCATGCCATGAACTGTTCAGCTTATTAATTAACATCAAACCATCAAATGTAAGACTTTATAACCATAAAGAAGTTGTAGAACAGGATAATTAATGTGCCCTTAAATCAAACTTACTTTAAACATTTTTATTTGTAAAGATATGCTTGCTTCACTAACTTCCCAACCTTTCCATCTATACAATGGTCTATAGAAATCAATGTTTCATGATGTTTATATTTCAAACACTTAATCACGATAAGTTGTAAGAAAAGAAAAGAAAACTGTCAGAAGACTTTGTATCATAATTAATAAACAAGTGGAACTTATTTCACTGAAGGTTTTGTCAGTGAGACAGTGCTGCCAAGATAAGGAATGTGTAACATTTTGAACTCCTGTTAATCTGCTATATTATGGTACATTATGTAAGTGGAAAGGCCCAAAGTGTTGTGTCAGCTGTGTTTTAGCATCAGAGCCCTGGAGTGGTTTCACGTCAGTAACTTTCCATTGTTTTTATTTGTTTAAATATTTAATTAGGAGCAACTGGACGAGCACCTGACATCTGCTCCTATACTAAGAGAGAAGTGCTGCTGAGTAGGCTTGAACACAACCGAAAGACAAAGCAAACATTATCCAAGAGCAGACTACACACTCACCTTCTGAAAGAAATCCTCACCGCCATTGACTCTCCCCTCTGAGGCAGCTAGAGTGAGACAGAAAAAGAAAAAAATTAATGTATGAAACCACAGGGAAACTGAGTCATGAAGGTAACATGTGACCCTAGTGCGGCCAAATCACACATTGATTATCCAGTCCTCTGAATGTTACGGTATCTTCATTCAGAGCAGTGTTTATGGAGGATCTCCATTTCTTTGCATATTGTCCTTGGCAGGAATACTGACAATGCTGACTGGCAGGAATGGAATAAAATGTTCCAAGTAATTTTCTATAATCCTAGAGATTGGTTAAAGCTTCTGTATAACAAATTGATGGATATGGGGAAAATATTTGAACATTTTACAGTGGCTGGTAATGGAGTATTTCATATCATACTTGGGTCTAATAGTGTTGGTTTCACACTTCTTAAAGAAAATGCTTTTCCCCCCTTTTAAAAAATTTGTCAGCACACTGTTAACATCTGTCCTTTGTCAACTGCAGTATGAGAAATATCAAAAGCCGAAAAACTGACCCAAATAACTTGTAAACAAAGTCAGCACTTAAGAGTGGCTGTGGTGTTTTAAAAGTACTTTTCCAAGCAGGTGAATGTGCCAAGAAACTCCTTCAGCTGATACAGTATGCAGGATAGATGTAGGGCCAACCACCAGAGCAAGTCCGGCCTGAAGTCACTCCAACACATCTGCAAGTCCTTCAAGTTGTGGCAGCTTAGCTGATGTAAAATACATATGTGCTATCCGAGGAGAATTCTCATGTTCCTCGTCATTTGGGAATACTGGGAAGGTTTAATGATTCATTGCAGCCAGTGTTCTCGAGATAGATCTGTTGCTGTTTTTGTGAATCTGGCAGCAGCAGAACAGTTACTGTGGGTTATGCACCTCAGTCATGAACGCTGACTTCACTACAATGAGCAAAATGATGTTATGATCAGAAAAAAGCCAGAGTGAGTTTGAGTTTTTATTTCAGAAATGATTGAACTACAATAAACTGAGATGTGACTGAGGAGTTTTAAACCAGTGGATGGAGTACAGTAGAGTAGCTCTGAAATAATTAACTAATCAATGATCAACTGATCATTTTGTTAAATGTCAAAACTATTTGGTAAATGAATAATCTTTAGGTGAGCGTTTCACATGTATACAAGGATATTCTTTGTCTTAAAGAGAGTAAGGAAAAAAATAACTGAAAAATTAAATGCAGCTCCAACTGCACACGTAAACTAAATTAACAGATACAACTACATGACAAATCACACCCCTGAGATATTTTTTTAATCCACAAAAATTAGTAAGTCAAGCTAAAGTTTGATGTCAAAATTCCACTTATCATCAACTTGTAAATCATTGTTAAGAGCTCCCATCAACACATCTCAAATTGGAAAGAGGAAATATAGACTCTTAATGAACAGTTCCATTTTCAACCAGAACGCCTACATCATGAACCTCAAACACATGTTTGTACTCAAGCAGACGTCCAAGTAAAGTTTATGAAGCCTGGTCTGGTTCAGCAGGTGAGCCAGATTCTTATGAAAAGTGTGTATATCAAACACTCATCACCCCAGTACACAAATAAAAGATCAATTCTGACAGCTGCATGGTAATTAAAGGCCGGAGGTAGAGTTAAAATTGATGGCTAATGCAGGATAAGTAAAACAGCAGTTTTAATAAAGCAGTAATTTAACCCATTATGACCCCATGCAACAAATGCATGCTCTCACATTTTAAGCCTGGATCAAGTGTACAAAGACACATGACAAGATTTTTTTTTTTACTAAAATTCCCCCAAAAATAAGCTGTAAAGCCAAAATATAATTAAACCTCCAAAGAGGGGTGAAGACCTTAGCAAGCCATTGTAAGAAACAAACTTATTTTCTATAGGGCTTTTTTCTGATTTTTTTTTTTTTCTGTCCGATCTCCTGCTTGCTGTCTGTGTTGTCTGCTGTCATTTCCCTAGACCTAACACTGACGTAGCATCACACAAACACAGACACCAGTGCAGTCAATCAAAACAATGGCAGCACCAGTGAACACATCTGTTGCTGCAGGGCCGTTGTAACTTTTGGATATTAAAAACTTAATAAAAGGGGACAAATATAAGAGCAGCAAACTGCAACATCTGTGGTATGAAAATAAAAAAGAGACTGGATCCACCACATCCACCTTAAAACACATCTGGAGAGGTCAGTCACTGTAATATGAAAGCTTAATGTTAGCATCTATGTTAGCAATGAGCTAAGGGCCACCACAGAACACATTAACTTGTTACTATTATATTGCAAAGCTTTTGGGCGTCTTTAATCTTTTAATAACTTTGTTTTTAACGTTAGTATAATTTTTTTTATTATTATCATTACTTTTATTGTATCTGCTTTTATAAATGTTTTAAAGTTGTTTATCTTTTACTTCTGTTGATTGTTAAGCTCTTCGGTCAACCGGTCAACCGGTACCAAATAATGTGAACTCAATCAGATTGGCTTCTGTGAATGTGTTCAGAATAAAGGACACATTTACTGGACACAGTTACCATAAACAGCTGACTTTGCCATGTTGACGTTAAACTTGGATCAAACTGAGATCAGACCCACTGTAAACAATGTGGTTTACTGGAAAGTACAGCTGTTGCTGATTTAGGAATGTGAGGAATATTTATTGGAGCTGCAAGTAGGCCCTATTGGATCTAAATTAATCTAAATAGTTTTTTTTCCCTTTTATTCAATTTTAAAAAGTTTAAAATTAATATTTTCAATACTCATCTCAGTTATTTCAAACCCTTTAAATAAAAAGAAAAGAAAAGATAAGGACAGTTGGTGATCCTGTACTTAAGTGTAGTATATTGGCTCCCCTCTTTACTTGAATGCTATGTACTGCAGTAGTTGTTTTGAAAATTTCTCTGGGGATTCAGATGAATTTCATTACACATTAAAACTCTTGGATAGGCTTTGTAAAGAGCATATTTACTAATCTGAAAAAATGTCCATGTTCATATACAGGATTTTAGAATTCAGTAAAGCAAAGAAATTGTCTAGAAGCGAGGGACCAAGCATGTGTTAGCTTAAGCTAAAGATCAGTGCTGTTACAAAATACTGGTAGACAAAGGGTTTTAAATTCCTTGGATATTATAATGCTGTCTTCTAAGCAGACCAGGCAGCAAGCATTGCATAGGGAATTACTCATTACAACTGAAAGTGACTTGAAACTTGACTCAGACTTGAGCCATAAGACTTGACTTAGACTTGAAGTATATGACTTGAAACTTTACTTGGATGTGAAAAAGATGATTTGTGAACACCTCAGGAGAGCTGGCAATAGGAAGCAACAGCCAATGAGAAGTCAGAGAATATCAGCACTCGCCAATCCCTCTCTGATGTTTCTGGTGTGCAATATTTAAGGAAAACTTTCTCTTCAACAACCAGGTAAAAACAAACAGGCCATGTCCACACATTGACTAATTTAGTTGCAACTGTTAAAGTTTATAATTTGAATGTTTTGTCCACGTGGAACGGGTGTTTTGGGAGCCTTAAAATTCTCATTTTTTAACAGGCTCCAAAAGCAAAACAGATCTGAAAATGCCACCGTCTTGATTCCATGTTTACAACCTATACTGAAGCGGTCATGCCACAGCCCCAACCTCTACCTCTACCTGCATGTACAACCCCGACATCAGCTGTGTTGTGTTCATGCTGCACAAGCTACATCTCCTCTTCAGCTCAATCTTCCACCAACATTTTCTTCTTCTTTGTGTGTTTGTTTACAATGCACAAGTTTATGCCCATGCTCCATGTCTTATCTGTTTTTGGTGCATTACCATGGCCATCTTACAGGCCTGGAATGTGTACTACAGCATTTCCAGTGGTTTAGTGTGGATTCACACATTTCTTGAAATAATTCCATCTTCTTGAAAAACTTTTTTTTTTTTTTTTAAACAAACTCAGTTCTGTGTGAATGTTGTCTGAATCAACTGGAGGTACTTGTATTGTGTAAACTGTAACGTTAATGACAAGAGGGAAATCTACCAGCATGAACGATGAGTTATGGGTCAAGTCTGGTGGAAAATAAATCTTGGTTGCAGAGAAACGTGTTGTGTTGTGTTGTGTGAACAATAGAATAATCTGATGAAAATTTTAATCTTGTAGTTTGTAGCAATTCTTCACACCTCACTTTAGGAGACACTTTTAAACAATTAATCATTTTAACCCAAAAAAAAATAGCTTATTCATAGGCAAAACATATGGAAAATGTATTAACTCCAAACTAGAAGAGAAGGCCTCCCATGTACCAACACAAGCACTGCAGTTCTGGACTTCCAAGATACAGTATATAAAAGTGATAGGCTCAGATTGCAACACAGAGGGGGAAAAACTTCTTTCTCAGGATAAGACCTCATTACTCATCTATAACATACTGCATCTTTACATAAGGAAATAGTGAATGATTGCCATATCAAAGCTTAAAATGTCTAATGTTTAACCTTGGACCTACTTAACTTAATTTTGAATGAGATAATATATATATGTTATTGTTTCAACCAGAACAGAATACAAGTTGTACATTGAGCGATGGCAAATTATGTCAAGTTTATGTTTTAATCACGACACCAGCTTTGCAAATCTGAAGTAACTTCCAGCTGTTTTCAGACTCCCATGTAAGACGTTAACTAATCAGAATGTCACAGACTGAAGATGCCTCTTCAGCTACAACACGGGCCTTTGATTTTTGTTTAAAGTTTCAGTGATTAGACGGTTTGCTTGATACTCACAGTGACGCACTTGGCATGCCATCAAATGCTGTGCGTAATCAAAGGACAAATGACTGATAAGCCAATGGAAAGGTGAATTTCATCTACTGATGTGGATGAAATTTTAAATTTTAAATTAATTCTCCACTGAATAATGGGGGAAAAAAAAGAAGTGACGTAAACAGTTGATTGCTACAGATTTATACAAAATACTTCCTAATCTTGAACATCTGTTTGACTTTCTTGCATCTAATGTCCATCACAAAATATGTTGAATTTGTTTAAAAAGGATTAATCATACATTTCTAAAGGATTAACAATTTAAGTGTATTTATGAAAAAATGGCTTGTCTCAATGACAGCAGATTTAAGTGTTTACATCCAGTATTTAGTTTTGTACAGAACTCTGACTGGAGTGGTTAGTTCTTTGTTGGCTTGAAGTTGTCCAAGATTATGAAAGACACCATTACTGTGTATGTTTCCTGTAAGAGTTAAGACAAACAAAAATGAATCCAGCAACGGCAGTCTGCTTTTTCCCCCCGTTTGTCTGGTAATAAAAAACTATCTAGTACGTCAGACAAGTTGTTCCACTGCCATCTCCGCTTTTATCAACTAAAAAGGCAAATCCCAAAAGGAAAAAGTTTGTCTGAGGCAAAAATAATGAGAACAAATATAAAACTAAGTACATGGTAGGCCAACCAAAAGGTCACATTTGCTTATGGTATTTCAGCTACCTTAGATCAGCAGCACTTGACTCAACGAGGTTACATGCCGTGTTGGATTTACATGGTACGCAATCTCGGCTGAATCAATGAGAAGATGAGACTATATATTACTTCTGGATATAATATTCAACAAAAAAGCAGAACTGAACAGAATTACATCATGCTCTTTCCTCAGACATGCAGATACATGTGCAGAATTCTCCATTAAATGATTTATTTTACATCAGTATTCAATGGATCAAACACGAGAACATCCTATTTATATGATATAACATCAGAAGCCAAGTGATCTGAAAATCTAACACATTCAGACCTGGAATGAATAGAAAAGCTGATGCACATGACATGCAATGTGCTTACAGCAGCACTTTTGGCATATGAATCCAGGAAGTTAAAAAGGAATGGGACGAGTGAAAACATGTGCCATTTGTTGAGAGCAAAACATCCTGTTGGCACGTGTGTAAACTGGCCATGGGAAGACATAGAAACAGCAGAGTGGCTTGTGAGCCCTGGGAATATACAGAATGAATATATTATTTGATGCTCCACAGAGTCGAAAAGAAAGTGGTGGTTGAGCCAACAAATGACTAAATCTTAAAGTCTGTCTCTCAGCTTGTGATATTTGAAGATATTTGTCACTTGAGGCAAATTTTACACTTAACCTTCTACTCAGGTGTGTTGAACCAGCTTTGTGTTTTTTCTATAACAGCCTCTGTTCGTACCAGTTTAACTGGAACCAAAGTGCAAGGACTTGACTTTGCAGAAGCAAAATGGCAGATCGCTCATCAGGTTACTTCAGATGCTCGTTTTGATGTCTTCATTTGTGGAGGGCCTGGGGGAGGTGAGCTCCTGCTTCCGTTGTGACTGCTGCGGTATCTGAATTCTTTGCCACCGTTACCGGGTTTCCTGGTTGATGACCACACTGTCCAGCAGCTTGAAAGATGGACATGTAAGACTGCATCCAGCTAGACTTTTGCCATCATTTCCAGCTGAAGCCTTCATTAATAACCACTAAAAACACAATCACTAAACCCCCAAAGACTCAACTTGTATCACAGCTGCATGTGCTACAGTGCTTTTGAAGTGTATGGAAAATTATTTGGTAGCATGTATTTTTTGGTCTCCAGGCATTCTCAATAATAAAAAAAAAAAGTATACACTTGACAGACTACTGATGCAGGGATTTTCACTTTGCTTCTTTTAACCACTCCCTGGATTGAGACACTTGCACGTTTAAGCAAAAGATCAAAAGTCGAGAGCCACGCACATAAATCCTAAGCAGACATTTGAGCGAGGACACAAACAAATCTATTACATGTAATAAATAGCAGCCAGGAATCCGATGTTGGCACTGACATAAGTTTCCTAGTGGATTTTTTCACTACGCAATCTGCTCTGAGACAGACAACATAATTCGTGTCAATTTAAACACTTAAAATTGCATAATGGAGTCAACAAGTTCACTTCAGAGTAGCACAGCCCTGAACCCTCACTTCCTTGGTGTGGACGCGCCTAAAAGTCCATGAATCTGACTGTGGTGGTTGAGACTCATCCAAATTTTTACACTGTCAATAATGTTCCAGTTGCAGTTGGATAATGGGCTGGAGGTTTTCTTCTTATTTACTGTTCAGTTTGAGTCAATGTTGAAAAGAACATAAGAATAAATCACTGAAGTACATAGCTGCTCCCAATAAACTCTACCCACAACAGTCAATTGAAACTGATGTAGACAGAAAAGATAAGTCAATCACTGATTGGTTAAATCAAAGCAGAATAAAAACCACCCTTTCCAGGGGGAAAACTGCCAACATGAACACGAGGTGAATAACTGATTGAAAAGCTAATTATTTTTTTATTCAAAAGGGTACACTGACATCTGAGATTTCAAGTAGCCCAATTACTGGCAACCTTTTGTAAAGGAAAACATTAACTTCAAATCCTCAAGATTCCTTTTGGCCCAACTGTCTTATAGATTTGATTGTTGAGCAACATAAAATTAGGAAGGAAGAAGACATCTTTTGCATATATTTGCTTTCTTTTTCAAATAACAGGCATTTTTCCACAAAAATGCATAGCTCATGCCTCATTACTAGGGATCGACTAATTATCGGCCTGGCCGATAATATCGGCCGATATTGGGCAATTTTATGATAATCGGTATCGGCCATTTTTTTCGCCG
>JAOXYM010000017.1:18771093-18791771 GCA_028567055.1 Leptatherina wallacei
ACACACACACACACACACACACACACACACACACACACACACACACACACACACACACACACACACACACACATTCTCCACTTTGTCTGCACAGTCATTAAGAGCTTTCTCATAGGATGTGGTATGCAGTGTGCTTGCTGTAGGGGTTAGCGCGCAAAGCAGGGGAGAAGGGTCCAAATCAAGTCCAAGTTTGGTACCAGTGGCGAGCCAACTGAAAAGATATCCAGGAAGCAGCTACTTTTTCCAGCTGCAGACTTGGATGCAAAATGGATCTGTCAAGCTGTCAGAGGAAAGCCCTGGTATTACTTTTACTGGGGAGGAGGCCACAAGCAGCAGCTAAGAGGGTTTCAGTTCATAATATCCTTGTGACAAGACATGAGTTTGGAGACTTTAGGCTCATCCAGGAGCTGCACCTGTACAAAGACTGCTTCCAGGTCTACTTCAGGGTAAGCAGGGAGTAATTCAATAGCCTGTTGGGGAGAGTTGCAGAGACTCACAAAAATCTGAACCAACTTTAGGCAGTGAACCCTCCATACAGCATCAGTTTCTCTGAGGTGGGTGATTTGTTGAGATCAGCCAGATTCCCTCCAACTAGATGCGTCAACATGTTGTCACATAGTACCGTGTCCAAGTTGAAATCATTTTCACTTCAGCACAGAGTGTATGGCTAGCACGCCTGTCATTGCGCTGCACACAGTTCTCACAACACTTATACATGGATGAGGTTTCCCAAAGGTACATGTGTTACCTCAAAAAAAAAAAAAAGCAAGATAAACCATATAATCAATCGTATTAAACTAGGTTGTTGTATCAATGATAAGGCCCATGCTCAAGTCTGAACACTTAACTTCAGGGCCGGAGTGCATCACCCTGCAGCTGACGAGCAGTGTGCAGATGTAGGCTTGTGATCTAAATAAAAAATGACAACACTTCAGTCTCTTTGTGAACTGCTTTGGCATGTAAGTTGGCACCTAAACAGACTCCAGCCCCCGAGACAGACTTCAGCTGTTTCTCTAAGGCAAAGCGATGTCTAATCACCAGCTCAGGATAAGGGAATTATAAAACTAAAGCAGAACCAGCTGTCTACTTTATATGATTTTCAATATCAGTCCCCTAAGAGGAGCTTCCTAAGTTTCAACATAGACAACAATTATTAAAGGAAAAGTGAAAAGTTCTAATATTGAGTGGCAGACAGACCTACCTAGTAATGCAATCCTGATCTTGGGATTAATTTGTTTTGCTGATGCCACTTATGTGAGATCAATTGTTAACTTCACAGGTTGGCTTTTTGTTACACTTTATATCTGCTGTGATTATTTGGAAAGTAGCCTGATAATAGGAGCAGGACTTTTAGGTTTGAGAAACTATCTGCATTCCCATGCATGCTTACCTTTATTTAAATTATGTCCTCTAAATATTTGTAGCAACTGTGATTATACAAATGATAAATAGCACTGACAGATCTTTTATTTAGGTTGATGATTGCTTCCAAGTCATAATCCTTGTAGGTTTCATGAAACGGCTAGCAGACAGCCAGTTGCTTCCAGTTTTAAGTGCATCTTGTAAAAAAACAGCAAGATGGTGCGATAAGCTCCATATGATCTGATAAGTCGACTAATGGCCCAAATTACGTAGTGGTGATGAGTCGGTTATCAAAATAATCGTTTGTGGCAGCCCTACTGAACAGACACTGGTTCACGAGTCAACATGCTTTTTTTTTTTAACCTTTTTTATATTGTTGTACAGCAAATTACAAACACTTAAGCAAAGCTTAGTCAGAAATTTCCAAGAAAATACGTTATATATGACAGACAATAGTTGCTTAAAACAAGTAAGAACACCAAAAACTATGTCTTACTGAATTGTGGAGTTGGACTATAGAACATTTTATCTGTTTACAGTTGATTATAAACAGAACTCCATGACTTAGTGGAGGAGAATTCAAAACAAACAAAAGCCTGGACTGTCCCAAACAATGTAAGTTTTTTAAATGGGTCCACTAAAGCTTTATCCATAACAAGGCAAATATGCTACTTAGTATGCATCTGGCAACTAGTTAGCCAACTTATCTGCCTTCATGACCTCCCTTGGATGAGAATCTGGGTTAATTTTCTAAAGGGAGAAGTACAAACAGCGTTGTAGATGTTAGAGAAGCAGCTCAGCATCAGCTCAGATAATCAGATGTATGTTTGTCAGTTCTGATCCTGAGGTTGTTACAGGACTGTATGAACAACTGGAGCTGGACAATGTTGATCCTCATTTTTCACCTGGTAGTTTTACAAATGTTTACTGGACATGATTGAGATTTAGCAGACTTAAACAGATACAGTGCTGCGAAAAGTGACCGACTTATTTCTTATCAGCAGCATGCTCTTTCACATCTAAACACATTGAATCGGTTTTGTATTTGGTGACTATTTCATTACTTTATGCAACAATATCAGAACGTAGATTTTTTCCGATCCTCTTGGACTCTAAATACCACTGAGACTTGCAAATAAATAACGTTGCCATTGTCAGAAACTAGCTTACAGCGAGAGACATATTGTACACATAAAAACTAATTTCTAATTAATGGGGAACTCTGATTTTATCTATTTAACCCGTTTAACTATCAGGTGCAATTAGTCCATAAATGAAGGTGAAATCTCAGAAAATGTGGCTTAATGCTTTGATCTCAGCATAACATCTCAAGATTCAGTAAATAGAGTTCATACCCAGCTGTCATCTTTCCACATTATGCAGAATTCACCCTCTGGTCTCAAAACAGCTCCTCTCTCCCTCAGTTTCTGCAGGGTTGCCTAGCAACAATGCTATCAAATAAATCCAGTAAGCGCCAGATGTTGCTGTCTGACAAAGACAAAAGCCTACCAGAGAAAGCAGAGTCACAGACCCTGAGGTTACAAGGATGGGGTAGTCTAAAGATAATTCAAAATAGACTGCAGTCCCATTCTGTTACCACAAAGGTTTTTATCATGTTCATAAACACTCAATCATCAACCAGTTTTATCAATACACAATAAGTTTTGTATGATGATCCAGTTCAGGAAATAAGATGTCTAGCATCAAACTGTTGTTTGGTACATGTTTGGGTCATCTTCTACTCCTTCATCTTCCTTGTCTGAATGCTGCCAAGTCATTACACAATACTGTACATTCCTGGTGCCTGGTATCTACCGTGTTAGATCCCCCACAGAGAACAGGGAGGCAGCCTCACTTAACAGGCCAAGAGTTGCACTGTAAACATTACAGTGGACCATTAGGAAATCACTCATGTTCATCAGCATTTCAATTATCTTTCCTTTTAAAAATGCAAAAAAAAAAAAGCAAAAAAAGAAATATGAAGATGTTTTGATTGAAATTCTTGGCTCAGTTACTCCATTTAATTACTCAACCTCTGACTTATCTTGTCTGATATGCCCTAAAATAATAGCACCATGTGATAATACATCTTCTCATTTTTAGTTAAGGTTTTGGCAGGTGTCTACTGTTGGACTTACTCTGAAAGCTAGATTTCCTTTTCTCTTTTTTTCCTGCCCATTCTCTTTCGTTCAAGAGGAGAATATTCTGGCAAGGGCCAAGACTAGATTTAAAAGGTGCTCTCATAAAAATGCTTCCCTCCAATCAAGTCAAGTGGAGAGAAGGCAGATTGTTCTGGATGTTGAATGAGGAGAGAGAACAACAAACCAAAACCCAAGGTTATCCATATATAAACACTGGAAGCTCCTGGGGGAGTGGTTAAGGGCTGGATGGTGTTCATGTGCTTGTGTGTATGAGATTCTACATTCATGTGAGTGTGGTGATCACCCAAGTAGGGTAAGTTAAGGGGTACCCCCCCCCCGAAACATTTCTAAAATAGCAACCGCAAACCAGACAGAATGTAAATCTGCACTTTGAAAAGGTTTGAAGAAAAAAAGAGGTTTGAGGGCCATAGAAAAACAGGTATTCATTTCAGTCCATTTACAGTTCCAGGAGCATAGAAATGGGTCACAGCACTCTAGCTTCACTTGGATTGTTGAAACAGGACTCCTGGTTTTATTTTCTTGAGTAATGAACTACAGGTTTTTCTGCCGACTGAAGTTCAATTATATTACAGCTTCTGAAAGCCTCATCATGCCCGGGATGAAGGAATTCAACGTGTAAGCAAAGTCGGATAGAACTGTATAATTGTATCAGCATGTTTCAGTAAAATCTGCAGCAAAGAAAAAGAGCAAGAGGATATGAGAGGAGAGGTGGCAAGATGCAATCAGGCAAAGCCCAAAGAAGAGAATCAGTAGTTCAATTACATTTTCCATTAAATCAAATTTGACAAATGTTTGCTTTCAATATAACTCTTCAATCATTACACATTGTAATAGAATGTGGTATATATGGTCACAGATCATGTGATTCTGTCAATATCTCTCTCAAAGATACAACACACACATATATATATATATATATATATATATATATATTCTTTTTTTTATTTTAAATTTTTTTTATGCAATATTGCATTTTAATCGCATAACAATAGTTCCCAAACCCCCACATTATTTTTTATTTATAGGGATTTTAGTGGACAACTGAAACAAATAATAGATACAGTCATTAATATTGTAAACTCCAGCTGTAGTTATGTCTGGAAAAATGCATGTAATTGCATTTCAATTCAAAACAGTAGAAAAAGAAATAAAAAATCTCTCTGGCCAAAACTGAACAGACCTAAAGTTAAAGTGCCATTTTAAGTAGTTTAACTAACAGTTGAGGCTGTTCTATAATTAAGAGTCTACGACATGTTACAGTACTTTTAACTTTTTAAATGTTGTGTCCACACTATTCATTAATAGTTATTAATATCTGACAGTAAGCCAGGGCAGGATCAGCCAACAGCAGCTTTCAGTCTGGTCATGGAGCAGAGGTGGACATCTCCTGCTCTGACGGCTGAGAAATGGAACTGATGCTCCAAGACTGAGGCGGTTGACTGCTACTGGAGGGGGGCGGGACTTCCGTCAGCAGCCGCTCATTGAGAAGAGTAAATATTACATGCTTTAACATGAGTCTCCAAAAGTCTCCAATAATGCCAGAAAAAGTCTCTAAATTTGCCGGCATTTGCTCGAAGGGGTTTGAAAACTTGCTAAATATAACACCAAAATCGCCAAGTAGGCAACACAGCATTAGCCCAGCTCTGACGTGTGCGTCTTTGAAATTATATATATATATAAAAATTCTACTCAACAAAGCCTTAAGTTCACACCACTGGGAAATTTTATCTGCCTCACTTGTTTACATCAATATTTCCCTAATCCCTGCCAAGTGACTATTTTCTTTCAACTCAATGAATCATGTGAAGCTGCCTCCCACTCCATAATTTTCTGTCAAATCAGAGCAGATGTGGCCTTTTAGGGTAACGTCTTAAAGAGACAGCAGCTAAAACAGATCATTTCAGAAAGAAGGGGCTGAAGGTCCTGCAGCTGTATCCAAAAATTGGATAAATTGTGTGCTTTTAAAACAATTAAAACAACAAGTAAAGCTAGTTGATGTCCAACTGAAATATTAAAATTGTCCCAATTGTAGAAACTTTTCTTAGAGTGGTCCTAAAATATAAAATAAAACAATCGCTGCTATGGAACATTTACAACTATAAATATACTCGTCCCATAGAATCTAACCAGAGTCTGGTACATAGATCACAATATCTCGAAATGACAGATGATTTTCACATTTAGACATGAGAAGGATTTTCCTTTCTAGTGCTGGACCAGTCTATTGTTTTTTCTTTCTTTACTGCTTTTCTGTCCAAAGTCTGTGTGGGGTTTCGGTCCAAGTTCTCTGCTCCTACATCTTTACTTTCACTTTAGACCAATCAAATACAAAAAAAGGCACTACATGACATGCAGTGCAATTATCTTCAAATCAAAAGAACTAAAAGGGGATAACATATGATTCCACTGTATGTATAAAATACATTGTGCAACTGTACAAAACTTTTGAGTGTTTTTAGTCACATTTTTTGCTGGGTCCAGTTATGATAGAAGGTTAAAAAGTGAGGATTGTGTTGTAGTGTTGGACAAGGACTTGGGAGAGTCCGACAACTCCGTAGTGGATCTGATGGAAGCTGGAACAACAGAGCAGTGTTTGAACATCCAAGAGGGAGCAATAAAGGGGAGAATGGGAGTAAAAGAAAGCCTGCAGCACATTCCCCACAAGACGCTCACTTCCTGTCTGTGAGTCTTACTCAGCACTGAGGAGGAAGAGGAGGTTGAGGAAGCCCTCACACATACACCATCATTATATGGGTATAAAAGCCAGAGAAGTCGCTCTGAATAATAATAATCACATTTCAATAAGAGGTTCTAGCTCCCCTCTCAGAAACGAGTTGCCATTGTCCTCCAAAATTGAATAATTGTATTTTTGGCACCCAACAAATTAATTTTGTGAATGAAGATGTAGTTCAATATTTCAGTTCAGTCTTAGTGTTTCAATTATTCACACAGATTGTGCTATTCAAAGTAGCTGTACTGATTTTGTATTGTAAAACTACATTATTACATCAATTAACACTAAATCTAGTCTGTTCCCCCTTGCCATGCACAACAGTTGTGCCATTGTTAGACAAAGCTAACCAATAGTCTGTGGTTTAGGAGCAGAACAAATTAGTTCAATTCACTAAGCCTAATTGTAGGTTGCTGTCACCGTTTCTCTGCAAACATGTTGTTACGATGTGTGCAAACATAGGCCCACCAGCACTCTCAGTCACAAACACCACCAAACCATCATCATTACATGTCAGAACGGGGGGAAAAAAGCTAGAGGCTTTCAACTTCACTCAATATACAGAAGATGACACTGCTAATAATGAAGCATGGAAAAGCTTGATGCTACACTCCGTTTGCGTGATCATTTTTGGAGAAAATGTTACCCCTTTCCCACACTTGCTTCTGGTGTTGTAATGAACATTTAAAAAAAAAAAGGCACAAACGTTCCCTTTCACTGTCCCCTGCACAAACACACAAAAAAAGGCATCTTTCAAGCAGTCATGCCCCTGTTAAGCTCTCCAAGCCATTAACTCTGGAGTTCTATTCCAGGGTGCCAAGAGTACAACAGTAACCCAGAGAGGAGTCAGGGTGAGATTTTGTTGTCACTTCACACTATTTACTGATCTAAGCCCAGGACCCTGCATCCCTGCCAACGCTGGAGACAGTAAATTTGTAATTGCAGAGCGGTTAATAATTTCCATTTTCTCCTCATGTAAATTGCGCCAAAATGGGAGAGCTGTAAAATATGGTTGATCCGACGAGTAGCTTCAGTGTACGCTTGGGTTTTTCTTCAGCACACAGACACAACGGTGACTCACTAACATCTGTTAATGGGCACGGAGAGTTTCTGGGTCATTTTTGTTCACTGGAATTGATGCAATCCCCACCTTTACCACTCTCTCCAGTCTGGTGTCTTAAGACCGTTGCATCAAGAAGCGAGAACTTTGTACTCGAAGCTGCAAGAACAAGAAAAAAGTTTGTTTTGGTCCGATCAATTCATCCTCCACGAGAAGCTTCGTCCATGACGGGGCGGAGATTGTTGGGGTGTCTCTGCTTCTAGGTGAAATGAATTGACCCGGTGATTTCATTTTCCATGAGAAAGTTTGTGTCAGGGCGCGGTTGTGCACGCAGCAGTGTCCGTGTCTTTATACACCAAATGTGTTGTATTCATTTTCCTTCTTTCTCACCACCTCAAACAGCTGTTAATGAAAACTATCCCTTACACGCGGAAGTGACAATTTTCTGCTTCCCTCTTTCCTGCGTTAACCACACCCACCTCAAATGTCCGACCAATCAGACAATACTCCTCTGAGCCCTGCAGAAGAAATTTCTGCTCAGCTGATGCACCGAAAACAAGCCAAAAGATGTCCCCAACCACAATCGTGAGAACAAAAAGACCTCATTTTCGTCCTCGTGGCTTCGAGACAAAGAAATAAATGTCTTGTCTTGTCTTTGACCATTAACCTTCTGGGGATAGCAAAATTCCACTTAAAAGACAATATGTCTTCCATTATGGCTGAACACTTTAGATATGCTCCAGTAAATTAATTTATAAAAAGGCTATACTTTAAAATTCCCAAATCTTCTGTAATTGAAACATTTTTCAAGCTCAAGCATATGTACAATTTCTTAATTAATAAGTGAGAATGAATCTGTCATCTGCCTTAAACTTTTAATAGTAAAAGAATAGCCACTAATAAACAGATAAATAGGGTGAATGCAAATGCTGTTTCCAAAGTTCACTTTTCTAACATTTCTGATAAAATGACATAAGTTATTGTAATAGCACGTTAAACATTTAGCAATTCGGAGCCAGATGATAATCATCATGACCCCAAAAATCCAACCCTGTTTAGACACACCACCTGATCTGGCCAACAGTTAGGATGATTGCTGTGCGGGAAGAGATTATGGCATAATTTGACCTGTGACTCTTTCTCGAAGGTCAGTTGCACTTTATTTTCCAGGAGAGACAAGCCAAAGATACCGTCACAGACAATATAACATTGGGTAAAGAAAATATATACTGGATTTCCCATGAAATGATTTCATTATGATCCAACCTCTGGCCTTCAGAACATGATGTACCACATCCAAATCTACAGCTTATCCAATCAAAACACAGCCAGATGTTAGAAAGCTCTAAGCAACCTGGCCGAGGCTGAAAGAGCTATTTATTAGCATTTAAATTTACACCTTCTGAGCAAAAGGATGAATGTATCTTAGCCATTGAGCTCAACAAATCCAGACCATGACTATAGCTTTATGTGGATACTAATGCAAAACTCTGATTATAGGACTGCATAACATCTACTTGAGACATAACCGAGGTACAGATGATGGCACCAGACTTCCTGGTTTGCCTGGGGTGAAGGGCAGAGGTCAAAGGTTACAGCAGTTTCACGGCTGAGAAAGCATGGCATTTAAACTTTAACCTAAAGCTGACCAGAGAGGCCAGGAGCAGCCGTTTCTACTCTGCCTCTCAGCTACAATGTTAACACGAGCAGTGTCAGCCATGATGTCATAAAGGAGTGATTGGAAAACTAGATGTTGGCAGATAAAGAGACCAAAGTGACAAACTGAGACGGTTCACTTAAGCAGATAGATGTTTCATCCACAGATGTGTAAACAGAAACATCTAGGTAAGATTGTGTGACGTGGCGCTGGTATTTCCGGAAAACTCCGACTTAGGGCCGGCCTCTGGTTAAGTTGTTTTCCTGGAAGAGTTTGAGATGACATGGAGCTTTGAGGAATGTACTGAGCAGCGAGGCTGCAACCAGGACATTCTCATGGGGCACTACATGTGTGCGTGCATACATCTGTGTGTGTGTGTGTAAGATAAACATATTTCGAGACCAGCTGCTTTGCTAAACTTAGAGACAAATAAGAGCACCCTAAAAATTACTGATGAGCAGCTTTCACCAAGTAAAAGAGAAAAAAAAATCTAAATCTATCAACAACGTTGACACACTTAATTTCTTCCATGTTTTCAACATGTTCATGACTGATAAGGCTCCTCCTGAGGACCTTTTTGGCTGCTTCACATATTCAATTTACTGTCTTCCGGTTGAATTGATAGAGTCCAGCCCTGTTACCTAATACTCAAATATTGTACTCGTGTGTTTTGAAATTAGTGATAAATGACCTCAACCATTTGAGTTTCAAGGGACATCGCTGAAGAAACCAGCCTAGTCTCTCTTTACAAGCATGTCATTTCTTCTTTAACTGTTTACTGTCACTTGCAAATCGTTAGAGAAGAGATCAAATGCTGAATCTTGGAAGCGAGCGGGAAACGAGAGTTTTCAAAGGCAGATTGCTTTAAGAGAAGTGCAATACAATAAAGACTGCTTCTATTGGACTTGCTCATATGATAACAGATTTCAACTCTTTTTTTTCCCTTCCTGAACTAAAACTCAAGGATCAAGGCCAAGTCTGTTGCATCCGTTGTTTATATCTGCTGACTCTTTTGCTGTAAACGAAGCCAACTTAATGTTCAGGTCAATTTCAGTTTAGTCTACAAACACATACACGCCACCGAAGTTAGTATAGCGACACCATGTGGTCAAACAGCGTTACTACCTCAACAAGGAAGGCTCAAAAGGTACAACATTGATGATATTCCCGAGTCCTTTGAACTTTCTGTATGTTTTAGGCAATATCCTGATCAGCCACCATTTCTTCTTTCAGTGTTCAGCTATTTGGCAACCTCCTTATTTATATAATTTGGTGTAAAACCCTAGTGCACGTATTTAAGGCGAGCTAATTGACTCATCTTAAAGTGTCTTAATTGACTCTTCCGGTTGAGTTCACGCTCGTGGCATGGTTAGTTTTTCTGACCCTGTCAAAAAATGTTGCTGACTTGAAGTAGAAATTAGAGTAGAAATATGTACCTGTAAAGTAAACAAAGGGCTTGCGAGGTGCTCAGAACAAGTCACGTAAACAATGACATTTTAAACTCAATATGACGATTTTTGCAGTTAGTCATTATTTACCTAACAGCATGACTTCCAGTTTCTTTCGGTCAACCCGAAACCTCTCCTCAGTCCACTCTGGGTCTGGCAGCGGATGGGGCCCGCTGAGATCCTCCTCCGATCCCGGGAGGGGAGAGTCGGTGCTGCGCTCGCTGTTGGAACCGTGGTCCGACTGCTGCAAGTATCCACTTAAAGCGTCGCACTGAGCAGCCATTGCGCTGCACGGCAACTTCTCCGAGGGGCCACTGCGATTTGTTTTAAAGTGAAGTCGAACCGAAACAAAGCGTTGGACGTCTGTCAACTTTTTTTTTTTCCTCCGTCACTTTGCGGTGTCGTGCGAGCTCATGGTAGCGCAGCTGAGACTTTCCTCTGCCGTTTCTTCAAGCCCCTTCGTTTTCCCCCATTGGGCAGACTTCTAAAAATAGGCAGGAGTTTGCTGGTCCGCACTCACTGTAGGTTGTCCGTCTGCCGAGTTAACGGAGCGCCGCGCAGCACACATACCAACCAACTCCTCGGGAAAGTTTCACGTGTCACCCCGAAGAGAGAGAGAGAATACAAAAAAAAGAAAAAGGGAGGACTCCTCCCAGAAACTTTGAGCATCCACTTCCCTCTGAGTTCCTGTGAAGATCTCCAAACTTTACCTTTTCCGAGAAAGTCACTGGATTTCATTTGGATTGTGCTCCAGCATTCACAACGTCATGACTCATTTGGACAAAACTTTTTTTTGCTGACATCATAGTGATTATAATTTTAAATTTACCAAAATATTAGCAGACAAGAAAGTGAAGGGGTATACGTATGTGTATATGAATAATTGTCTCTGCTTTAACATCTTGGGAGGTTTGTTTTGAAGTCCCATTTGACTTGTGTAGGCTATGGGTTCATCAAGGAAACACTACATATCCTGAGTGTGTGAAAGGAAGCAATACAGGAAAGGGAAACCAAAACAGTTATGGATAAAGCCTACTTTGAAATTAAACTATTTAAACATGCATCAGCCACAGCCCCCCCCCACAAAAAAAAGGATGTCCCTTTTTAAAGTAACACAAGGCACCTAGTAATGCAATGTTAAATCTAGACAAAGAGAAATATCATTTCAAGGTTTTTGTGCTCTTTTTGTGGTCTTAGCTGGCCTACTTATTTCTGCTGGAAATGTTATGAAATATTTGTTTCATGAAACGTTTACTCATCTTGATAAAGAAAGGAGAAAACAAAACGAAACCAGAAAACAAATTTGTGCGTCAGAATTTTGATTTTATTTTTTGCATTAATCATGACAGAAATCCTCCCGTTTACAATGAAAAACTTTGAACAAAGTATAATTGTAACTAGTTACAACGGTGATGTTTGCGTTCAGAGATGCTTCAGCACTCAAAAGCCGATTATATGTATAGGATATGTATGTATATATCAGACAAATCAGTTAGTCTGCTTTTATATTTCATCTTCAGTATTTATGTACTTTCACTATAGTAGGATCTTTCATGCAGTACCTTTACCTTTAAAGGAGGACCCTTGAATTATGCTATCTTTTGCTAAGGTACAGAATATCAATCTTTTTCCTACCACTTGTTTTTTCTCTTTACATCAGGAGCCTGCCAGCCAGGTGTAGAGTTATATTTTCAGGAGCATTGTTATACTTCACATTTAAATGAATTTGAGGTGCGAGTCTGACTTGTTATGATGAAAATAACTGGAGCTGTCATCTTGTGGAAAGCCAACTACAGTGCAACATTACCATGACTTTCTCAGCACACTTTTAGTTCATGAAAAATGCATGAACTTTATCTCAAACTTCATCTTGACACCTGGAATTAAAGGTGAAAACCACTGAGTTTCTAAAGCAGTCGGGGCTCGACGTTTGAGTGCTTCGCCTAAACCTAAATAGTTTAGTTTCATCAAAATGACTAATCAATTTTTCTTTTCTTCTGGCAAGTCATAGTTTTATAAAAACAAAACAATATCATCATAAAAGAATTAGAAGACTACACTCATGTTATTGGATGATAATTAGTAGTAATCTAACCAAGTAAGATTAAAAAGTACTGCAGTAGTTTGGCATTTTTGTATCAGGTATGATTGACCACAGGAAGGTTTGGGTCTTAAAAACCTAGTAATCTACAACAGAAGAGAAATAATAATCAGCACAGTCACACAGGACCGATGACCTGTGTTTCAGTGGCCCCGAAGAAGCTTGTTAAAATCCAAGTTACCTGTGTTGTTAGAACTTAAAGCCAAATTACAGGATATTTCGGGAAGACGTGTTTACATTTCATTATGAACATTTCCAAAGGAAACTGGAGCCGTTCTTTTGCTGAGCGTTCAGTAACTTCAGCACATTGTGACAGCCAGCAGTGATGATAAAATGTGATCTAATTTCAGTTTACACAACATTCCTTCTCATTTTATCACTGTAGTACCACTCTACAATTACCACAAACAACACTGGCAACCATTTAACAAATGAACCTGAATTAAATATAACAAACATTAGGTTGTCCTACGGACAAAGCATGTCCTGAAGGCCTGGCGGGTAAAAAGTATAGGCTGCCACCTAGTGGTCTTGTGAGATAAACTAGGAACTTGTTAAAAGGGGCAAAATATCCTTTTAAAAATATCCTTTTACCATAAGCTGTATTACAAGACATTTTTTTTATTTCAGTTTATTCAAGAACACTGAACACAAATAACATGGAATTAATTTTTTTGCTGAATGCTTTTAATTCAAAATAATGAAAAATAAATTCAGTTCAGTCTTATACAAAAGAAATATATTAAAAGAAAAATACAAGCACTCCATCTCAGCACATCTACCAACCAAAAAACTAACAATAATGCCTAAATAATGGTAAAAAATAAAATAAACAGTTAAGTCAAGTAAAATCTCAGTAGAGAAAGTGCTTTAAGCATATTGAACACCTCGGCTACAGCCAGTGTGGATAAAGCAGTTGAACAGTACTGTCATATGTTGAGGTGTTCTGGGAGGCATCACAGTTTGTCAAACATCACTTCGTCACATTGCATACCTCTGGGTCCATTCTCTGGCCAGTTTGTTGTACCTTAAAGAAAATACAAAATCTTATCTTAGGAAAACTGTATCTGTTTAGTTTTTCCCAAATTGTAAAGTTTGTTGGGCTCGATA
The DNA here is from genome assembly GCA_028567055.1 of Leptatherina wallacei. Taxonomy (NCBI): domain Eukaryota; kingdom Metazoa; phylum Chordata; class Actinopteri; order Atheriniformes; family Atherinidae; genus Leptatherina; species Leptatherina wallacei. The sequence continues at coordinate 18,784,725 of JAOXYM010000017.1, forward strand.
CTCACTTCTGTCTGTCTGACTTGTAGATGTGCGCAATGTCGGGAACCAGGGGATCATCTGGATTTGGATCACATAGCAAGGAGCATATGGATAATAAAACTGGAGAAAAAAAGAGGAAAAGATAAGTAAATTCTCCAAATGTCATCTAATTGATTTACTGTTTACAATTAAACACATAATGGGGGGTTTGATTTGAAACACCATTATATCATAATCCTGTTTGTTTAGCTCCTCAAAGAGAAATAAGATGCTGTTTTTACTCCATCCATCCATCCATCCATCCATGGTAGACCAAAAAAATCTTCAGTTCACAATTTTGTTACAAACGAGATGAAGTGTTTAATAATGTCAATAATATTGTTTTCTGTCTTCATAGATGATGAAATCTTTAACTAGGAAGAATCCAGAATAGGTTGATAGCTTAACCAAAAGGACTGTTGATGCCATTTTCGCTTGTGCAGTTCTGAGATTTTCCTTATATGCCCTGAAAGGATGCCTTGTCAGAACAGGAGTCAACATGAGTGACATCTTAATAAATAAATAAAGTATATTTCATTTAATTTCATCTTGCTCAAGTTTAGTGTCCCAATAGCATGTCGGAAAACTTAAAGGATTTACTCATTGTTGTGCTAACTTGCCTAATAATAATACAAGAAAACACGCTGCAAAAACAGGAAAGCACTGCATAAACAAAAACAACTGCAAGAAGAAAACGCTGCATATTCACTCACACAACGGAAGTGCTCCGGGCCTTTAAGGGGCAGCAGTGAGTTTTCACCCGGTGAGAAGAACAGAAGTACTACATCAAATCGGTGTATCATTTCAAAATTTTATTAAAAAACCAACACTTTTTGATTTTAAGTTAGGATTTAAAGAAGTTAAACTAGAAAAACGACCCACAGACAGAAATTGATTTTAATATTCAATTTGTTTATTGATCACAACGGTGAGACAGAAGACATAAACGCTTGATTTTATAGATCCCTTTAACCTGTGTGGTGAATGTGGAGACACGCCGCTGTGACGGGGCATCGCTGTGAAAGCAGCCTGCATGCTTACTGGGCTCCGTCAGTCCAGGAAAGATGAGAATGGAGCAACATGTTGTCGTCCCGCAAAGTCCCGACCAGCAGTGGTCAGGGTCCATAAAGGTTAAATCTTCGCCCTTCAGATGCCTCTATGATGAACATGCCAGTATCTCTATCACATTTCACCATCAACGGCCATTTCTTGCAAAATAATATGACAGCTGCGGCCGACCGAGCTGCCGGTGCTGTGGCCGGAGCCAGTTACCTTGGCAACCCGTCTTAACAAGAGATGTTAACTAGTCCACTCAGCTGCTTTTTGTGAAATACATACAGCGAAGTCGCTGTATGTTCCGACTTTCTGTTGCCACGCCGTTGATGGTGAAATGTGATAGAGATACTGGCATGTCCATCATAGTGGCATCTGAAGGACGGGGATTTAACGTTATTGGACTCTGACCACTGCTGGTCGGGACATTGCGGGATGACATGTTGCTCCATTCTCATCTCTCCTGGACTGACGGAGCCCAGTCAGGCTGCTTTCCCAGCGCTGCATCACGTCTCCACATTCACCACACAGGTTAAAGGAAACTATAAAACCAAGCGTTTTGTCTCTTGTCTCACCGTTGTGATCAAGAAACACATTCAATATTAAAATCAATTTATGTCTGTGGGTCCTTTTCTAGTTTAACTTCTTTAAATCCTAACTTAAAATCAAAAGTGTTAGTTTTTAACTCATTGACTGCCAAATGGCGTCGTTGGCAGTCAATGAGTTAATTGAATTTTAAAAGAACAAATGATACACCGATTTGATGTAGTACTTCTGTTCTTTCCACCGGGTGAAAACTCACTGCTGCCCCCTAGAGGCCCGGAGCACTTCTGTTGTGCGAGTGAATATGCAGCCTTTTCTTCTTGCAGTTGTTTTCGTTAATGTAGCATTTTCTTCTTGCAGTTGTTTTTGTTTATGCAGCGCTTTCCTGTTTTTGCAGCATGTTTTTGTATATGAAGAGCGTTTGTACCTGTTGGCCACCGTAAATAACTGTTATTTTAAAATTTTGTTACATTGTTGATGTTATTTTATATGGTTAACAAACAAAAATGCTATGATATAAATTTTTCTCTCCTGCCATTCAGTTTGTTGATTGAAAATGTTTTTTTTTGACAAAACTCTTTATAATGTGTTTTATTATTATTATCATAATTATGAGGAATAATCATCAAATGATTGTGAAGCAAAGATAACGCCGATACTTGCCCTGGATTTACTTGGTATTGGATCGATACCAAAATTGGCAGTATTACCCGGCCCTATATTGCAGTATACAAATATGGCGGCAATAAGTTAACTCTCAGAGGCCGGACAGCACAATGTGTGTGACTAATAAATGAGGCACGAGCTGACAGAAGTGATAATAAACAGTTTATGACTGCTGCTATCGAACGGGATGCACCATTAATCTTCCATAGCATAGTGGGTGAGTGCTAGTACAAGTTTCTGTTCATACTGTGCTGGCCTGTATATGTGCTTTCCAATACCTCTATGATAAATGTCAAAGTGCATGTGGTATTGATATAAACACAAAAACAGTCATCAAAGAACCTTATCTGCTATTCTCAACATGCTGGGAACAAAACAAAACTGATTACGCAGGGCATTCATGTCCTACTTTTTGTGCACTCGGCACTAGCATTTTTAGCCCATAGAGCACATCTCAAGCACAGAACCTTCTGATCTGAGGTGCGTATGTGAACAGCCACTACAAGAAAATTGGACTAAACTGTCTGCACATTCTCCTGAAAATTCTCACGTTTAGGTGTGAAAATGGATAACGTCGGATTGAATATAATGTAATTTCTATCCATTGTTTTGTTTTACCTCAGATCTATGTTTTGTTGTGACTTTAAAATAAATCTAGTGTTCAAACCAGTTTCTATGCAGTCCTGCTGTGACCTATTCAGGATTTACTGTATACAGGATAAAATGTAGATTTTAGTTACCTTTTGATATTGTGAGTGCAGGAGACCACTGTGACCTTAAGATGTCAAGGCAAATGCTACCATTGCTGTTTATGTTTGGGTGATAGATTTTCGTTGTAAAGGCGACCTATGGAAACAAAGCACATTCGTGAAAAAAATTGCTGTTTCTAAAGGCAGTTGGATCTGTGTCAGTAGACACATGCTCACACAGCAATTTACACCAGTGATTAATACTTTTCTTACGAAATGGTCCAAACAAATAGTAAAAAAATAACATGCTGTATTTTTGAGTAACCAATCTTAAAAGATTCTTACCTTTGGTGGTTTAAAGGGATAATCAGTGGGGAAATGGACAGAAAGGAAGAAAACTCCACCATGATAAGGACTATCATTCTGAAACAGAAGAGCAAATTATTGCTAAAGTATGCTGAATAAATATGTCTCAATAATACTGTTGGCCTCAGCCAATAACAGTGCCGTAAAGTGTGCCAGTCTGAGCTCTCCATACATAATAGAAAGGGCTGTAAAGCAAACAAAAAACACCATTGTCTAATGATCCAGAAGCAGCTTGGTTTAAAAAAAAAGAAAAAAAATCAGGAAACAAATTCAGAATCCAGAAAAAGCTTACCGGTCCTGTGATGGTAGCTTGCCAGTGAAACACTAGGAAAAGACAAAGAAAACCATGTGAGAACATTATGAAGCACAAGGCCTTACTTTACAACATAGTAGCAAAGGCATAATAGTAATTTGAGGATTAAAAAACACACACACAAACATTTAAGGTTTGTGTAATCTCTATTAGGTATTTATCCTCACACTTACTGTCTTCCCCTACAGGTCCAGCTGAACATGAAGCTGGAGGGTCCCTCTGTAAGTCATTTAACTCCTGTCAAATAAGCAGAGTAACTGAAAATTCTGCCACATTACAGAGCATTTCTTAAAAAGTCGCACGTTAATATTCTTTAAACTGTGAGCTAATGTAAGCAAACGATCAGCAAACAGAGAAAGAACTTATATTGACACACCGAAAAACGGTTTTAAGTGCTTTGTCATTACTGGTTCTCTCGGCCCTTTCGCTGATAGCAAAGTTAGCTGAAGGTTTAGAGTCAGTTTATTGACAACAGCCCAATACATCACGGAATTAGTCAATTTCAACCACCAAGACAATGTCAGGCATTTAACCACACAACCGTGGACTTATTTCCATAGTTGTTTCTAGTATTCACACGGTTCACAAGCCTGTAAGAGGGCGACAGATACACAACAAATAACGTTAAGATAACGGTCAATAAGGCTTTGTAAAGATTAATCAGTCAAAAGTTTCACAACGACGGAAGGATAACGGCACTGATCAAATTTACTTGCTGACAGTTAAATCATGTCTTGAGAATTACTTTAAAACGGTACTTCAAAACGGTTACCGACTCGTTAGCAAAAATGCTATTAGATGACTCGCTAACGTTACAGAGGCGTTTCCGCATAGCCCCAGCCTCTTCTGTACATTAAACAAATTAGAAAAAGACGACTATTCTCACCTTCTGTATTCTCTTCAAAGCCATGGCAAGTCTTCTAGAGAGGTTATGGGAAGCTACAGTGTTAACTTTGACAGCTGTCAGCTACAACCACCCTCACTTTATGCCGACTCGGTGTTATTTGTTTTGACAAACTGATTACTTCTTTTGTTTCCGCGTTTTTGTTCGACAACGAAGAATAGAGTGGGGCATTGTGGGAGTTGGAGTTTTCGAGGAAGCTATTTAAAGGGACCGTTCATTTTTCACCCAAGAAAAAAGGGGGAAAAAGCAAAAAGAGATACCAAAGCACATAAAGAAAGCCAATTCTATTAAAACTGATGTAAAGATGCCATATTACTAATATGTACCATATGAATACCATATGTACAATATAAATACCATATGTTGTATAATCATTATTATTATTATTATTATTTAAAAAAAACCTGCTACAACAATAATTTCCCTGTAAGAGGGATAAATAAAGTATTTTTCATTTCATTTTTCATTTTATATTAGGTGCCATTAAATACAACATGCCTTAATGCGTTACATACAGATTCCTTATTATACAAATATAATAGGGTACACTTTTGTTATATGAATTTTTTTTTTTTTTTTACAAAATAGTGTTTCTACTATGTTGTGTTGGTATTTTTACTTAAACATAATAAATACTTTTTTCTGCTCTTTTGCAAGACACAGAGACCAAACATTAATAATAGCATTTAATAAAACAAAATAAGATAATGTGCAAAACATTGTTTAAAAACAGTACATTTCTGTAAAGCGCAGTAATAGTTTAGAACAGGGATCCTCAATCCTGGTACTCGAGAGCTGGTGTCCTGCAGCTTTTAGAAGTCTCAGACTCAGACCTGTGCAGAGCTTGATGTCAAGGTCTGCACAAGTCTGCTAATTACCCATTAACATGAGTCAGGTGTGTTTCAGCAAGGAAACTTCTAAGACCTGCAGGACAACAACGCTTGTGGACTGGGGCTGAAGATCCCTGTTTTAGAAGATCAAGAAACATGAAAATATTCAATAGCGGTGATAAATCAAGAGCAGCATAAAATCAATAGAGTTTTTACTTTACAACAGAAAGCAGATACAGTTTTTATGCATAAATCATGATCAGGAAGTTGATCCATCCAAATCCAAAATGGTATTTCGTTTTGGCTGAAGCATCTTTTAGCTGGCAGCTTCTAAAAGATCTCACGGGTATACTTGCATTTGTATTTTAATCAGCACATAAAAAAATATTTCTTCTATAAGCAACTGAGTGATTTGTAAACTAACACCAACACTTTGATATCCACTCTATATCCAACAGAAAGGCAGAATAAAGAAGTAATGAATGTTTTTTTCAGTCACACCTTGAATGGTTGTGCAGTTAGTGGTCTGTTGGAAAACTAAACAAGAAACCATTGCTACTCCCAACCTGCTGAGATCTTGGCAGACATGAACATTTTTAATTGGTGTATTTCTAAAAAAAAAATAAGGCTGATGGAATAATGCCCTTATGCAAAAGTCCCTTACAGCACCAAAATGTCTGACTGACTTTAGTCATATGCTTGAGTTGCTTCCATGAAGTGAATTTACAGTAATTTCCTGGATTACAGAGTTTAGTTAAAAGGTTAAACAGGTTTAAAAATGGAGGCCAAAGAAGTGAACTCTGGGTGAATCTAGATTTCATAGTCATTTACTCACTTTCAAAACTGTAAAGGCTCGCTGTCGGTACAGCTGAACCAAACTGCAGAATATAGGAAGCAGCCAAAACAGATTTTGTGTGTTTACAAATGGAACTGTTCTATTGCTAGTAATATGAAAAGTTTAATAGTCTCATGATTAGAAAAGTCATTCACTTTAAGATGTTTATTTAAAGTAGTTTAAACAACTGTTTTAAGAATTGAATATATTTAGCATGAACCCAACAAGGGTGTTTTTTTTGCCAGAATTCAGAGACATTTGAAAATTGCATCACAGTCATTTGCACAAAATCTGTTAAAAGAAACAACAATTATCATAAACAATAATGTAAAAGAAATGAAAGCCATAAAAAGATATGAATAGCTGACTTCCTCAAGATTATAACATCTTACCATCTGTCTGAGTAAGTTTTCATCTTCACAAAGCTGTAATGATAGCATGCCTTGAACAGGTACATTTCTGCAGCTCAGTGGAAAAGTGGACAGCAGAAGTAGAGCCTGAGTCCACCCATCTATCTAATGTCTATACCCACTTATTCCAATGGAGAATTGCAGGCTGTCTTGTAAAAAAGATGAGGTATGATCAAACAGTTTATTTAGTACAGTAAACATGCAGTTATCTTCCTTTTTATTTTTGATCATAAATTGCTCTGATGCATTCAAAAGGAGAAAGATTAGTCTGTTGGACTACACAGTGGGGCTGCACGGTGGTGTGGTGGTTAGCACCACAGCCTCACAGCAAGAAGGTCGCTGGTTGGGAGGGGTTTGAAACAGTGACCTTTCTGTGTGGAGTTTGCATGTTCTCCCCGTGTATGCGTGGGTTCTCACCGG
>JAOXYM010000017.1:18791871-18803004 GCA_028567055.1 Leptatherina wallacei
CTTGCTGGGATAGGCTCCAGCCCACCCGCGACCCTGCATGGATTAAGCGGTACAGAAAATGGATGGATGGATGGACTACACAGTGTAGCTTTAAAAACTCTTGCTTAAAAATAAAAATAAAACAAACAAAAACAGTGAGGAATGCAAACTTGCCAGTTAGTAAAAGCTAGTAAACCCTAACCCCATAAAGGTCCACCTGACATCATTCATTCAACAAAACAAACAATGATTGTGGATTTCAGAATGAACAGAAGGAAGCAAAGCACAAGTGAAAAGAGGTAGAAGAATTTAAGTATAGGAGTTCAGGACGACAACATATTTGACTTCAAATGTAACACAGAGGCCATCTACAAGAAGGGACAGAGCAGACTCTACTTCTTAAGGAAGATGACATCCTTCACTGTCTACACCACAATGTTGCATATCTGTGCTGGAAAGTGTAATCCGCTATGCAGCCATCTGTTGGTGCAGCAGCATTAGAGCCAGAGGAAGTGATCAAACTGATCAACTCTGGAAGCACTGAAACTGATTGTCCGGAGAAAGTGCTGCACATTCTGCTAAACATGTAATCAATTCTTCCTACCTTCTCCACATCATAGCGAAGAAACAACATAGATGTCGGTCAGAGACTTCAAGTTTATAGTTTTTTCACATTTCAATTTCCCTCTGGGATTATTTTATTTTAATTTTTGCCTGAACAGTTGCATATACTGAGAAGCCATAAATCACAGATCTCAACCTCTGTTTTAGATGCTTCGCTTAAACACATCTGACTCAAATTAATGGGTCATTGTGCAGATCTTGACAATGAGCTGTTGGAATCCGTTTAGTTTGAATTAGGTGTTTTGGAGAAGGGAAGCATCTAAACCTGCTGGACTATGGCCCTTGAGGACTGGAGTCTGCGATCCCTGCCATAGATTGTGATAAAGTAAAACATTTTGTTTCATTTTTTAAATGTATCTTTCTGCCACCAAATATTAAATTCATAGGAGAATCTTTGTCATCAGTCATATACATGGCTTCACAGAACTTGTCACAGAGTACAAATGTTGAATATAAATGAGGAAATGGAGCTTTTAGAGAGGAGAGAGTTATCTTTAACAGGTAAAACTATATTTACAATGTCTAGACTGAAAAAATAAATTCATTTTTTGTGAAATACACGAATCTGTTTCTGTGGGATTCCTGTTCTGCTAATTAAGACCTCATATCAAAGTGAATGATCTGTCAATAATGCAACTGTCAGACACAGACATTGGTCTTATTACTTTTGATGTTATCCACGTGGAACTCTTAGCTAAGATACAACAAATTCTTAATTAAAAACACAGCTGGGGTGAAATGTGAAGGGCAGATGATGAAATGCATTTTTATATTTTATAGTTCCTTATATGATCAGGAAACGCAATTAATCAGGTTTTGTTAGATTATAACCACAGATGCTTTAACATGTATTAACATCATTTTGATATGCAGTTTATTTTACCTCATAAATGATCCATCATTCTTCTTGTAGTCTACATAATGTAGAAACTGAAATACTCAAGGTAGGCAATGGATCGAGTGGGAAACATTTTAAACACTAATCACGTTCAGTTGCGAAAACAGCACCGACCGTAATGTCAGAATTTCTTCTTCTTAGCTAAAGCAAAAGACATTTAAATCTTTACGTGTGACTTCCTGACCTCTTAAGAAGATTGCAGTTTTTAAAATATTGATAAGCTGTCTGTTTTTATATGGATCAAGCTTCCAGAGGTATCGCTACAGTGACCAGCAGCAATATTTGAGGTGGAAAAATAGCAGTTCGTCTCCAAAACGGGTTGTAATTTATTCCTCACACGCGATTGGTCATGGATCGATGCGCGCTCACCGGGCTCCGAGGTGGCGTGCCCGCGCTTCTGAGCATCGTTGTGAGGGGAGGAGAGGAGAAACGGAGACAGAGCTGTATCACACCGAGTGTCCACCGAATGTTTGCCTCTTCACGCTGCCAATGAACACCCCTCACATTCCTATGTCTGCCAGTTGACATACTGAACAATAAGGACCAGGCTTCCATCCCTGCAAGGATTCAGGAGTCCTATAGCGAGCTGCGTGTTTTTTCAGGTAAGCCCCCCCCCCTCTCTCCTCTCCTCCGGTGACCGTTTTCTCAGGCAGTGTTTTCTGTGTATTTGCGCGCTGTTTGAGGGAAGAAGACGGCAACGGACGCGGACGTTTCGTGGTAGCTGTCCAAGGTACTGAAACGGGGTCCTGGTGATAAAAACATACTGGAAGCGCTAACGGCCTCATGTTAAGAGCAGGTTACATGACTTCGCTGTCTGAACGCTATAGGCTATGTAGTGATGCAGACTAAACCTCGCAAGGATGCCGAGTGGGTGTCATTGGAAGGAAAGAATAATGAAGCTGCAACATGCATACGATATCCGTGTCTCTACACAAATTGTTGTATCCAAGCTGGATTGCAGAGTATTCTACCTCCTTTAGAGACGGTATGTTATTCTACTGCATTTACCGCTGTCATGGTCCAGGTCTTCACCTCACCTTATCTTGCTATTGTCATTATAGAGTGCATTCATAGTGGTTGCTATGTAGTGCATGGAAATTATCTAATGTCAACAAAAACTCAAATTTTACAACTGCTTCACACATTGATAAATCTGTCTGCATACATATCATTTTTTTCTGAAGTTCAACTTTTGCCTCATTCATTGGGAACTTAAACCAAACCAAAAACCATAGGGCTATTTTTGCATATAATCAGCCATCATTCCCCCCCCCCAAAAACAAACAAACAAAAAAAACGTCCTTGTCAAATGTGCACGTGTTGCCAGATTGGGAGGTCTACATATCTGTACTGTGTGAAAATACCAAATGTGTTAAAACCTGATCCAGGCCCACAAGTTATGTTAATGATCATCCTCTTGGCAAAGGCAGACACGAGCCACATTCAGGCTGCATTGTTTGTCTGGTGGACTAAAATATCCACTCTGTCCACAACAGGAGCACCTGACATTTCCTGTGGCAGATTTACTCACTGGATCATGGCACAGACTAACAGCAGCGGGCAGGGGACCAATGGGGTAGCAGATGAGTCCCCCAACATGATAGTGTACAGAAAGGTAAGGCAGCTTCTATTTTTAGTCTGCTTGTGTGCCAGCATGTGTGACACTTGCATCAATTTACCTGACAATGAGCAGCACAAAGAATATTGCCAATACAAATGGAAGGATCTTCTTTTGGTGAGCATCCTTTTGGTGATTTGGTTGTAACGTGACATCATTTTGATCAGAACATGCAGTTTTTCTCTCACAGCATACATGACATGGAGTAAAATGTTCCTACACAGATTTACACACAGCCTCCCATTGAGCCTCCAATTTTCTTTCTTTCTTCTTCCTTTTTTAAATTTTTTTTTTTACCAGCATTAATGGAACAGAAAAGAAGCAAAAGGGGGGTTAAGCATTGTTCATTACACTTCCAGTGGTGTATTTCTTCACTATTAAATCTGTTGCTACATTAGATAATTAGAGAAGGGGAGAATGAAATGGCCCACTGCTGAGACACCTTAATCCGGCACTGCTCTAACATTAAACAGATTAATGAGATAATAATCTGCATGGAAGATAACAGTTGTTTACTTTGAGGCTTTGTGTTCAATTATAGTTTCTTTTAGAAACTTTATTTAATGATATACACAGACAAGGTGAATTGCTGCTTGTGTGTATTCATAGTTGTAATCTTTTCTTCCCTTTGGACAAGAACTGTAAAGCTAGATTTAAGATTAGCCTACCAATAAGCCATTTAGAAAATTGCTTTCACTATCACCAGGAGAGGATTCTGTTCCCTGATGGCACTTCTATCGTCAGACAATTGGGATTTATATTTCCTGAGCTCACTTAATATAAAGCATGCAGTGTATTACATATCTTACAAACAAAATCCAATGCTTAATACACACTGGATTATATCTTAAAGTGACCAAAAAAAGTTCTATACAGGCTTGTAATTGCCTGTTGTACTTCACTTACAGATGTTTCCAATGAAGTGAGCCTTTTGTTTGTGGTGAACTCAAGCATTGAGTGAATTTCTTCATTCTATTCTCTTCTCCCATCTGCAAATGCCCCTATCCAATTTGTTCCAGCTTTTGCACACCAGGAAGAGGATGAGTTTTTTACGATATCAGAGATTGACACTCTTTTATGACACACACAGTGTGTTAGGCAATATTACTGCCAGTATGGTGCAAGATTTGCTAGGAGTGTCACAGTGTTTGTAGCAGAATAAAGCGCTTGCTGTTTTAGAGGTCACAAATTATGCGATCATCCCAAAGCAAGACGACAGACTCAGAAAATGAACTGCTCTTAAAGTGGGCCAAACATTGAGGACAATGGTGATGGATTGATGCGACTAGTCTTGTAGACTTTTTGACACTGTGAAAGAGAAATGTTATTAACTTGTAATTTTACATGTAGTGTACAGTATCAAAAATATGCAAAAGTCTTGTCAAATCAATAGCATCCTGTGTAGGTGGACTGAATATTGACTTTGGCTCTGTCCGGCTATTCAGTTACATGTGTCATCTCCTCTGTTGTCCTGCTATTGATCTATACGCCCTGCATTTTTGAGCATGTAGTGTCATGAAGGATCTGTGGCAGTAAATCCGCACAGAAGCAATTCTAAACTTTTGCATTTACTTGTCAGCTTTTACCTTAAGCAAGTAGGGCTTTCACAATTATGACACTTAAGTTTCAGTAATACTTTACCTCTGTTAATTATTGTGATAATATTCTCACATAGTTCTACCAATATTGCCATCATACACACCTTATAAAGAAAAAAAAACATTTGCTTGACTCTTTCCACTGATTGACCTACATTATTGAATGCAAAGTCATGGTGAAGGCAGCGAGAATGAAATTATGCCTCTGAAGTGAGTTTAACTCATTTTGCAATTGGAAGAGAACTGCCCGCAGACATATGGATACTGCCAGAATGAACAGGTGCCTCAAAGACTTTTCAGATGGAGATGGCTTGGCAGAGGTGTTGCAGCCCACACTGACTGGGCTGCACTACGATGAGGTGAAATCTCAAGTGAAAAACATGCTTTTATTTCCCATTTTTTCTGTTCAAACCTTTTGTACGTCAGTCTCATAAATCCACTATGAAAAAGCTGTATGAAATGTTGATAGTGAGAAACTGGACACATCTGCGCTACATCTGACAATGTCTGACTACTGTATTGTAGTGGAAGTGTTGAGTAATACGAGTGGAGGGAGTTTTATGGTCTAGGACAGCAGATAGTGGTTTGATTGGCTTTCCACAGGGAGCATAACTATATCCTTTCACTCTCTCAATCTTTCTCTTTCTCTCTGACCCATCCATTTCTCCACTCCTGTCATTAATGTCTAATGAAAATGGATGGATGAGCTGAGGTGTTGACCTGCTTGCCGAGCAGATGTGTATGGGGATGTGTCTTCTTCAAGGTCACTAGCACACAAACACCTTGCCTGAATGCATGTATACTTGTACTGGAAATTTAAATGCACTAGTACGCACATAGCATTTTGACAGCTACATGTGCAGAGAGATGTGTACAAACACATTTAGTTGGCTTTGTGATTGACCCTGAAAATGCCAGAAGGCAATATGTGAATACAAAAAAAGGACACAAGTCAGTTTTCCTTTAATGTATAAAAAAAACTATATCATTTATAGTTATAAAGTCAAATAAAGTTATCAGTTATTTGATCTAAAGGCTAAATCTCTGAGCATCTTCATCATTACATATTAAAAAAAACATTTTTCTGCTCAGACATCAGCTATGTTGGACTGGGTGTACCAGATTGCACTTTATATGTGTGTTTTCATTTCTACTCACATGTGTGCACCATAAATAATGCTGGGATGTGTGTTTAAGCATGTGTGTGTGTGTGTACCGTATGTAGGGCAAATGTTGCTAAGAGAGACTTCTGAATTTTTTATGCAAGCCTAAAACAGCTCTGGTTCATCACCACTTAGTATGAGGAAGAAACATCTCTCACTAACCGACACATTGTGTGTGTCTGCAATTGTGTGTCCTTGTAAGTGCAGGCAATTGTGTAAGCATGCATGTGCTACTTGTAATCAACATCCTGTATCCTAAAATAATTAGATCTCATGTGCAGTATATATGGAACAGTGTTTTGGCTGTTTAATTATCTTGTTTTATGTCTCTCAAGGGAAAATTCAAGCTATTTTTTATTAAAATCTCTCATACTTCTCCCACCATATAAAATCGAGAGCTTATTTAATTGGTGCAACAAAGATGTTGGCATGGCTAAAAATGTAATAATTTAAAAAAATCTGAAGTTACGTAGCTTTACATCTCAGAGAAGAATTAATGTCACTTGACTTCTCTACAACAATAGCCAATGCTCAGTCTCTAGAAAATATATGACTACAAGACTCCATAGAAGATTAAAAACATTGTAAATGTTGAAATATTTTTGCAGTCAATTAGAGTCTGAGCTTTGTCTGTTCTGTGGTATCTGACAACTGAGGCATCAACCCATTCTTATTTACATTTGAGCTGCCGACGGGTATCCAATAATTGTTCTTCCAGCAGCCAGTTTGGCTTCTATCTCTGTGTTGGACCATTAATCTTTTACTGTATATTTATTGTTCTTTTCCCATTATTTTTTCTACAGCATAGTACATGCAGCATTGTTCCTCTTTTCATTTTCAGTCGGCACAGGATAGCATGCTTCATATTCTATTGTTTACATTCATATTGGTTTTGTGCTCTTTCAAGTAAATTAATATTGGTGATAATTTCTAAAACGGTATATGAGCCAGCCGACTTGATTGTTCTTGCAGATTTAGAATAGTCTGTAAATAGACTAACTCTGGGTATTCATGGCCTAATGATCACAAAATACCTCACGTTCATAGATGATTATTGGGTCATTTATATCCCACTCTTTCAAAAACACTGATATGAATTTAGTTAGTTTCTGAGGAATAGAGGCCTCAAATTGTCAGTGTTTAGTAGAGTTGTGACATTGATTTAATGTTACATGAACAAGTACCTACTAAATGACATGTTGTGGCTGTTATTCTGGTCTGCCAAAGGATTTAGCAACGAATCCAACTACATATTTTCAGACCACTCTTAACTTAAAATAGCCTTTGTAGACAACAGACACTACCAGTCAAAACTTTGGAGATACTTACTCACTGAATTTATTGGGAAAGTGTATCCAAACATTTGACTGGTACTGTATAATTACAATACATTTTCTGAATAATGAGAGTCAAAGGTCAAATTAAAAGGCTTATAAATGTCCCTTCTGTGTTTGTTTTTAGCTTCAGGGATTTCACACTTTTGAAAAAAAAAAAGGTGTGAATGTTGCACAGTGAGATTTGAATAATTTCCCCTTTGTGAGACTCAGTAATGAAGTAATGAACAAACCAAAAAGACAAATAGGGCAAAGGTATTAGTGAATGCTATTGATTGGTCACTTCATTAAGTGGATGTATACAAGAGATCATTTTGCAGGAACAAGACATTCCCTCTCCTCTGCATCACTACAACACAGGAGATATAGTGTTTTGTTAAATGATGCAGAGCTCTTCTCTTGTCTTGGTCAGTGTTTATATTTTACTGTTGCCTCAGATCTCTTATATGATGTAAAATTGGTTTGGAAAAGGTCAATCCGTTTGAAGATGCATGTCTGTGGTTATGCAATACTATATGATATTGAAGACTTCATAAAAATCTGTATTGTGACCCCATTTTAATCATTTATCACCTCAAAAACGTTGCCGCTATGATTCGTTTCTACAAAAATGGTTGCCAAAGGTTTTATGTAACAAATAAATGCATCAGCGGGGAAAGCCAACTCAATTAATGCTCAGATTCTTGGTTTGAACTACTTCAAATTCAACAGAGATCATCTTATTGGAGGGCATTTTTCATTTTAGGCCCTATCTGCATCTGTTAAACAGCCCCATTACAGCCTGCCCTGTTATCGATACAATTTCCCAACCATTCTACATTGTTCGTGAGTCATGAAGCAGAGGGAACTGAATTCATTTTCAGCTTTTTCTCAGTTAAGAGCCAGATTGAAGGGTTCTTGTACTGCTTGTCTCCCTCAGTGTGCAATCAGAAGATCACTAAGACCAAGAGAAAGAGAGGGCGAGGGGGGTGAGGTGGGATGATCCATAATTGCCAGATCAGAGAGAAATCTTTGTATGTGAAGTAGCGCTCTTTGTATGACAGCTTGCCAGCCAGACAATTTCACTTCCTGTGTATGAAAACATGCATGTTCTTTTTTGTAACCATTTTTCAGGAAAGCAGGGGGGTGGGGGGTGGGTAGCAGACACTGTTGGATGGGAAATTGATGTTTATGGATTTTTGTATTTCAAACAATTGAGGCAAATCCTCATTGCACCAATATTCTTTACTCATGCATTAGTTTTAAATGCCCCCAGAATCAAGGACGGTTTCTTCTTAAGATTATCTTCATTTAAGTGTTAAATTTGCTTAGCTAAAGGTAGTT
The DNA here is from genome assembly GCA_028567055.1 of Leptatherina wallacei. NCBI lineage: Eukaryota > Metazoa > Chordata > Actinopteri > Atheriniformes > Atherinidae > Leptatherina > Leptatherina wallacei. The sequence goes on from JAOXYM010000017.1 coordinate 18,800,409, forward strand.
TTGAACGATGGGTATTTGAAGATAATGATAGATAGATACGGCAGTGATCCAGATATGAAATGATTGAGAAGAAGTTCAAGAAGCGATCGTAGTGATACATTTAGACAGATAATTATTGATACTGACTACATATTCCCTGATTGCCATGTATAATCTAAGCAACTGATGACTTCTTCGACCCGAGTTAGCTTGAGCCAGGCCATCATCTTGTCGAGGGCTTTGGTGCCCTACAAGATTATGTTTACCCCCCCCCCTTTCCTTCCCCAACACCAACCCAGACATTAATGAACAGCCACATAAAAGATCTTTCAGGTTTAATTGATTACTACTCACACAGCTGAGCCACATTTGGTTTGAGGGAGGAAGCACTTGAAACCCCAGCATGGCTTGAAGATGCTCATGAGTAAGTTTGGACCTGTACTTTGACTTATTAACCCAAGAACACTAACGTTGTGTACTCTACCCATTCAAAACCAATGTATGAGTGAAATATACCCACCTTTAGTGTTCTAGGGTTAAAGTTCATTTTAAAGAATGGCTTTCATACAGTTATGTGCTCCCAAAAAGACACATGGTCCACTTGAACATCCTGGAAAGCTCAGGGAAGGTGGGGGGCAATTTTCTCAATAACTGTCCAAGCTTATCTGTTTTTCCACTATTGTGGCCCAAAAAATACATCAACCACTTTATCCTCCCTATTTATGAAGATTTTGACAGTTTTCTAGCTTTACATTTACATTTACATTTTTAACATTGTGTGTCTGGAAACTGGACATAGAAGTTATTGGTGGCACTATTTAAAAAATCTGAATTTGGCATTATCTCAGCTAGAGAAGCTGATTTTGGTTCTGTAGGTGCCCTGTCACAGTGGTGAACAGAATCTACCCAAAACATTTTGTCCTCTAAACATGCTTCGTATATAAGGGCAGAGGTGTTCATCCTCCTCAGTTTTAGCATCACAGACAACTGCCTTCGTGTTGCACACATTTTTCGTGTGTGTTTTATTCCCTGTCCACTAAATGTGAAGGGCTTGTTTGTGCTGTTATGATGCCTAGTTTTTGTGCTGTGGTCATGTGACTGAAAAGCTATGTTTGATTGGTGAAAGCGTGGCACATGCAACAACTCGGTAAAAAGATGTGTTTGAGAACAACGCGCAGGCTGCACTAACACTACACAAATTAATGCTGAGATATGTTTTACATATGTATTTTTTTTGTTAATTTGTTTTTATTTATTATTGTCTCATTGTTCATCATTTGTTTAAAAAAACAAAACAACTAACACTAAACTTTGATATCAAGTAAGGGGCCACAAAGTTTGAGACCCATGATCTATTCCACAGCATCATTATGTGGAAACTGCTTTATTTCAGTTTAGCTAACCTCTAGCTCGTACAGATTAAAAGTTTAAGGGATACCGTGTAACTTTTAGCCACTAGGAACGCTAAACCTGTAACTTTCTTTCCACAGGCCACATGACACTGTAGCGAAATTAAAAAGTCTCCATCCGTGTTTTGGAATTGTGTTTGCAGACCACTTTGACCAGCTGATAGCGAAGTCATTTGGATTCAGGAATATTTTAAAAGATTCTACACCATTGAAGGATATGGCCCTGGTGGAGGTATGCACCAGGTATTCTACTATTGAATTAAGCAGTAACTTTGGCACAACTCATGTCAATAACTTATTGTTGTGAAAACGTCAGCATTAGCCCTTAGCTTATGGGACATTACGGTAGTACTGTTTCCTACTGAAAAGCATATGACAACTTTAAAACTAAACCAAGCCAGTTGCTAACCTTTCTGTTACTTCTTTGATATTTACATGAATTATAGGAAATGCATTTATTGCATGAAAACCAGCCCTACTTGCATGAAATGTTTAGAGAGTCACGTTAGCTTTGGTCCAAACTGATTAGCTTCAACTAGCCGCATTTAGCTTCTACTAAACAGCAAAATAAAGCAACAGACGTATACTGGAATGTTCTGCAGCTCATCAGGCACTTACTGCCATTGTTTTGAACAAACACTGGCTGATAGATGGGAAAAAGTACATCACATTTTGGTACGTTTGCACAACAGGCAAAGAGCTAACTTACCAGTCTAATAATAATGAGGCAATGAGAGCGTGGGTTTTGCATCCACAGCTCTTTCATCAGACTCCAAAGAGTCAATTCTTTGCCAAGGTCTACTCGTGTCTTTCCTCTGGAGCAATCCCTTTCCCGCCTTTTCTTTCTGGCCTCCTTGGATACCGTTTTCACCTCCTAACTTCATTCAGCCATGACAAACTTTCGATTGAAGAGGAGGAAAAAGTAGCACAAAGCAGAGCCCTCTGTGTTTATAGAAGGGGAGCTGTAAAGGAAAGTGCTCCAGGTCACATGATCCCATGAGAGATGGATCCGGTCCTGTAAAGTTACTATGTCTGGTTTCTGAAGAGGGCAGCTCCCTCAGAGCGCCGACATGCGTCAAGCACTGTATACTGACCCCAGAAAGCATCCATATAACTCACATCAGGCTAATATTTATGGAGAGAAAATAGACTCAATATCATTGTGTGTGCGTAATACATGGTTTGTAAACCGTATAAACTAATTTGTG
>JAOXYM010000017.1:18816681-18835602 GCA_028567055.1 Leptatherina wallacei
AGGCATTACATAATGCATGAACTCATCATGAGTTAAGCATTTGTTAAGTATATTATTTGTAGCATTATTGTAAAGTGTTACTATAAAAAGAATGAATGAATGAATGAATGAATGAATGAATGAAGACAAGTCTGCCAGGCATCAGCATAAAGAGCACAGAACAATCCGGATTTAACTTTGTTTGAAATTGACTCAATTCAGTGAGCAATTTCATTAATTATTCACACACTTGTACTTACAAACTTTGGCTTTCAAGTAGTACTCAGGACAAAAAGGTTACTCATTTTTAAGAACATATAAAGCAAAACAAACACAAACCACTCAGGTATAGTTCAATAGCACCACACGGGGAATCAAATATCTACTTGTTTGCCTGCAAACATCAGACTCACTTTCATCCATTAGCTGTTCGGCCCAAATCAGATCAAACCAGTAACAAGCTCTCAATCACACCTCGAATAGCATCGCAAAGCTGAGGAGGCATCATGCTTGACAACATGCCTTTGTAATCATCCAAATAAATCAATGTCTGTAGTAAGACAGCCATGTGACCTTCAGTGTCCACCAGAGCTGTTTTGTGAAAATTATTCTGCTGTGAATAGGAATGTTTTACAGTGCCATCAGGTTTTTCTCATCACAGTCCTCCATTATGGATATAATAGACAAAGCAGTGCATCACCAACTGGTACATTATGTAACATACTAATGGCATTAGCTGTGAGGAGTGAGGGGAGGCTTCAGGAGGAATAATTCTCATCTAAAAAATTCATAGATCTCTGCAGTTTGCCTGGTAGATACTGTGAAGTCAGGAGCTGCAAATGCCAATGAGGAATTTGAGCCCTCAAGTTTCTTTTTTCTGTGCCATTACGATGTGATGTTATTTCGGATGACATACAATGATGACCAAAGAGAATGTGCAGAGTGGAAAAAAATGTCCTGAAGTGTGAAGCAGTAAAGTGACATTTTAAGAAACAGATGCTTACATTTGACTGATGGGTCAGTGAAGCATGAATGTGTGACGCAAAGGCAGAACTATATTGATGAATTCAACTGAAAGCAAGGCTCATGAAGCAAACTGTAGATGCTGTTTAGTGGTTTTCACAATCTCCCTCACAGAGAACCAAAATAAATCTTCAGCTTGGATGAAGTAATCGCTTTCTCTCTAGGCAGTATTCTCACCTGGGCATCTGCTCTTCTCGCCATGCGACCCTGGCCTGCTGTGAGGCAGACTGTTGTCTATCTGAGTACTCCTGTCAGCAAACCTTTGACTACTGAAGGGTTGCATTAATAGAGAGAAAGTTCAGATTCAGATTTATTTATCACATACGAGCAATTCATTTGCAGCTTACCACAGACACAACATTCAAAGTGCAACGTGTCTGACATGAATCAGTACCCGGGACAAATGAAGTCGTTGGAAGACATGACAATTGAAAGGAACAGTAAAGGAAACACACAAAACTAGGGTTAGGGAATAAATCAACTGACTGTATTTCAGGAGGTTTCATGTAAGATCTAATGGGAGCAAATGTAAAATGACATTTAATGAGGTGAGTTCTTTGACTCCTGGCTTTTCTCTCCTTTGGCCTACATATTTGGTCTTTTCAACTAAATCCACACCTTGGCTTCTTGATAAAGGTTAACATGCTGTAGCTACACTGGGTTGTGGATTCTTCATGGACTAATCATTTCAAGTTATGTGATTCCTTGAGAAAATTGTGCATATGCTGAATTTAGAAGCTCTTAATTGAAAAAGTAATTGCCATATTTATCAATAATGAATCTAAATTTAGCTGCTTTGGTGGTAATATTGATATGATTTGATTTACATAATCAAATCAGTTACAGTCCAAAACAAAATGATTGGATTCCCAACAAAACCAGCAAAAAATATTTCTGTGGTGTGATGCGTTAGATGTGCCAGCCTTTACACTGCATGCCCTGTCCCCCCCACACTACCCCCATAACCACTGTCTTTCTTTTTTTCTCTTATGAATGAGTGATGGCAAGCTGCCAAAGATGTCCTTGTGATAGTGGTCCCAGAATGTGTTGCTGTGGAAACTCATATGGCAACCTCTGAAAGACTTAAGATTCATGACATCTATTCAGCAGCTGTCAGCATGAGCGTGGTAACTTTCCTCACCTTTCTGCAAGGTGATTTTATTTCAAATGCCCAAGTAGTGTAGAGCTGCATCAGTGCAAGCAATAGTGTCACTCTTACTCTGTCTTGTGTTAAGCCAGCTGAAGCCAACAGTGTTTTGTTCCTTGGAGCACAGTATCCAATTAGTCAAACAGTTATGTTTATTGCTACTTCCTGGTCATCAACAATTGTTGCTGGTTGTAACCATCAAAAAAACCGTGGAGGGATAATTAACAGTAGATTTTCCCTGCATTGTAGCCTGCCAATATTTTCTGCAGAACGGCATAAAGAACATGGTGTTTTAGCTTTTACTCAATATGCAAATGCACCAGCCTGTTCAGAGGAGATGAGTGATTCATGTGTGGTGAAACAGCCTTTCAGAGTGATTTGACACAGCTGGGGTATAGACACCAGACGTTTTTTTTTTTTTTTTGTCTGATCCTATCAAAGAGTCAAACTGAAATCAGTAAATTTGTGCAATTCTGAATTTGTTTCTTATTATAATGATACTGTTTAGACTGTTAATGACCTTGCTTATGATATTATTATTATTATTATTTTTGTAAACCACAGCCAACTTGTCAGTACAACAAAAGAGAAATATTATCTCTCAGCCTCAACCACAGGCTCAACTTCAGTCATGGAACCAGGCACTGCAGCTCAGAAGAAAATGAGATCAACCAGCTGCAAAGACTGTTTTATCTACTAGCACTGTCATGCTGTATAGCCACAGGTTCTATTCAGGCTGCTCTCACTCTGCCTCAGGGAGCCAGACTTAACTATTTTGATATTGTGCATTTTAAAATACAACACTCCCCACCTTCTGGCATCATACACATGTATGCATGTGTGTGTCTCTGAATTGTGTGAGTGTACATGCTCTTGTAAAATGACTTAGTGTGTATCACCTCACTCAGTCATGTGGATGTATGATGAGTATGTGTGTACATATCCGTGTGAGCCCTTTGGGAGGAATTTATTCTCTCCATGTAGACACACTTGTCCTCAGATAACGTTATACCATTCACTGGGTCCATCTGATGCAGGAGCATTTAAATCAGTGAAGTGAGGTGGGAAGGGGAACAGGAGAGCTTTTAATTTCCTCTGTATAACAGTCAGCAAGGCTTTTAAATCTGCACAGCCTCGCATAAACTAGAATGAACTTTAAACAAGGTTCCAGTTGCAGGGCAAGACAAGCTTCATTGGATAAAGTGAGCTATAAATGACAGATATTGCCACCTCTACAGTCTATCAGCGGCCCAAGTACGCTCCAAAAAGTACATTTTATTAATAGATATCTTAGACTTACCCACACTTATGCCGAGGTAGGTAATGATGTTTCTAATTAAGGCTGTTTAAAAATTAAGTTTGAGTTAATCAAGCTCTGAGGGTTTCACTCACTAAAATCTAGGTCAGCACTGGAGACGAATTGCAATCATACATTCAGGACTGAAACCAGTTTTTAAAACCTGAAAGTTGTGCTTTACAATCAACAAATGACTGTTCTTGGCTCTCTAGTGCAGCTCACTTCAAATGTCAAGGTCATGGCATTTTACAACAATTTTGAGCTATATTTCTTTAGGCAGTCTTGTCAGCTGCCACACTGAGCCCAGAGAGGTTTCCATTATTGTTCCACCCATATAAACAACCAGGCTGCTCTCACAAATGGTTCGTACAACACAATCCAATTTGTGTTCATTTTGCCTTTTTTCTTGATTCACTCTTGCATCAAAACGGATTAAACTACAATTTTAATCTCTAATGACAGCTATAACCCTGAATTCCATGCAGCACAATCCTCATCAAGGCAGCTATATTTCTAAAGGTGATAAATAATTATCACATTTTGATAGATTACCTTAAAATCTACAATCAAATTCCCCCATAAGAATGTGACCTTGCTCTACTCACTCCAGCACCCTTTAAATTCCCTTTTACACATTTCTTAGAAACGGCCCCTTTAATAAGTGGACTTGGTGGCTAAAAAGAAATCTAAGAGGGCAGCATTAATTTACAAACCCAGTTTGAAATGTTTTTAAGCTTTAAATGGTGCTTCAGAACATTTCTTATTGCACCATGAGTGCCCTCAGTGATCGTCTTTGAAGTGTTTGAAGCTGTGTGCTGAAGCTCAGTATATCCGGAGCTTTTGTTAGTCACTTCATATGTACCGAGTCCTGTGCCATCATTATTCAATGATTCACACTGTGCAGCCAAAACACTCACTCTTATCTGTTAAGAGGCTGCAGAGACGCAGTCAGACAGCTCTGGGTGGGCGGATGGGTGGGGGATGGAGAAAGAGAAAAGATGGAGAGAGACTCTTGCTCTCTCTGCTCTCTTGTGAGAAATGACTAGCCTCTCTTCCTTTCCTCTGCATGAAGCCAGAGAGCATCCCGACGCCAACGGCTTTAGATCCTGAATATTCAGGCTGGTGGCATTTTACCATGTGTAGGCGGCGAGGCTTTGCAGAGATGGGAGAGAGTGTGTAAAGTATTGATCATTGTTGCCGTTGTCCTTGTTTACTCTGTCTCACAGTGCCAGTTTCCTCTTTTAAACAAGATGGAAAGATGGAAATTTTTGTCTAAAATGGGTTTTTATGGATAAAAGACTTGTGGACCAACTATTTTACTGGACTACTTTTATCCTTGCTGTATCCTTGTAACAGGATAGCTTTCCATTGGTGTATAACACGTGTAGGCACTTGGAAGGAGACTGAGTAAAATAGATATTCATTTGTCACGTCTCCTCCACAGGACGTCTGGTAGCAACAGGTTAACTTTGATTCTCTTTTTGAAATTTAACCCTTGACTTTATCTTTACAATCTCACCATTTCCTGCTGTTCTGTTGCTGAAGGAAAACCCAAGAAAAATCTATTCTTGAAATCTTCTTGATATGCACTCTCAAGCTTGCATTATGGCCCATTCATTCAGTCAGCAATTTCCTGCATTTCACAGATAAACAATTTACATGTGGAAATAAGAAAGCTCAAAAAGTCGTCCAAACTGGACAACCATATGTCGTTACTGTTATATTTGTCAAATTCTTTTCCTTTTTTTCTCCCCCAGACCAATTAATTATAGGATACTGTATTTCTCAGGTTATGGGAATCAGGGACCTTGCCAAAGAACAATCCTTAAACCCTTAGATTTAGCAATCTCTCAGCTTTTAGATGTAGGAAACGTATATTTTTTTGGCCATTTGTTTGAATAGACAAACAAAACTGTTGGTTGTACGAATAGCCTTCACAAATGACCCCTGGTGTTGTTTTTTATGGCAAAGACAGTCTTCGAAAAATCTATTAACAAACAGAAGAAATTCAAAGACAGCCAAAGCAATTAGGACAGATTTCTTTCAGGCAAGATCTCTATATCAGTGTGAGAAATTTAAAAGGTTTTCAGAGCCTGGTTTAAATATCAGCTGTTGCCTTTCTGTGTGGAGTTTGTTCTCTCCTGGTACTGTGGCTTCCTTCCACTATCCAAAAATATGCATTTTCAGTTAATTGGGGATTCAAAATTGACCCTAATAGTGAGTGTGAACGTGAATGTTGTTTGTCTTGTTTATCTCTGTGTTAGCTATGTAATAACTTGTTCAGTGTCTACTTCACCTCTTGTCTAATAACAGTTCCAATAGGCTCTAGCCCTCCCTATGTACTTAAATGGGATAAAGTGGTGTAGTGGATGGATGGATCATTTTGATACAGGTGGTTAACATGTAGGATTAGCAAAGGAAAAATCGAAACTGTCCACTGACATACTGCAACTAATGCAATGCATGTTGGAGAAAGAAAAAAAAAGAAGCCCTTTTTATGCATCAGTTCAGGATCTATTTGCTTTCATCTCTTCCTCTTTTGTTCTTTCTGGCGTCCCCCCATCAGCATTTTTTTTGTTGCAGTATTTGCCTGTGGCCTATCATTGTCAATTAGACTCCAATCACTAACGGGGATGGTTCTTAGCTTCAGGGATTTTTGACTAGCTACAAGCTTTCATTATAACATTATGTTACAGTACTGGCTCATGAACTGCCAAACCCGAGTGATTACACGTTTACATATCAAACCCCATCACCTTCTTAATCAGAACTGCTCCTTTCTCACCAATGTGGCCAAGAAATTAATTTTCACCCACACAAAACCTTCATTTCTATGAAATGGATTTGGCCGCACTCAAATTGTATTCCCAGATGAGCAGCACTGATAAGGTTTGTGTGTGTCAAACAGTATAAAAAGTTGAAAAATAATCAAAATTGAGAAAGATGATCCCTCCTGTCTGACCCGTGAGAACAATATAACACTTGTTCTACACATTGTCACAGTTATAATAACCAGACACCATGAATTAATTTACAGTTTGTTGATTTTAAGTGTCATTTGATTAGAAAGAAGCCTTTTCAAGCACCTCCACAGCTTAACATACCAGTTTCACACCACTGCAAAGCTACCTATTAGAGAATATGAAATTAAGTCACATCTTTTGACATGCTGGGATGGGTGTACCATCTTGTAAAGATTGCTCTGGTGCTAGCTTCTGTCACAATTGACTGGTTGGTTTTTGTTTTGTATGGCTAAGAAAAAAAAACTAGTTTAAAATGGAAAAGATGGAAAAAGGTTGGACCTTACTGGGAGTAACCAAATTGCTCTGCTGTACACAAGGTCTTGGGTTTGATGAGTCATTGTATTGATAATAAAAGTGGGTTTTAACCTTGGAACTTATTAAGAACGTATTTCTTTTTCACTTGCAATGGACTGATATGTTTCCTGACGTTAGAATTCAGTCTGTTCATTAAAAAAAATATGTCTAAACAATCCAACAACACAACCTTCACATTTATTTAAGGTTATCTGACTTGGTCTTGTTCAGTTTGTTTTCACTTCCTATTGTTTGAGGAAAAAAATGTTGAAGAAAAAATGTGTTTCTATGTGCATGATTTTACACTGATGGAGGAGTTTGGGGAGATAGGTTGTTGTTGGTGTGTCAAGGCCATGCTTTACGATCTGCTTTGCTGCATTCTGCATTGTCTTGGAGACATGGTTGCTGTGTGTTGCCCTGGCAGGCCCAAGAGATAACTCTCAGGAAATGTTTGTCACAGCCATGTGTGCAAAAATGTGCGAATGTGTTTGTGCATGTGCCAGGGTGTGACTGTTCAACCGCTTATGTCATTACCTTGTCCGGCTTTTGGTTCATATTTGTAACTCAGCTTCACACAAAGCATTTCTACCTCAAACAATTGGTCTCTGTTTTGTAGAGTTTGTATGAGTGGCTGTTTTAGGACACAACTTTACCCTGATGGAAAAAAGCAAGAAACTTTGTTTTGTCATAGTTGTTGCAGCATTCAATGAGTGCAGCTTACTACTGAGTTTATGTGACAAATGACACAAGTCAGTGTGGTAAGGCAGAAATCTGACAGCTGTGATTGTTAGTGACCAACTTCATCTCTTCACTTGTCCCTTGGAGACAGCTGAACCTTACAGGAACTTGTTTGTATTGGTTTACTTCTTTCTTTGCTTTCACACAACCTCCACTTTAAAAGTTATGGAACCAACTCACACTCTCTTGCTATCTCTCCTTCCATTGCCTTGTTTTCCATTGTCACCATGCTTTCCAGATGGAGGAAGTAATAGCACGCATGCAGGATGAGAAAAATGGAATCCCCATCCGAACAGTGAAAAGTTTTCTAACCAAGATCCCCAGTGTTTTTTCAGGTAAGGCTTTTAGTCTCTCTTCTCTTCTCTTCTAACAAATCTTTGACAGCATTGTTGTTGATACTCCAAATACAGATCAGTTCAACAGCACATTCAAAATAAAAGAGCCTATGACAAATCATTTTTCCGTACACGATTAAATAAACAATGTGTTATAAATCAAAACTAGGGGGGTCAAATTATGTTTTGGCTACGTGACTGTAATCATTATCTATGGAATCAATTTCTGAGGAAAATCCCATCCAAAACACTCACCTTTGTGACTGTCTGGCTCTTCTAACATTTTGAAAAGCATAGCTGCACACTGAGCATGTAACTTGCTTAAATGAACACATGAAATGTAAAAAGTATGAGAAATGTTGACTGAAGGAGATTTTGATATAAAGAACAAATATTTCATTTGTGCACGATTGTGTTTTTCGGGGGGGAAAAGTAATTGTGATTTTGTTAACTTGGAGTAAGCAAGTTATATCAAAATCCTGATGCAGGTTGTAATCCCCCCATGTCCCTACAATTCCCCAAAGCACACATATCAAACAGTAGCTCCTTCCTGGTTTTATCAGTCACTTTGCAGCAGTTATTCCTACACTTTTTTAAGGAGAGGGAATCATTTGGTAGCAGTCTGCAAATAGATGTCACAAAAACTTAACAACACCCTTATAAAACTCAGTTTTTGCATGATCTGTTATTCAAATACAGCTCAGTACAGAAGTTAATGAATAAAAATGTGACCTTATGTGAAGTTATTCATCTCATTGTTAAATGAATAAGTTTTTAAATCAATAATGACATTATTTTTCATCTGAGGTTGTATTTACCTAATTTAAAGACCAGGTAAGATCAGTTGATTATGTCCGGATACCTGGCCTCCCATGGCTTTTGTTTGTGTTTCATAAACAACTGTCATACACTGCAGCCACTCTATTTGACCACTTGTGAAGACTGATAATACATAAATAAAAGTTAGCTGAACTAGTTATGCTATAGCTTTTTACACTGATCAGACCCAACATCAACCCCCTTGACAGGTGAAACGAATAGCATCGATCAGCTCCTTACAAACAGTGCACTGCTGGTAAACCTTGGGTCCTTGCATTCATGTCACTGTTACTTTGACAAGTACCACCCACCACATTTTTGCAGACCCAGCACACTCGTTCATCGCAACAGCACCTCCCCAGCAGGACTGTGCTTTCTGCCACACTGCAGAAACTGCTCAGAAACAGATTGAGGAATATGACAAAGAGTCCAAGTTGTTCACACTCCTCAGAATCCAGTCAAATGAAAATGTCCTGATCTATGGAGGACCCATCAACAAGATCCACCAGATTCTTTGCCAAAATCTCAGTGGCAGATACGCCAGAAAATGTCCATATTTCCTGTCTATGTAGACTGGTGGATCAGAGGTGTATTTGAAGCACAGTGAACTACATAATATTAACAAGGGATTTGAATGTTTTTGCAACTCTTTATAAGCAGATTTCTTAAATGCAAGTCTCTGTGTTTGTTTCTTCCTCTTTCAATGACCATCCTAGTAATAATTCTGTATTTTTATTTTAATAATATTCTCTGTTTGGATAATAATTATTTGTTGTGTAAGGCTCTAAACTCTGGCTTAATTGTTTGTGTGTGATGAGTGTGTCTCATTAGTGTCTCTGTGCATTGCTGCAGGTTACACTTTGGGATTTTTTGTCAGGTGTCTAGTGTCAGCACCAGATCCAGAGCTTAGAAACAACTCAAATGCTGTTTTCTGTAGATGCTCATTGTACAGGTTAATAAGTAATCATCATTTTTCTTCATATAAAGGAATATGAATTCACAGTTTATTCTGAAATTTCCCACATTTTTTGTCCTCCTTTGATTATCCCCCTCTTATTCATACTTTGTCCCTCATGTTAGTTTTGTTATTTTTCTTTTTTCTATTTTTCTGTCATCTCTCGCTACCTGGGTTAGGGTCTCTACTATTGACCCTGCACTGGCCAGTTCCAATATAGAGGTAATACTGCCAACTATTTTCAGGAAGAGGAAACTAAATGATACAAGGAAGCATGCAAGATGAAGGATCACAATTGTAACGTATTTACTTTCTATTGCTTTCAACATTATTAAGAATGCAAGGCTCGCGGCTACTCGCTTGGCTGGCCGAGCCCTGCGGCTGTTTGCTGCCCGCAGGCCCCAACCCCATGCACCTTGAGGCTCAACGCTTGAGTGCACAAATATAAAACAAAAATGAAAAGGAGAAAAAACACATTTAAAGACCAGTTGATGGACAAACCCATTCATACTTGTGGTTTTGCCTGGATAAACGGTTGGAGCAGTATCCGATTTTATAATTAGTTTAATGGCTAAGCTGAGCTGTTTTGGGGTCTGATTTGCAAAACAGATGCCAAAAAAAATGTAGGCTGCAGACTTCTGTCTTCTTTATAATAGGGCATCGTGATGTGTCCAGATAAACCAAATACGCTTCTGTTGTAGTTTAAAATCTTTTTTGCTAAGACATGAAGGCTTGCAGAATTTTATTTGGTGCTATTATAACCATAAACAGAGCATCATGTCTGCCATCTTCACAACAACAGCAAAACATGCCAAGTTGTTTCTCCACAATAGCTTGTGCTATCTTTTAATTTCATCACTGTCACACAGTGGATGCTGCCTGTCTGTATAGCCCCCCCCAGCAAGTAGTGAGGATCAACTTTTCCAATCATCTACATCCATTACAAAGATAGTCTGACCTTGCCTTTCTAAACTGGTGGTGTTCTGAAGATTTAAATAAGAAATCTATAGCCATGTCCTGTGAGTACCATGGGACACAAAAACTTGACTAACAACATGTTAGTATTAAAATATGCAGCCTGTCTTGGTTGAATAGTGTGCATTTTTGTTATTTTGGACTTTGCCATTCTCTTCTATGTGTTGCACTATAATCCTGTGCTTGCAGTTACATGGAATATGGTTTCTTTTGATTCTTTTGATGCAGAAACAGGATTGCACCTGCACACACATTCATACCCATCCAAAATTGCACATCCTGATGTATAGCTGTAATATTAATAATTTCAGAGAACAGCCTTGTTAGAGGATTACTTATACATCTTATTTAAGCTCTCTTAGAAAGTGGGTCAACTTTGATAGTGTGAAAATGGGGTCATACTAATGATGTTAATCCATCGAAAATGTCATCTAGTTATGGGGCACTGAAAAGCAGGGGTATGAAGCACAAGAGAAATGAAAAGAGGAAATGCAGATGACAGAATGGTGGCTTGATGGACACAGAGACAGCCATAGGGCTAGACTGCCTCACTGCATGAATTCCCCCATGTCTCCATTTCACACCTTTTTTTTTGCCTTCTGTGACTTTCGTCTCCTCAACACACCCTCACCTGTCAGTATGACAGACAGTAATAATAGCTTGGAAAATATATAGCCAAAGTGCCAAAGTCACATGTCATGCTGGGGTGTGAAAATGCCCAGGGGAAAAAGATACTGTTATGTATTTCTGAGATGTGAAAATGATTCAGTTGCATTCGCAGATGGAGAATATGCAAGATGACATCCATCATGCAAAAAGGTTCATGTTCACATTAGTAAAAGTGACATACAGGTCATCTGGGGACTTAACTAAAAAAATCTAAATGCACTCTCTTGTTTCAGTTTGTTTGTGACAAGTTTCAGTGCAGATTGGGACAAACTGACTTGTTAAGTGCTTTGAGTCAGACAAATTGTTTTGTTATGCAGTACATAATACATGCTTCATTATGCCATTGTACCCTGGTTATTTACATTAATGGCCAAAAAGAACTAGCTTGGAGAGGTTGTCAGAAAGAATATTTGGAACTGGATGGCCTATTACCCACCTATATGGTGCAAGAGGAGTTGGTGTGCACTGTGATAATGATGGTGAGATGGGTACGGTTAAGAGTGTCATTGTTTTCCCTTTTATTTGCACCTATATACAAAAAGGTTGTTCAGCACTCTGTGAACATGAAAGCTATGCCAGTGACTCATATGTACGTGCTTTCTTTTTAATTTCAGGTTCTGAAATTGTACAGTGGATGATCAAGAATCTGGACATTGAGGATCCAGGTAAACATGCAATATTGAAATGCTAAATATTGATCTATATATTCTGAGATAAACAACAACAACAACAACAAAAATACAAAAAAACAGGAGGGCAAGAAATGTTGCCTGGCTACTGATTTTGGCTCCTTTAACAGCAGTGTTGGCTGATAGATTGATTGCAGCAGATGCAGCAAACAGCTCATTAAGACAACTTGGCAAACACTACTTGCCACAATTGACAATAAAAATAGTACTTAAAAGCAACTAATTACTAAATGGTGGCATACTTTTAATCGTGTTTCTTTGCCAAAATGTAAACAACTATAGGCTAAAAATAGCTGATAGCTAAAAGAGCTGAGGTTGTAGCCCAGAAGATATATTGTGCAATGAGTCTGTCCAGCTAACTGGTGGTTCCAGGGGTGATTTGAGGGAATCTACTAGTCAACTTTTGGAATGTAGATATTTCCATTAATCTGCACCAAATGCAGAGAATCTCCCATGGGTCCATGCACCAATATCTTACTCTACTGCATTCAGACATCCACAGTATCCAGTTTTTCTTTGATCTGTATTTTTTTTTCTGTCCTTGAATTTCAACACACAATGCAACTCTGTTTCCTCCCCTCCTCTTTTTCTCTTTTATTTTTATTTCATTCCAGTGTTACAGCATAGAACTACATATTCTGCCAGCACTTGCCAAATAATTAGTTTGGTTTCTTCTTGCACATACAGCAGGAAAGTAGTGAAGTCTGATAAATATAAAACCAAGCAGTTGTTAAGAAATGTGATTCCTGCTAAACTGTGCAACTCACATTATTAATTGCCCAACTCACACTTTCCTTGTACATTGTTATTTCTTTCACAATGATCTGCATGGTGACTATTAATTGTATAAACTGATATCAGGTCTTTGCATAGAGAATAATTATATACAAGTGGGTGAAAAATTTATAGGAGCTGGGAAGCTGTTAGATAACCTGCAATATCTGATATACATTGCCTGACCCTGCTATATCTTATAGTCTCAGACAGTTGTGTTTGATTATATACTTGTGTGTCAATGCAAATAAATATAAACAAGATATAATTTAAGAATACGTTGTCGAATAAGACCAGCATGGTTTGCTGGACTTAAATGCTAATTGATGTTGCTCTGTAAAGTCTTGCAATAATGATAATATAATTCCAGTTGTCAAGCAAATGTACAATTATACTTTACCTGCAGTAACAAAAATGGCCTTTCACCAAATTATCTTGAACAAAATTGTCAAGAGCTTAACAGTGATAAATTGAAAGCATGTCTAAACAAGCAGAGATCTTTTGTCCATAAAAACTCATTCTTTTTAATGTGTGCTTTTTATTCATCTCAGACACAAAACATGCTGTCAGTGGTAAACACTGTATTATGCAGAACTAAGTGACTTCAGCACAAAGCAACTCCTGGCGGAGATGACGAACAGCAAAGAAGAAGCAATTAATTTGTCTCACAGCATGATAGCGGCAAGTTTATTATGTATAGGCAGATGAGCTTATATCAAAGTTGATTGGGCATCAAGGGTTTCTTGCTAAATGAATGCCTCAGTTAATACACTTACACAGCCCAGTTAAACTCATTATCATCCTATTTGTAAATCTTTGTGGTGTCCAATCCCATTTTCACTCATTTGTCTGCATTGGATTTGCTGACAGACATTCTCACCTATAAATAGTCTTTTGGGATAGTTTAGCAGAAGGTGTTGTATGACTTTCCATGTTACATATTCACCAAAATGTCAATATAATGTTTGAAAAACCAGGGTCAAAGTGTAGCCCAAAGCGAATCGACTCCGAACTGAGTCCAAAACGACACTTCCTGTTAAAATCACCTGCAGCAGGATGGGAAACCTGGTGGCAAAAATCTCTAAATATATGCATCCCAAAGGAAAAAAAAGAAGAAGTGACATGTTCCATGAAAACATTACCTATTTTTTCCAACACTATTGCTAGGTTCCACTGTCATTATGATAAGGTTACAACCAATTAGTACCAACCAGGATTTGGTAAAGTTTATCCAAATACTCTAATATCAATAGAACAGCATATGAATTAAATAATAATAGATTGTAAAGTTGTACCAGGTTTTTTAGTTTTTTTTGTTAAAAAGCTGTCATGAAGACACTCAAACAATAGTAGCTTACTACATCATTATTTAGATAACTGTGGGATACTTAGTTATCAAATTGCAGTAATCACAACATTTAACCTGATGTGAAATCCAGCTGCAGAACACAGACCATCAAAGTAAAGAAAAAAAGAGTATGCAAAAAAATAAAAACATAAGATAATAACCAGCCAGGCTGTCAGGGAGTGTTTACCTGTTAGAGTGTGATTTTGCATATGAAAAAAACCTAATTGGTGCTGTGAAACACTGTGTCTAAATAATCTCTGAGGAAGGACATGAAGCTTATCACAACAGCCTGGAGATGATGCGTGTGGTTCTCCATGATGATCCTTGTCTTGTCTGTCAAACTTTTTTAAACATCTTCCTCATTAGAGACAATACTGCCTTGCTGTGGGGCACTAAACAGAGTGTTTTCTGCCTCCTGAGATCTCCCCTCTGCACACTGCAAGGCTCGCATATTGTATTTATAAAAGCTTGCAACTTTTTCAAATAGTGGTTGTTTTTTGTTCATCATTACCCTTAGCTGAGTTGCACATGGGCTTTGAATGAAACTGTCTTCCCTTCTTTGACTGAAGGCAGTAGTGCAACAAATATGGGGTGGCATCTGCGGAAACTGGACACTGTACTGGTCTGCTGTAGAGAAGAGAATGAGCTGAAAGGCAAAATAGTTGATTTTCTGGTTGATCTATGTTCCAACGCTCACTTATGGTCATGAGCTGGGACTAATGACCAAAATAATGAGATCATAAGTACAAGTGGTGGAAATTAGTTCCCTCCACAGAGTGGTTGGCATTACTTTATGACAAGGTAACTTTACTGGCTCAGAGTAGCATCCCTGCTCTTCTACATTGAAAAGAACTACTTCAGGTAGTTAGGGCATCTGGCCAGGATGCGTTCTGGATGTGGCCCAGGGGAGAGACATCCAGAAGGCGTCTGAATTTCCGGGTATGTCCCACTCGGAAGATGCCTGTGGAAATCTAAAGACCTGCTTGGTTGGCTTGGAAACGCCCTCCTTTTCATGTAGAGCTGGGAGAGATGGTTGGGAAGAAGGTCTGGAGATGTCTGCGCAGGCTGCCTCCACAACATATTCTTAGATAAAACATGGAAAA
Organism: Leptatherina wallacei; assembly: GCA_028567055.1. Taxonomy (NCBI): domain Eukaryota; kingdom Metazoa; phylum Chordata; class Actinopteri; order Atheriniformes; family Atherinidae; genus Leptatherina; species Leptatherina wallacei. The sequence continues at coordinate 18,831,850 of JAOXYM010000017.1, forward strand.
TGGATAGATGGATATTAAAATGTAGTGCTTTTAACCACTACGTTCAACTCTTTGTAAGGACCCCCCCCCCCAACAGAATTTGAGTTTTAATATACTGTGAGGTGGAAACAGAAGTAATTAAAAACATAACTATAAATACAGAAACTTTTTGCTTGTCTTTCAAAAAAGCTATACTCCCACTCTCCTCCTGGCAGAGCCCCAACTGCTGGGTTTTTGGCACATAGCTGGTAATATGATGAAATCAAACAGTGCTTTCCCACTGGATTCTGAGGTTGGTCTTTCTTGATAGTTTGACTAAATTCACTCCAAGGTTTAGTCAGCTATAAAACTCATGATATATTATGGTAAAATAAAGCTGATAACTCCTTTAGTAAAAGGAATTGATCTTTTTAGAATCTAACTGGAAGCACAACATCATAAACAGTATTGGTTAATCCTTTATCTACTCTGCAGAAGAGCCTCCATTTAGGTGTTATTTAATTTTTTTCTTAATTTACATATCATACAATACACTCAACACCCGGGTAAATTATTCTTTGTACTGGGGACTAAATAAACAATTTTGCTTAGCTCACACAGACTGACTGTATCCAACCATGTAGGATTCTCTAACTCGCCAGCCCCCCAAAAACACTGTTGTGTGGTTGAAAACCAAAAGATGTTAAAATATTAGATAGTAATTTAAAAAAAATACATACTTTGAATGTAAAATGACTGAACAAGAGGATAAACAAATGTTTTCTTGAGTTGAACTTATTTGCATTTCCAGAAGATGTGCAAAGCATAATCTGTCCCTGTTCCTTCAGAATGAATAATAAACAGGAATATGTGATACAATAATACTGTATCGAAGGAATAATATTGCTCTAAAAGATAATGCTGTGCCTGGAGAGGAAGGATTGGGTTTGCAAGAAAATAGATTTAAATAACGTATGAGTCATTATTTATTAATAAATGGAGCCAAGTCACATATGGGTACACACAACACACACCCATGCACACACAAATTAAACCCTGGCCTCTCAAAGCTGTAACAGTCACCTCACTGGTAAAGGAAAGGCCGATCTATATTTATCTCCTACACACATACACCCGGTGTGTTTGGATGTGTGTATGTGTCATGGAGTGAGATAGCTGAGATGTACATTTTTTATGCACGCGTGCAGTAAGCCTCCGCTACTGCTTCATAAGCTCTGCCTACTTAAACTATGTGAGGCGTTTTAACCCCTGCATCTATTAGCTTAGCCGCCTGTTAAGAAGGTTTACTTGGTAGAAACAGACAAGGACTCTGATATATGAAACAGTATGTAAATAAAATGTTTCCAGTGCAGCTCCTAACAAGCAAAATGTGTCAGCATTACCAGAGAGCTGTCACATTAAAGGAAACATGAGTGATAGATGTCGACACCACATAAGACTTACAGGTTTTGAACAGCAGGGAATAACTGGTGGCAGATGAGACACGCAGTTGATGATGATGACATGTTTTCATTATCTGATGGTTTTAATTCAGGAAGAGTCAACCATGTGCTGTGGAGCGCCAGAGGGAAGCGGGTTTTCACTCCAACTAAGCATAACACCAGGTGATTTGACTGATGAGTTCCGCCTCTCCCGCTGAAGGTGGGCTAATCAGGGAGACCTCATGCCGTGCTGTTTGGTTGGAATGGAGACCTGCTTATCCATCTGTCAAAGCTGTGTCAGAGACTTGTAAAGCAGCAGCTCCTAATTCAGGTCCTTGTATTTGCTGTCATTATAGTTGTAAAATATTTTGCACCTTGAAATGTATGGTGAATAAGGTTGATTAGCTTGCAGGACAAAATAGGATAAACTGGTGTCATTAAGATAATTTCTGAGAAATAATGAAAGCATTGAAGGTAATTATTTAGTGTTTGTAAATATGAATTAAGATTTTTGTGATGCAGCTTAGACAACCAATGAGGCATTTTGAGCCATCCAGTGGCAGAAAATAAGTAGATTTTGATATGGACTTGAGTGTAAGTATTTATAACTTTGCAGACTATAAGATGCACTAAAAGAGGAAAAGGAAAAAAGCTATAAGCATATTAAGGCCACTTTAAAATGTGATTGCTCATGTCTAATAGTACTGGGAGAAACGTGGATACACCAAGTTGTAAATTGACATTTTGTCTGTGTTTTCTCCCAGTGGAGGCACTTCACTTAGGAACACTGATGGCTGCACATGGCTACTTCTTCCCCATCTCAGACCATGTCCTCACTCTCAAAGATGATGGCACTTTCTATAGGTTTCAGGTAAGAATATTAAGTTGTTGAAAGTTTTTTTTTCTGGAAATCTGGAGGATTTAAAAAAAAAAAGATCCAAAGCAAAAAAACAAACAAATAAAAAAGGGATTATTTAATACTTAAGACTAATGAAGAGTTCAGGGGTTAGATACATAAATTATGTGTAGACACAAGAGAATGTGTCATTAGCCTTTTCCTATACCTCATGGATTCTGCAGACTATGCATATTCACGTTGTTAGAGAATATAGTGAAGTTTTATTGTGAAGTTTTTTATCATGTAATCTTTTTAATTGTGGGTGTTATTAATAGTTGCAGTTGTGCAAGATATCAGGGGGACATCTGCTTCCATTCGTGACTAAAGATAGGAATGGATATCAGGTTTTTGCATACGCATATAATATCAAAAATTATTGAGATTTATGAAAGAGTATCTTACATTCACACATTATAAATGTGGCAAAAAGAAAGCATACATTTTTTATTTGTGTTTGCAAATAGTTCAAGTCATTTTATGCATCTGGTCCCAGGACTTCACCTTGACAATTCCAATAAAACACACAGTTTAAACTTCTTTGTAAGCTGTTCATGTGGTATTTTGCAAAGCTGTATGCAACCAACTGGAAATTTTTATCATGAATGAAGAGAAATTTTTAATCCAGTACTCAGTGATGCGATGATAGTTTTCAGAAAATGATAAGTATATATTTAATAAATGCAATTTACTTGTTAGCATAAAAATGTACATTCAACGCTGCATTATTTCTAAATAAAACATTCAGAACTCCTTTCATGAACTCGAAAAAGAAGTGAGCTGTACTTCATTATGTTTTTACATTTCATGAATAAAGATTTAAATAACAACACATCATTCTGAATGTCAATAAAGAGATTGACAGTTTTAGTGATTTTACCCCTTGTGAGTTCCCCAAGTGCGCTGCACAGAACTAACCACAGTAAATCAATGCCCTAAGGCTGTTTGTGTTTGTAGTTGACTTCACTTTGCTTTTTATGTCTAATCGGTTCTCATCTGAAGGCAGTCCATACAATGCTGCCCTAAGGAGGGTCAAGATTCATGCTGGTGTCTGCTCTAAGCCTTTTCTGAAAGGAGCTTATGTCCCATAGACACAATGCCAAGCCTGTTATACAACATTGTGTTTTTTTGTGATAGATGCAGCACTGTGACTGCATCCTTGTCTGTCATGGCAGTGCACATTTTGACTTGAAACATCATGTTTTGTTAGTTGTGTTTTTTCTCCCTTTTCTTCTTTTTCATGTATTCTGTAATAAATGTGACATCTTTTTTAGTTTTGTTCTTTAATGGCCAATTTTCCTTTCAGACTCCGTACTTTTGGCCATCAAACTGCTGGGAACCTGAAAACACAGACTATGGTGAGAGGTCTATTCTGTTGTGTAGTACCGTACCGTCCTCTTCCGCTTATCCGGGGTCGGGTCGCGGGGGCAGCAGCTTGAGCAGGGAAGCCCAGACTTC
>JAOXYM010000017.1:18835702-18862602 GCA_028567055.1 Leptatherina wallacei
TAAGGGCCTTTGGGCCGCGCTTAGTCTGGTCCCTCCCCTAGACGACATAGCCGCTAGGGTCGGGACGCGCAAACCCCTCCACCACGATAAGGTGGCGGCCCAAGGAGGGGCTGTTGTGTAGTAGTGTAGTTTATATTTTGAACATTGTGAGGAGCATTCTGTATAGATGACTGTATGTGTTGCACATACATTGTATTTGACAAATAGACTTACTATCAGTGGTGATGCTACCAGAGGTAAAAAAAAAACAACAAAAAACAAAAATGATGCAACTACTGTGCCAGAATGGTAGATAAAAATAATATTAAATGACAGTAAGCTTCACTGACATACAGTATGTGGCCTTCTTTTAGAACCAGTGCAAGCACAGCAGGGATGCAATAACTCTGTATATTTCAGTGTCATTTATATTTCATATATTCATATTTTTCCCAACCTCCGTGAAATGCATCTGCTTCAGTCATATTCTGACAGATGCAGTCCGATAACCATGAAGCAAAGCAGGGATGTGTCTGTATGCGTGCACCTGTTGTGCACAGTTGGCTGAAAATTTAAATGGTGATACAGTAATGAGCTTTTCATTGTTACAGCCAAGCAGAGTGCAGATAAAGCTTTCATAATGTCAGAAATGGTTCGGCGTACAGTCGCACCCTGGCAGGTCTTTCATTTGTTACAGAAGAGGGGAAGAGCTAATGCGCACTGTGGGATTAATCCTTTGAGCGCTAGTGGAAGTCAGATGTTGCAACTGATTCACGTGAATGATGCCCCTTAATGAAAACAGTCTAATGGCATAATGACGCTCCCACATTACGGTCAGTTAACAAAGAGATGAAGGGATGATTATAGCACAGGAAGACATCAAAAGTCAGGTGCGCATGCAGGCACACGCAGTGACAGATGCAGCTACACCATGCACAGTAAATGACCTTTGTCATTAGCAGGCCAGTTTTAATGTGCAGTTAAGAGGATTAAATGAATAAACTCAGGGCCACTTAAGATCCCATTCGCACTTTATTACCTGTCTTTCTGCCTGTCTCCATCAGCTGTTTACCTCTGCAAAAGAACAATGCAAAATAAAGCACGTCTGGAGCTTGCAGACTATGAAGCGGTAAGTGAAAGAGGTCTCCTAGTGTCACCTCTCCCCACTTCTAATATCTGCTCTGTTCTTGTGTTGGCCTTTTGTGTTCCTTTTCTTTCATATGTACAATGAAAACAATTGCTTTTCCTGTGAGTTGGTGCAAAATGTGCAGCTGAATAAATGGGGTATTAAAAAGCTATTAGATAAATCAGTGCGTTACTTATTTATCAGGATTATTTCTTTTGCATGTGAGCAGGGTTAATTAAAGATGGCATCCAGATCCTTCAAAAACTTCTCTCTTCCTGCATATTCTTTATTTTACTTACAGGAGAGCTTAGCAAGGTTACAGAGAGCTTTCGCCAGGAAATGGGAGTTCATATTTATGCAAGCAGAAGCACAAGCAAAGTAAGTTTCTATAAGAACCAAACACACTTTGAGCCGTTGCTCATGAGCCTTTTTACACTCTCGTTATGGCATGATTAAACTTTGTGGTTTTCCACAGTTTTAACAACCAGCTTACATCCTCAGAAATAAACTGCACATTTAATGTGTAACAGAGTAAATGGGTAATGGACCAACCTGTATCCCCTGAGCTTCTCTTTGCTGTCGTTTCCCAGAGTGGACAAGAAAAGAGACAAAATTGAGAGGAAAATTCTCGACAGTCAAGAAAGAGCATTCTGGGACGTGCACAGACCAGTGGTGAGTGAAATAACTGATTGTGTTGTCATTAATCACCTCTGCTGATATTGATATCATTACAAATACTATCAGTGTCATCTTAATTGTTCCTGCAAAAGGGAGTAATGTTGAAAAAAAAAAGTATTCAATACTGACCGCCATCTGCTTCACCTCCTGCATCAAAAGAATAATTACATGTGGTGAATAACTGATGCCCAGTGGGCTTTTTTTTAATCTATTCCACACATTTCTCTCCAGGTAGGGCTGCATCAAGCTGTGTGACAAAGAAATTATGTTTTGAAAATGTCATGCAGTTACAAGCACTTTATGGATACAATTTATATGAGCTGCATATGCTACCTGTAACATTTAAATGGTGTAAAGAGGCAAACACACTGCAAATCCCCCATTGTGTATTTGCCTTTGCCATACACATGAAATGCCACATCAATAACTGTCACAACACATCAGCTTCAACGCTGCTCTTTACCTTGTTCTCACACACTTGCTCAGAATTAGCATTTAGTTTCCCCCTGAGGTTAAAGGGTCTCCTCTGCTGTGTTTCTCCCAAAGCCGCCGCTCAACGGTTAATTGGAAAATAACAAGTTCAATTTATGCGTCCTTGGAGCAACATAATCAATATTAATTCAAATTTCACAGTGACACTGTCAAGCTACTTAGCTCTGTTCTCCCGCAAGAAGCCTAGATTAGACCACTTGTTCAATCAGCCAGGATCTGTACACTGAGACTCTGATTTCTCGCTGCTTTACTTGTTTGGCAAAAAACTGGCACATTCCATGTTTAATTAACCAGAATTTGACACTTTGTCTTGGATACTTCACACCCCAGCTAAGCATATTGGATTTGATTAACTGAAACTCATGTAGTTGTGGAAAAATGTTCCCTTAAGCTGTTGTGACATCACTAAAGTACATACTATGTGCTAGGAGTACATACTCAAGGATAAACATAGTCAGTGGTAAAGATGCATTCCCTCATAATAACCTGCTTTCCTCTTTTCTCTTTATTCAGCCTGGATGTGTGAATACGACAGAAGTTGACATAAAGAAGTCCTCCAGAATGAAAAATCCACACAAAACCAGAAAGGTGTTGTATGCAGCACATCCTCCAGATGTTTTAGCTGTCTTGTAAAACAACCAGAGCAAATTGGATCAGAGCAGATGTTGCTGTTTCTTTGCAGGTGCAAAGCTTTTAATATCGATATTTCTATGTCATTGTGATGTGTTTCGTTGTCTTAGTCTGTTTATGGGCTGCAGAATGATATCCGCACCCACAGCCCAACCCACACCCCCACTCCAGAGGTCAAGCAGCCGACAGAAGAGGAACTGCAGGAACAGGTTAGACCTGCAGGTGGCATTGCAAGTTTAATGAAATTTCACTCCTTAATGAAAACAGTCTAATGGCATAATGACGCTCCCACATAATGGTCAGTTAACAAAGAGATGAAGGGATGATAATAGTGCAATCCCTCCTCTTTTTTGTATAGGTTGTTCATTACTGTACAATGTGTAGACCTGAGTTACAGGTGCACACATAGCATTAGATAATAAAAATATGATGCATTTGGAACATGAAGTGTTTGTGTTTTTGAGTATAGTTATGTTCTACATATGTTATGATTTATGGAGATAACTGCATGCTAATTGTTGCCTGCTATTGTTTCAGATTACCTTTTGGCAATTACAATTAGACAGGCATCGACTGAAAATGTCCAAAGTGGCAGAGAGGTAAGTGATGATCTTTGGGTCTATTGAGTTTAGCCATTGATCTGTTTATTGAGCTGTTAAATAGCCTAACACGCCATGGAATTAAGAACTTCAGGGACTTTGAGGTGTGTTTGAGATCAGACAATACGTTCATCTGTGGTCAGCACTGATAATGTTGGATACCAGATGTGCCATTTAGTCATTTATCACTGATAAAACACATCCATTCAGAAACACCTTCTCTATTTTTGTGTCCTTCAAAAGAGTCAACACTTTTAGATATTTGCTCTCAAGCCAAATTTAGATTTTTTTTGTTTGTTAAAGTTTACATGTAAATAATTAACTAATCACTCTCAGAGAGGTATGGCTTCTTTTTCTTTCTTTCTTTCTTTCTTTCTTTCTTTCTTTCTTTCTTTCTTTCTTTCTTTCTTTCTTTCTTTCTTTCTTTTTTTTTTACCAAAAACACTAATATGCTTTAAGTTTCCACATGCACAGTTTGCACAATTTAATGTGCTCTGTGTTGTTTCACCTAAATAACAGTTTGTTGGCTTACACGGAGCAGTATGTTGAATATGACCCCTTCCTCACATCTCCGGACCCATCCAACCCCTGGATCTCAGATGACACCACGATCTGGGAGCTTGAAGCCAGGTGGGTACCTGTCAACAAAGAAAACTTAGATTGATCAGTTGATTTGTTGTTGTAGCTGAGTGTTTGTCACATACATACTTTATCAGTAAGAGATTAATGTTATTTGTTGTTTTGTGCTCTAGTAAGGAACCAGGCCAGCAGAGGGTAAAGAGGTGGGCTTTTGGTATCGATGAGGTTCTCAAGGATCCTGTGGGGAGAGAACAGTTTCTCAAGTTCCTTGAGTCTGAGTTCAGCTCTGAGAATCTCAGGTACATAACAAATTACACTGTATACTCACCAACAACTGTATAAATTAATTCATGATAAACTTAACCTAACCCTAAAGCTTCAATCTACATTTGACCCCGACATTTGAAGATGAATGATATTCACTTGATTTTCAGATTATTATAATGTGCAATTTAGGTTTTAACACTATAGTGATGACATTAAATTAGTTTTGCATCATCAATAATTTGGATATAGTTTATGTATAGCTTATGTAATTAGGAGTATCTAAAGACTTTGGTCTGCTAAGATATGAGCACCATTTTTGGTGGTGGTGTTGTTCCCAGAAAGAGTCTAGTGAACAGATATTTATCACCTTAAACAGATTAATAAAAGAGGTCACAACAAGTAACCACTAAATTTAATTCACATTTTCCTCACATAAAACAGGGTGCCATCACAGAAGCATATGGCACATACATTTTAGGAATGATGAATAAACCTATTGCACTTCTGTAATGATGAGAATCAATGATATCTCTCTTGAATAGATTCTAATGTATTTACAAGTTGTTCATGTAATCATACAGCAGATACATATTCATATCTTAATGACATGAAAGATGCCATTGGGGTCATTGCTTTTTTCAAAAGATTAAACAGAAGCTTAAGTTACAGTAGATATTCACATTTATGGGAATATTAATTAAAGAAAGGGAAAAATGTCTGCTTCTAACTTTTTGGAATTTGTAAAACTGCAGCTGTAGACTGGTATATTATACCAATCAATGTACTCATGGTAACAGGAATACTGCAGAGCATCAAAGGTGCATACAAATGGATAAATATGAACAGTGACTGCTGTGCAGGATGGCTCCTCTGCTCCCTCTAAGGGCACTTACAGGAACCGTCTCTGCCTTAAACTGATAATGAGGTCAGTTTAATTATTGTAAAAGCTACTAAAGTCAAGCATAATTTTATCTCCCTCCAACTTTAAATCAACACTTGCATCAAGAAGAATACTGGCTATGTAGTGTATGCGTTATCTAAAACTTTAGTGATATCAAATGTTTTGAATAAACTTACTGCTTGAGTGATTTTTTCTAAACTGTCTCTGCAGAAGTGTAAGAAAAGGAATCTGGTCAGTTGCAGTTCTTGCAACATGTAAGATTAAGATGACCCAATGTTTTCTCTTCTCTAATGAGAATATGATGGAAACTTAATGTGTGCATCTCAACAGTTTTTTTGTTTTCATCTTAAAACTCTGTACACTCCAAATTGACCCAACCTTTTTTATTGCTCTACAAAAGTATGTCAAAATATGTCTGAATAAGTGTTGGTTCTGACTTTGAAAAAAGAGTGTAAATCAGATGAGAATATCCAAAAATGGGACCATCGTTAATCTTTATGAACTAACTTATCTAAGTAACTTTATAATCTGTGTTGCACAGACAACATCTGCATGTTTTGGTCCAAAAGTTACTGTATCAATAAGCAACAATGTTTTATCTTATGTAGGTTCTGGCTAGCAGTCCAAGAACTAAAGAAGCGCCCCATTAGAGAAGTCCCAACTCGAGTTCAGGAAATCTGGCAGGAGTTTCTGGCCCCCGGGGCACCCAGTGCCATCAACGTGGACTCCAAAAGCTACGACAAAACCACCCAGAATGTCAAAGATCCTGGACGCTATGCCTTTGAGGATGCACAGGTGAGTTATTATTCAGTTGCAAACTGCACAAATACAATAAATGATATGCCCAATTTTCCAAAAGTCAGCTTTAAAGGGATCTTAGAAGTGAATCTTGCAACTGAATCAACAACAGTATATTTGCTCATGGCTGTTTAGGACTCACAGCTATCTAGGGGATCAACTGAATTTCTAATTTCTATTCAGAGCACTGTTCTAGCTGTCTAAAATCTTCATGCTGCATTTTCTTTCTGCAAAAAGGAACACATCTACAAATTGATGAAGAGTGATTCTTACAGTCGTTTCATCCGTTCCAGTGCCTACCAGGAGCTATTACAGGCCAAGAAGAAGGTATAAAAACAGAATGCCTGATTCAAATACATAGTAAAAATGCATGTTGGAAAATAAAATGAAATGTAGAGAAGTAGAAGGCAGCGCATGCTTGCTGATTAGTTTGTATATATTGTCTTTGAATGTATAACTCCTTTATATTTAAATAAAAAACATTGTTTTATAAGTCTCACAGAATAAGAATATCAGAAATACAATATGTATGTAATTACTGAATATACAGATGTATGAGGACAAATCATATCGCACAAAATTATATATGTCAGCAAAAACAATGAGTGGCAGAGACAATGCAGACATTTTAGTAATATCTGTTGGAGAAGTGGCTTATGGAACAGCTGATCAGCAGTCGTGTTGGGCTTGTAGAAAGTATAATAATTAGTGAAAAAAAAACAAGGGTTGTCATGACATGGAAATAATTCTAAACTACACCAGTGTGTTTATATGCTTAAAATCTACCCTGTTTCACATCTGTGCTTTCCTGTCACTCTGTCGAAGAAGATTTCAGAATCATTAAAGCTTTATAAAAAGAAGAGAATGCTAAATCTACACCAATTCTCTTTAATGAAACACGATTTAAGTGATGGTGTCAGAGCCCAGGTAGACTTAAATGAAGATGTTGTTTTAGCTGTCTAGTTTGTAAACAATTATGCTGCATATATTGTTTGCCAACTTGAGTCCTCCACATGGTAAAATTAGCTCATTAATTTGTTTTTCTGTCTCCACAGAAAAGTAAGAATTTGTTCTGAAGGCTCTTGGTCTCAGGTAATGTACCAATATAAAATCCTATTATATATCTTATTAGTTAGTAGTTGATGGTGATGCTGCTAACTATAGATGCCATGCGACAGCCACTTTTTCTAGTGTTGAATATACAAACAACTAATAATGTTATACTAGATTTGAACAGTGCTTACAAAATGTGTGTTTCAGCACCATGTCCATGTTAACATACAGTGGATACAATAGATAAATGACTCATTATTTTAGATATAGTTATCCCATTAAAACGTATTACTTAAATAAATCATTTATTTTAAAGTTTCCCTAGAATTTCAGATTTAGAAATGAAAATGAAATGTTATAAATCAAAACATGCCGTCATTTCCTGACATGAAGTTACAAAAAAATCTTTTGACATTTTGATAACACATCAGTCAAAGGTTTCAGCTGTGAGGACTTTCCATGTCTATTTTTTATCATTACATGAAGGAGAAAGTACATCTAGAAACAAATAAAATCTGTTTTTGACTTGTTATAGGAAACAGATTTTTCCACATGATTGTTTTTTAGCTTTCAGGCTTTTCAGCTGGCGAGGTATGTTTTTGTTCAGCACCTTTAACTGATTAGTGTTTAGATGTCTTGGATAAATTTTACCTTGGATATGAAAAAAATGCAAATGAGGCATTATGTCAAACACAATCTTACATTAGAGTTGTAAGAATAATTCAATGCAGCTGACATAGGTGAATGTATAATTGATTTGTTTTCTAATTGGATTCACACATCATTTCAGGATACATTGGTAATATTTGATAACTATACAAATCAAGAAAATCATTCCTATTTCTAAATTCCTTAAATCAGTTAATTTAGTTACTGGAATAAAACCAGCCATTATCACACGAAAAACCAAGTACAAAACAAATATCCGTAGGAGTTGAACATATCTCTGCTCCCGCAACCACACCATTACCTGTTTTAGCTTTCCACTGCCACGTCGGGACAAAACTCCAAATATGGAACAACTTGAAACATAGACGACGCTTATTGGTTTTGTTTTTCCTGCTGTTTTACGCCCTGACACAGTTTTGTGGAGAAAGTAGACACTGGAAAATCAAGTGCTTGAAAATACAGACAGGAGGGTTATTTAAGCTGCTCCTCAAAAGGTCCATCTCCTAAATGGTGTGTGAATTGATATAATTTGCATTTATCTTTTTTAAGTTTTCACACTTCTCATCCAGGTTATCTTTGATGATTCTGCTTGCTTTTTCAGCTCAAGCCAAAATTTAAATGTTGACCTGCCACATATAAGTATTTTTTAGGTTACCTATGGTACTGAGAACTGTTATATCTCTGGAAGCAGTAACCCTTTAATAAAGCTTGCTTTATGGCCTGAACCCAACAATGTAAACAATACTGTGCATTCACATTAACTGTTCCTTTACTTTCATCTCTGAGACACGGAAAATAGCTTCTAAATAGATATATTATGGGAACTCTCTAAGCACTTAGTAGCTGATTATTAGTAATTTAATCAAATCAAGATGCATTTATCAGAGGGAACTGTGTTTTACTCTACTACATCCTTTCCACAAAAACTCTGTCACAACCAGGCTACCAAAAATGCTTATACAGAGCATATTTAGATTTTTCATTTGAATAAAATTTGATATTTATGTGACTGATTTGCGCATAATCATAATTAGCTACACAACGTTATGGGTTAAAATGTGATTATGTGTTATTCACCAAGTTTGTGAACACATGCAAGGAATATTTCGTCAGCAGACATTGTCACTCTTGTAGGAAGTAGTAAGATAAGTAAAAAGTAATGAAATAAGTAAATGAATAAAACAAGTAGAAAGTAATACATAAACAGACTCTTATATAATGGTATTGTCTACATACAGATCTATTTACCTATTTAATAGAAATATACACTTTATACAGTAGAGATGTCCCATAGCCAGAGTAAATAAAACTGAATGTGTATTATGGTCATTTTCTGTAAACTAAAGTGAAAAAAAAATTACATAAGAGATAAGATAAGATAAACCTTTATTCGTCCCACGACGTGGAAATGTTGGTGTTTTTACATGTTCCCTTTTTCAAAATTTGAAGAAGACTTTGTTTTGCCCGTCACATTTTTTGAAAATTCTTCTAAACCCATCCACCTGCTTTTTTCTTTTCCCAGTACAGGGGAAACCACTGGCATCCGAGAGATTGACTAGTCGAACCATCATGGTAAAATCTATGGCTTCCCTCTCTCTGGGACATGGAGAGGGGGACCATCTCATCATCATCATTGTCCTTAATCTGCTCTTGGCTCAGCCGGGTGATGAGCCAAGCCGCCTGTTCGTCTGTTTCCACAGGATGTTGCATGTCCATGGAGAGGATGTTCCTGCTTCTCTCTCCTCTTTCAGTACCTGATATATTTCCAGTATTCTCAGAAAGAAGGCACTGCTGGACTGGTGAGGACACTGAGAGACTGTCGAGTCAAAACAGAAAAAAATCAATTCCAGTGGTTCAGTACTTTCACACCATAACTCCTGGACTGGAGCCCCTGCTCTCACTTCCAGCTAAAACAAATGATGTCAGAGAGAAAAGGAAAAAAAAACACGTAGAAAAATATAAAATGACAGCTTAAACTAACCAGTGTCATAGCTTTACATGGTATGAGGTTACAGATTCTTGCTATGAGAGGTGTTGTGCAGAATGAATATACAATATATATACATATATATATATTATGATTCTAATTATTATTTATTGTGCATTTATTTTGCTTTGCATTATTTTATTGCACTACAACAATTAGCACATATGGTTCTCATTGCACCTGTAAAGTCACATTCAAACTTACAAAAATGCTGTCTCCTGTCTTATGTAGAACATAATTCTTTGTTATTCTCTCCTGCATTTATTTTTATACCATATTTAAAGACACTTTTACTTACTTGTATTATTAAAGTTGGCCCTCTCTCTGTTACTGTGGTCTTGTCTTGTATGTTTGTCTTAATTATGGACACACAAAGTCCATTATAACAGCAGTTCTCAAACTTTTTTCCGTACCTAAGATGCAGCACCAGCCCATCACTGAAACATGAAATAAGAAACATCTACAAGGATTCCTATTTTGAAATATGTACTTATTTTCCTCTTATGAATTATCTTCATTTGACTCAGTTTAATTCTGGTCATTGGTGCCAACCCTGTACTGACTCTAAGTCCACAGTTTTAGAGCAAACAACACTATAGGAGAGAGTTTCACATTTAGGCCACAAGACAAATCCAGATCTTTAATCCATGCACTTTTACTTTCTGCCACTAGAGGGTAATAATTTATTTCCTGTTAACTGAGTAACTGGGGTCTCCTCAACAGGTATCTGCAAAATGCAGATGCAAGTGATTTTTCAATGCAAAAGTGTCATCGTCATCTGTTCTGCTGAAAGGGCTGTTGTTCAGTCTCTTCTGATGTTTTGCAGGACCTGTTGATGTTTCAGCTCTTTGATGGCAGAAGAAAGCATCACTTTTTCAGAGTCTGTACCCAGTGGTCAGTTTAGCAAGAACCACAAAACAGACAAACATTTTTGTCTGGGTTGCATTAAAGAATGTGAACTGTGGCATTTTTCAAAGCATGCTAGTATGTCTGGCTACATGCATGCCATGATTTATAGACTGGAAGTTATGGGTTTTAATGTGTTATGGTTTTAGTGCCAATGAGAAATTCTGATTTAAGGGGTTTGCAGAGGACCATTGTTTATTCATTCTCTACTATTTTATTGTTTTTGCTGGGAAAATATCCAAAACTTCCTTAAAATGGAAGTGAAAATGTCAAACACAGGGAGAGGGGAGGAGATGGAAAAGGGGAAAGTGGTCATTTTTAAAAGTATGGTCATGGATGGCAGGGTATCAAAAATAAGCATATATTTTACATATACATTAATGCATATCAACAGACAGAGGTGGAGACAGGGGAGAGCCAGACTTAAATGAAAGCAGTGAAGCTTGGTTTGATTCACACAATGACCAGGGCCAATAGGAAAAAACCCTCCCAGTTTTGAGGAAGGAGGTGGGGTGGTGGGGATTCAAACTAAGGCAGGCTTTACAGTGACTCAAACACTCTCAAAGACAGACTGCAGACAGTCTCTACAACACTAAGATATGGGCTTACTGTGACCAAACCGAAGCTTCTCTCTTAAGCCAAAAACCAAAAAGATTTTTTAAAAAAAATTAGACTCAGAGAAAGAAAGATGAGCTGCGGCTCGCCAAGGACGATGGAAAACTGAGCAGGTCCATCACTTCTCGCTGTTTTTAGTGGGGAAAAAGTGGAGCAAAGACAAGCCTGAGGATACTACAGATTGTGTTGCCATGGAAACCAAAACCTGGAAGCGGACGCATGGACCACTGAATGTGGACAATCTTCATTGAATGATTCTTCAACACATTACTATCCAGCTGCACACTGTGGTGAGAGGTAAATGAACCATATGTCATGCTTCACTTTGTTAACATACTTACTTCTGTACAGTTTAACACTTTATTTCAGGGTTAAAGAGACTGGTCAGTAGTTATATAAGTTGAAAACACTTTTAAAGGATGATTTTACTGTCAGCAACTGAAACAAATAACACAAACTAAGACAAAATCTATCATCTGTATTACATATTTTAGAAAACAGAAAGATAACTAGATTTTCTCTTTATTGGCTGAATTGAAAAAAGAAAACGCTTTGGAGATGGACAAATTGTAGATTTAGGAGGATGTTGCACTTGGAGATTAGATATCTCCAAGTGAAATTTACTATTCAGATTTGGGGAGAAAAGAGTAGCCAAGTGAGTACTGGTACAACGTATCCCGCGTGAGTGTAAGGCTGGGTGACTCAGTGAGTGTCACAGTTACTAAGTGCAGAACCATGTAATTGGAGAAGTAGCATTTGCACAGTTATTTCATATTTCTGCCAACAGAGATGGTTTGATTCCCACTAGGGGCCACCCATTGTACATATATACACCGTCAAGGCACCGTAAGGTGTCCTGGATAAAAGTGTTGACTGAATTACTATAATTAGTAGCTGGAGGTTACAGATAATTAGTGTTATGAGTGAGAGAATTAGTGAGTGATGACAGCAAGTTGTACTGTGCTTCTCAGTAAGATTAAGAGTCTGTTTAGTCCTTCCAGCAAACAAGGAAAAGAGAATGAGACATAATTATGAACACAATAAACTTGTATTTTACATGTACAGTATCATCTCTACTCTCTTTCTCTCCACTCATTGTTCAAGTGTATATCCATGTGTGTTTTCCCCTTTTGTATTGTGTTTAATCATATGTGTGTGTTAATATGTATTCAAGTTTGTGCGTGTGTGTGTGTTCCTACAGTATGCGTGCGGTGAATGGTGGGGAGTATGCCTTCTGATCCTGCTTACAGCTCCGGTGACTGCACCACCTTGTACAATCTGCTCTGATGTCAAAGAGGATTTAGCACAAAGACACACTGCAGTTTCTTTAGCAACAGAAAATACTTCAATCCAAGCCTTAAGAGATGAAATTGGTGTTTGATAAAAACCTTAATAAGTGAAGTTTACACTTCACATTCTAATGAAAACTAGTAAAAGAAAAAAGCTTAATAAAGAGTAATAAAATAGGAGGATAATGGCAGCCTTTACAACCTTAGTAGTATGGTTGAAAATAACTATTGTAAATCCTTATTGTGCATCAAACATTCAAAAATTATGCCTTGAAGCCAAACAACGCTCAATTTTTCTTTTTAATTATATGAGAAAATCCTGCTATCAAAGACGTTTGATACACATTCAATGTTGCTTATGGTATGCAGAATAATTATCTCAAGTCTCGAATTTGAAAAATCTAGAACAAGCCGGTCCGCATAACATGACACAGCCAAACTGCCTTAAATAAGAACATTTTTAAGTGATTTTAAAACCACATGAGAGCAAAAAAAGCTGTAAACTTTAGGTTGTAAGTGGAAATACAGGGTGGCTCTAATCGCTGCTGCTAAATAATGTCATTCTGGTCTACAGTGGAATAACCTGTGCTATCGTAGCATCTCTAATTGCCCTGTATCCTCCACTAAAGTAGTTTATGTCACTGAGGCGAAGTAGCTGCCTTACATACTTGCCAGTACTTAACTTGGAAAGCGCTATCTAGGCTGCAAGTCATTATCAAAATGGTTTGTGGTGACAAATGGCTGCCCAAAGTGCCTAAAGCAGCCTCTTGGCAATGTTGGCATTAGGCACATTTACACAGCAAAGCCCCCAAAAGGAGTGCCTCAACCACCAACTATTAATGAGCCAACAGCCAAGTGTAGTTTGGGAAAATACAATCCGCAAACACAGATAATGACATGGTTCCTCTTTGTGTAATTGGCTCAGAGTGAAAACACTTTATTTACCTCTTTATTCCACTTTTTTCTTTACTTTACATCCTGTGTATGTGTGTTTGAGCTTGTGTGCTTGTGCATGTGTCTGTGTGTGTGTTTGATTGCATGCATCAATGTGGTTCCAAAGGCGTGCATGCGTCTGCCCCTGTGTGACTGAGGTTTGAGCTGCACGGTGAATTAAATGCAGTTCTACTGTAATTAACTGCACTTACCAGTCTCCGTATGAGACTTACTGACGCACCAATAATTGAGGCATCAGGTTTTGTTTGTTTTAACCTGCCTTTGAAGACATGCTGGGAAGATATTCACATGGTTTAGTGGAAATACATCTGTGTGTACAAATTAGATAGCCTTGAAAAGATTATTTTTGTTCCATAACTAAACAGCCAAATAACTTAAATATGAACATATTTCACAGCCAGGATGGAGACTCATGACTAATTAGTAAAAGGACCCATTGTTATCCAGACAGAAACATTACCATGGCATTATCATGCCATTCTTTAAAACAAAACACAGCAAGTTCCCACTGATGATAATAGTTGTTTTCAGAAAGGCTTGTGTCTAGCTCAGCAGTCTCTGGTATTTGTTTCTGGTATTTGTAATTTCATTAGAGGTTTGAGTTTTGGAACCAAGGTCTGCCACAGTTCAGTGAAGCAAATCCAAAGAATTTGTGGTTCTGGTAAAACATAAAGCTGTGTTTGTGGACAATATTAGTGTTCAGCAGACAGAGAAGTCCGGTTCAGTTCTGTCTCAGCATTAACACAAAAAACCACAGACTCCTTCCGTCTCTAGGACTGTGTGATGATTGGTGTCATGAAAAAATAAAGAAACAAGCAGCTTATGGAGAGATATACAGTGGGAGGACAGCCTTTATCATCCATGAAGTCCAAGCAGTATTAGTTTTGTTTCCCAGTGGGTCATCTGTCCC
Source organism: Leptatherina wallacei (assembly GCA_028567055.1). NCBI lineage: Eukaryota > Metazoa > Chordata > Actinopteri > Atheriniformes > Atherinidae > Leptatherina > Leptatherina wallacei. The sequence continues at coordinate 18,850,135 of JAOXYM010000017.1, forward strand.
AAACTCCACCATCTCTTCGACCTTTTTCTCACTATCATTTTTCCCAACCACTAACCACCCACCCATCTGCCCCAGGGCTCACCCAAAGCCTCTGAATCCCTACCCCAAAACCTCAATTTGTCTTGCAGCAGAGATTAACGAGGATAGCTTGCCAGGGCTGGCACAATCATGCTTAGGCTAAGTTTGGGAGTAGAAAAGGAAGCTCAGCTGCTGACTATATAAGCCATCCGTCATAGCCTATGTACACAGTTGGTCAGGTCATCCCAACCAAATCCCCAAGGCTATCTGGAGTGTAGCTCAGCTTCCACGGGGTGCCTCTTTGAGGGACTGATAGGAGTATGCACACAGGAGCAGAGCCTGTTCCTGTGACTTGGATTTCATACAGTTAAAACTGACACTCAGCAGGAATATGACAGTGCAGTGTAAGACAAATGAGACTGTGCTGCACATGGAAGGTTGATCTTTGGAAGATGAAGTGGGGTCATGACTTCTTGATGCAGTAGGTGGTGGAATGTCAGCGGGAGACATAGTTTTGTTATTCTAACCTCATGATAGGTTTGAGTGGGTGTGATATCAAAGATAGGAAAAAAAAATCTGCTAACATTTTATACACCTCAACTAGATGGACAAACGTCTGCTGTCTCGCTTATGGAAAGTGCTGTTGGGACAGTGACAGAAAGACCTGAGTGCTCATGCAGCTTTGACAGAGCAGCCATAACCGAAGGATCAAGGGCAAAAAAAATAATCAAAACCAAATTGGATTATGATAAAGTAATTTGTTCCATGTCACAGTGAGTTTCAGGTCCAGGAAAAGGAAAGTGAACATACAAATTTGCACAGCAAAGAAGAGTCTGTGCATGAAGCAGCCAATGGCCTTGAGGCAGTTTGGTTCCTCATCAGAATTTCTGACTTGATGTCATGCAATGCTTGTCAAGAGCAACATCTGCTGAAAAGATGCTTGAGTGATAGTCAAAAATGTGCTGGCAGAAATACTGACAGCATGCACACGGGCGGATACTCCGTCCTGAATGGCAGAGAAATCATTTCTCCAGATCTTTCTGGTGCAAGCATAATGCAGAAGACACTATAGTGATTATGGACACTGTGGGTCACTCTCAGTTCAGTTTTCTTCATAGTATATCACCAGAGTATAAGAGTGGACTCCCAAAGGGAACTGTACAGTTCCTCAACTCTTCCCCTAATAACATGCAGATGGGCCCCTCTAATGCCTGTTTACATATCCGCGGCATAGTTCATGACTAAAGTAAGCAAAGCCCTAATTATTTTACCCAGCGACGGGACCAATAAAATCAACTTCCCCTTCTCGTTATGGGTGTTTAAGTGTATCCTTTGATGGCAGGGTTTTGTTTATTTTTAGAAGAACTGCATAGCCGAGAGGAAAGCAAATAGAAGTAATGACACAGGGATGCTGACAAATGGGGGCTTGGTGATGGATTCTTTTTCTCAAAGATGCCTGGAGGGCTGGACTGCAAAGGTGGTTCGACATGAATGCACATTCACAAAATTGTAATCATTGACTTAATTAATATGAATCAAAATCTTTCCTTTGGGATAAATAAAGTATTAATCTATCCATCTATATGTTGCTATTGTGTGATGGTCTTGTATCATCTCATACAGCCCGATAAAGCTTCAGTGTTTAGGACTGACATTTTCATTTTACAGCAGATATTCTATTATTTTTCTGTTATGTCACATATCACCCCCCCCCCTTTCTTTTTTCTTTGCAGAATGCTGTGGAGAATAACTATCCCCGTCATACTAGCTGGGGTCCTCTGCATCACTGCAGAGAGCAAAAAACCCCGTCCCCAGGGCTCCATCCCTTCCCCATTCAAGACCAAAGGCAACCAATCCGCAGAGCGCCACCACAGGCTACTACAACAGAAGCCAGAGGTACTCTCCTCCAGCAGAGAGGCCTTGGTTGTGACAGAGCGCCGTTACCTCCGCAGAGACTGGTGCAAGACGCAACCCCTTCGTCAAACAATCAGCGAACAGGGCTGTCGCAGTCGCACTGTGGTCAACCGTTTTTGCTACGGCCAGTGCAACTCCTTCTACATCCCACGCCATATGGGCCCCAGCTCGAGTCAGGGACAGAATAGAGGCCAGCCTTCAGGTTCTGGAAGAAAGAGCCACAACAAAGCCCAAGAGCCTTTTCAGTCCTGTTCCTTCTGCAGGCCGCATCGCATAACGCAGCTCACAGTGCAGCTAGACTGTCCAGACCTGCAGCCCCCTTTCAGACACCGTAAGGTTCAGAGGGTCAAACAGTGTCGCTGTATGTCTGTGGACATGAGCAGTCATGGGAAACTGTGAAGAACTTAAAGGCCTTTTGAATTTAAAATGACATGTGTGCTGTCAGAGGTCTTTGCCAAACAAGGGCTGGCCTTAAGTGGAACAATTCTACATCATGTTCAACAAATAATAGCGTGTCCCACTATGAAATGACATGGAACTGGTGTGGCACAAAGGCTTAACATTGATTTAATTAGAGACTTGCAGCCACTCTGTCATGTCAATGCAGCTGAAAAAGAATTATTCATGCGATTGTGCAAGAGACACTGATGGTAAAGCTGCCAAAGTTTAATGAGCAACTTTGCCCTTCCCTGTTATTTCATAACCTAAGGGAGTTACAATTGTCTCTTTAAGAGCAACAAAACATGGACTTTGCTGACAATAGTGTCTTAAAAAATATATTTTAGAAAAGTTTTTGTAACATGAGATGTCTTCTTGCAGGTGGGTCGGCACTAAAACAGTTTGGCCAATTTTACCCTGTTTTACAACCATTGTATTATTTTTTTCCATAAAAAGATGGGATGTCTTAAGTTGATGCTGAGGAAAAGATTTCACAACTCAGGAGGCAGCGCAACAGTGACCAGCTGCATCCACATGCTTGTAAACTGTATGTTTTCCATATACTAGCCAGTATGAAAATACTGAAGCATGTGTAATGGTGGTGAAACAATGTATACAGTATATATATTTTATGTATGTGTGTAAAATATATTAAATCTATTTCATATAAAACAAAATCTGTGTTTTGTTTTATCACAAAATTAACAAATGGAGTTTGTTAAAAATGTAAGCAGTTTCTTTTATTCAATAAATATATTTTTCACTTGGTCAAAAGGTGTTTAATCAGAACACTGATGGTATTGCACATAAAAATCACATCACATGGTCCTTTTGCTTCCTTAGAGTTCAAACACACCAGGAAAGGTAACACTACCTGCATAGGATTCAGTTTAAAATAAAAGCACTTTGACAATACTGTTGGGTAAAATAGTAGGAACTTATTAAGTCACACCACTTGGGCGTGACCTTTTTTTTTGGATAAGAAAACCAAATAAAAAAGAAGAGATGCAATTTGTAAACAAATGTTCTGACAGTTTTCAGCCTATGTGAAGCGGATTTTTCTTATTTACATGCAAAAAGTTTCATACAGATGAAGTCTTCCAAATCAAGCCCTGTACTTCAGCCCACATTTGCGGCCTCTGTGCAATAAGGCACTTTTTGTCTGGCAGGTGATTCAAAGCAACCCCTCTGAAAACTATAAAATTGTGTGCTTGTCCTCAATAAGGTAGATATAAGAAGGAAGTGTTTACAAAACTCTGCTTGGGAGGTTGCACTGAAAAGTCAAACAGGCTACATTTAGTTAATAAAATACTGAAAGTTTTCCCATTGTGCTACAAATATCAAAGTTGTCTGAGGATTTTCTTGCTAAAATCATTCAATAAAATCTCACTTTAAGGATTTTGTTTGGTTTCGGTGTTCCAATTACAAATGTGAGTACTTTCAAAGTCTGGTTGTGAATGAAATGGTTCATTACACTTTTCAACAATATGGTATTCACTTTGAAAAGCTCACAATAAAACAGCAGATAAATACCAAAGACAAAGAAATGTTAAAAATGAGAGATGGGAAGATTGTGCTTCTGCAATAGATTTGTTGATGATTTTCCATCTTCTGCTTCAGATCTTCTTACCCAGCTTTGCTTTCTGTGAAATACAAAACAGGTCTTATTTACTGTCAGCAGCCCTGGCACTCATCCTAACATGTTACTGTAAAAGGACTGATGTTTCCTAACATCCAGATGAGCATTTTCAAGCAATTCTGGTGAGGAAACAGTTTGCACCATGAAAACAAAGAAACATACAAGTAAAAAAAAAAAAAAAGAAAAAGAAAAAACTTGTACAGTGACAAAAAGTTAAACATACTATTCCAGTGGCATTTTTGGTCGTCACATTGTAGGAAGCCTTCTGCTTAGCCTGCTTGAAGTTCTCTTCAGCCATTTTCACCCTGAAAAAAAGACCAGCAGTAACCACCAGTGATCCTCTAGGCTTCAAAAGCAAATATTTGGAGGGACACGCATTCATTCACACGGCTGAAATTTACCATTTGCAAAATTTGTAGCTTATACCACACAGCCTTTGGTTATGTAAACAGAATGAATGTTGTTTGTCAAAGGGCCAGTCTTACGCTGAAATTATTCATTCAGTTTATTGCTGCATTGAGAGACCAAGGAGGATTAATTTGTGACCATCTGCATGTTGGTATCAAGAGTTTAACAATGTATACCAACATATTTTGCATATCTTGGGGCCTCCTGGCCGGGTCATGTTTGCAAATGAGCTGTTCTCAAACATTTATAACTGATAGAAATAAAAGCCAAATAAATAAAATAAATACACCTAGTCTTTTCTCCTTACTTGTATACTACATGTGCCTGCACGACATGCTTACATGTCCACACGGCACAGGTGAGGATGTATTGTTCCTCTGGAATTTAAAAGGAAAACCAGCAGACAGAAAGCTGATTGCCTTTGGCAAAAGGGCAAAAAGTTAATGCTTTTAAATTTATTTTTATTCTTTCCTACTGAACAAGCAAAGCCTGTGACATTTGAATCCTCATACAAATATGCTATCACAAGTCAATCTTCATTGGAAATGATGGACCAATTTGCTATTTGTTGACATATGCAACAATATCTTTATACTCATCAAACCACTGGAAGCTAACTGGATGGTGCATGCGCTCCTCTCATTACTGGGGTGAGGACAAAGATTTGGGTCATTTGCCCTCTTTTCCCTTCATGAATTTGAATGAATCTGATAGGATCTTCAGTGAGCACAAGCTGTACTGCAAGTTATTAATGGCACGGAAACGTAAGTTAGGGAGATTCCAAAACGTAGGAAAATTGTTGAATTTGAACTTTATATGAATTAATAATTTATTATCTGAGCAGGATTGGAGTTTTGTTCCACAATAAAAGAGATTCTGTCAGTAAAAAAGGCACATCTATCATATTTTAAAACCTTCTCACCGTTCCTTTAACAACAGCTTATTGTGCCTCTTCCAGTGCTCTTTAAAGTCTGTAGAAAACTCATGCCAAACGGAGAAGAATGTGTTGGGAGAGACTTCCTTCTCTCCTGCTTTGGGTTTAACTGAGAAGGACACAGTCAGCTCCAAAAAGCTGAGGACATAGAACAAAAACATTACTTCAAGGCCAAACTATTACAACATGAGATTACAGAAACCTACACCGATTGTTGTGAAACTTGGCCGAGTTACACCAATACACAAAATATCAAAGTCTTGGAATAAAGTGGTTTTACAGAGATTTGATAGGAGAATAACATAAAAAAAAAAGGCCAAAACGATGACTGCACATTTCAGAACATGAAAAGCCAAATTACTGCCACAAAAGCATATCAGTCAGCTAAGTCAGATGGCTTAGCTTTCATGGCTAAAATGCATCTCATGCAGGGTTTCTGCTCTTCCCTGTGTGCATAATTACCTTTGTTTGCGCAAACTTGCATGTCCATGCAATAAATGAGTAGTGCTGAGAGAAGTAAAAAATGAAAAACCTCCCAAAGAAAGCATGCAAATGGAAGTGGATGAGACATTGCAAAGTGTTAAATGTGGCAGCCATTTGCTGGAACAATATAGCGGACAGGTTGGGGTCTCTTTGTTTGGAGTCTGCCATAGGAACACATTCCAAACCAGCAGAAGCAGAAGCCTGGAGCCATAGCTGTCTACTCTTGCTCCACTTGGATAAACAACGTAGACACCACATCGGGGGCCTCATGTCTGCTGAATGCCCGCCATGATGGCCTGCAACTTTCATGTAACTGGAGGAACCAAGAGGCATAAATATTGACAAAGCAAAGAGATTATATTTCTTCTTTGCAGCAAGGATCTATCGCTTCAAACTGGATTGGATTGCATGAGGGCTTTTTTACTTTCAGATTCACAGCTATGATCACTGCTTTGACGCTTGAGGAAACAGAAGTAGCTGCATTTGTGTTCCCTGGCCGAGGATGCTGCAGGGAAATGTTTCAAACATAAAAATCACTTACATCTTCTGAGTGTCTGCCAACTGCTTCTCCTGTGTTTCCAGCTCAGTTTTGGCTGTAAAAAGAGAGTAATTAAAAAAAGAAAGAAAGAAAAAAAAATAGAGATCACTTGTAAATACTAAATCTTGACATACCTGTATCAACAAATCATTGTCTTATTGTTTGATTTGTTTGTACTGGAGGATTCAAGAAGTCACCATTTCTTAACTCAATCTTTTTCGGGGTCATCACGGTGCCACCAGATTATTAAGTGTTGGATTGTCTGGTGTTGCACAACTGACAAATGAGCAGTGTAGATCACAGAACAAGTGCTTCTTTGTCTGATGTTATTTCTTATGGAGACAGATGACTCTGCCTGCACACGTGTACATGTCTGAGTGCATGTGTGAGGTGTGAGCAAAAGAAAGAATGCTGGAGTTTTGTACACAGATGGTTTCCAGCAGACCACAACACTTAGAATGTTAGTCAGTGCAGTTGAATGTTAGCCCCATTTCACATTCATAGCCTGATTTTTCAGCTCGTTTTCAGATAGTGAAGGAGTTAATCCATCCGTCTTCTTGTATCTTTATTGTGCCATTATACAACTGTCAAAAAGTAAGACATTAAATGCTTTCCAGCGTCCCTGATCACAGTCAAATGATTATAACTATCCATAAACACTGTACAGGGCTTTCAGTGTGACAGATGATGAGACCGAAATTTTTCCTGGCACAGATCTGGGCTCTGCTCTTATCCAGAGAATATCTGGTTGCGGTGTGTAAGTGAAGACCCCAATAACAGTGAAACACAACGCTAAATCACTGTCCCTCACTGCTAAGTGCGCATTTATTTATGCTCAAACATCGGAGGAAAATAAACTGTGCTTGCCATAAATTTATGATTACTATACTTCATTTTCAGGAAAAAAAACATTTCAGATGCATTAACCAATTATCTACCAATTGTATTGTAATGAGATAATGTTGTATTGACATAACTAAATTTATAAACACTGATTTTTTTATTTTTTTCATGGCCTAGTCAAAGATTACAATCAGTTCCAGGAGCTTTTTTTCTTTGCAGCTTGAAAAGGAGCGTCATATCATGTCATATGGCAGTGATCAACGTGTCTGTATGATGTTATATTTTACAACAAAGTGGTGGCAAACATTAGAATTTGCAGTTTGTCATCAATTTAAGCACATTGGCTTTAGTTGTAGCCGATTCAAACAGTTTGATGTCAGTCTTACTACTAGTTTTCACATCCATCATGAACAGATTATCACATTGATGGTGATCTCCTGCTAGTCATTTTGGCTCCATCAAAGACCTGCATGCATGAGAATTTGTGAAGTGAGCGGAGAAAATCGAGCTAGACCAAACAGCAGAGCTCCAACAAGTCCGCTCCCACTGTTATTCTGTGGTTAGTTTCATGGTCAGAAAATAAACAAAAAGTGGTTTAAACAGTGGAGCCAGAAACAGTTTAACCTCAGGCTCTTTAGAAATTACAGAAATAACAAAAATAAGACATTTGGCTGATTTTCATTCTTTTTACCACTGCAGTGGAGGAACCCCAAGAATCTCTTCTGTAGCCTTTTGAGTAACATATCCATGATACAGTGCTTACATTCTGCTCTCAGAGAAAAAACCTCATCATTTGCATCAAAGAGAAGTCTCACATATTTTTCTCAAACACACATATAGAGAGAAGAAATGGGATGGAGGTGGAGAAGGGAGAGGTGCTTTCATCTGCAGATTTCCTTCAAAGTGGACATTGAGCTTTGCAGCTAAAGAACATGTGCTATGTATTATACTCTCATTTGAATACAAAAGCAGTTGGGAGAGGGCCTGTGAGCCGAGTCCTTCAGGAAGATTGGTCACAGTTAACTGAATGTACATAGGGTCAAAGCCAGTGCTACGTAAAGAATGATAATTGACTTGTTATGTTAAAACAAGCATAAAATGCTAAGTCTTACACATTTGATGTGGACCACAATCTCCCAATATTGTTGTACATGTCAAATTTTTAAGATAAACATCTGACTGTTTGACATCTGGTAGACATGACATATAAACACTATTATATTCTCTGGATTTTCACGTGATATTTAGACAAATAATGTATGAGTATTCTCCTAGTCTGAAATATCTCAGGAAGTAGAGAAATGAATTTAGTATGGTGCTCAGAGGATGCATCCTAATCACGTTGGTGAACCGCTAATTTTTCATTCAATGTCACTACAAACCAACGTTTTCATTTTGCCTGTCAAACATCTCAACATCTACTTGATGGATTGGCACAAAACTTTTCATCTTATGCCACCATGAGGTTGATATTTGTGTTTTTGAGTTGAATGTCTAGACAGCTATGATATGTGATGAAATTTGTTGCAGACATTTACTACTTCCTCACGATGGCCGGCAGGGATTTTGGTGATTCAGATGTTTCATGTAGCAGCATTTTGAGACCAAATGTCAACTTCAAATTGCACCAAAAACGTGTCAGTCATAGGCACTGTGTCTAGGCACTTAGTGTTCTAAATGTTGCTAATATTCTGTGTTCTTTACACAACCTTGTGCTCCTCAATCTTCTTTTGATTACGATATCATTTACACGTGTAAAGGATTAAATTACATAAAAACGGCCAATAAGTTCAGTTAATAAGAACGAGGTGGATCGGAGTCAAAAACAGGGAGCTATTTAATGCACCCTGGAATAAAATGATTAAATAAAACTATGTGAACATTTGAACATGTACGTCATCCAGAAAACTACATGAAACAGATCTGAAATGTGTCTGCAGACCAGTACATCTTGCATCATTCTGACTAAACTGCTTCACTTATAAGGTTTTGCAATAAGAACAATAAATTACTTTGCTCTTACAGTTTTCACCCTAGTGAAAATATGGGCTAGCGTAACCATTGCAAGTGTGATATGGAAAAGAGAGTGTAAATTTCTTATTTTACTACTATTTCCAATTTGTTCAGTTCCAACGAACAATATTTCTGCCGAACACAAGCAGTTTGATCCAAAATTAGTCATACTGAAATTAAATTTAGGTTTATAGTGCATTTATTGGACTAAGAATTAACTTCTTCTGGCTGAAGATGAGAAAAAGGCAGTAAAATATACAGTTGTCTGTCATATCTAACTTTATATCCCTTTCTTGGAAATTAATGTATAAGCTTTTATAGGCCCTCAGTGAAGTGATAAAAATGGTTCTAAAGATGAGCTTTTAGCATATCTCCATTCATCAATTCTCCGGTCCATATGATCCCTGTCCTAAGCAAGGCCTGTTCAATCTTTACAGGTCAGAGCCACTTCTTGGCTCGTGAGTGCACCAATTGCTTAACTGCTTAACAAATTACCCAACGGGGATAAGAAAGACTCCTTGAACCTTGAACCATAGGGATCTGGTCAATTGAGGTTGATAAGGTTCTTTACCTTAGTGCTGTTTTAGTTCATCAACAAATTTGCCCGTGGATGTTCTTGGGGTTTGGTTTCAATTGAATTTGTTTTTGTCTTGGAAAAGTGGAGACCCTTTAAGTTGCCATCCATGTGGAGTGAGCTCAAAAGTCTGTCTAAAGATATTGGAACCAAAATTGCTCATCTTAAATCAGAAATGGCTTCTGTGATCATCCTTGCATTTTGGAGGGTTCACAGAAAAAGATGATTACATCGAGATTCCAAAAGTTTAAAAAAAAAGTTTAGCTTGGGGAGCACTGGGTATTTAAACAAAACAACGATCCATGAAACATGTCAAAGTGATCAAGAATAGTTTGTTATGGAGCACATGCAGTATCCTAAGATTTTAGGAGGACCTGAAAACTTTATGGAAATAAGAACCAGAATTATAGCAATAAACCCTTCCAGACTAAAAAGACCTGGAGATGAGAAGTGGAAGGCGATCTTGTTTATATCATGTCCAGACAGGAGAAGGCTATTTGTGAACATAAAATCCACGATAAATCTTTTTTTTTTCTTGGCAAAAGAATCTTTAAACAAATTGGAAGAATACAACAATTTTTCATTTTACAAGGATGTGGAAATTTCCATTGAAAAGGTGAACACAACACATAAATAGTGCATTCGTTAGGGATTTTGTTAAGCCATGGATTTCATGAGTATTTATAGCAGTATAGCAGATTACACTCGTGGTCCTTTGATAACCATAGAAATTACATACATACATACATACAAATTACAGTCAAATTACGGTTTGACTACACAGCTGTCAAACTGTATAGTTGCCTCTTGGTACTTTTAGAGCAATTGAGTTAACTAGGAAGAAAACAGAATAACCTATAGGCTACTCATTTTATAGTAACATTTCAGAAGGTTTTCCTCAATAAATGTCAAGTGATAGAAAAAATAGGCACACCTTGGCTGAGAAATTCATCCATCTTGTTCTTGAAGGGTTGCAGGTTTTCTTCAGAGGATAACTTGCAAACTTTCTCCGTTTCAGCTGAGCACGCTAAAACAACAAGACGTGATCGTAAAAACAAGGAAATAAATATTCCAGAGCTGTAATATCTCATCCAGCATTTGTATTGTAATTACAAACCATGCTGCATTTCAGCTTGGCAGAGCTACTTCTGATAAGTCTCTGCAGAATATCTGCTGGATAAGTGTCTGCAAAGACATAATGATCCATAATGACTGGTATGGTACCTCTAGGGGAATAGAGAGGCCTGCACTCTGATCTCAGGAGAATCTTATCGTCATGCTCTATATGCAACCATAACAGATACACAAACTCAACTTAAGGCCTGAAAGGTGGGGAGGCCATGAGATACTTACGGGAACAGAGGTCATGACTGGCAAGTGGTAATTCATAGACCATATGGTGGTTCTGCCAAAAAGGTACATAGTGAGCTTCGCCGACATTGCATTCTCGCTGATGTCCTCAGGGCCAGCCAAGGCCATTTCTTTGCCGCCTACCAATCAGAAACCCCCCCCCCATGGGAACTGTCATCAAAGCCCATGTCTGTTAGAGCACTCTGCTGACTCTGCTAGGTAATGAAGAGGTCTGCAGGTATAGCATGTGATGATGTATTTATGAATGGCCAGCATGTGGCACTGCCACTGGGGTTGAAAGTCGGTTTCCCCTGCGAGCAACTCCATCTTTATGAATTGCAAATAATGAACAGCCTAAAGAATCATTATCGCAGAGGAAAAACAATATTTGGCAACATGGTCCGGGCACCTGATTGGTTTAGCAGCAAAGATACATAAAGCATGATAGAGAACAGACTAGGTATGGGGAGTAGTCAATCAGACTTCTAGCTGGTAACCTGACTCTTACACACTCCCATTTGTCCATACTGTAGATTTGCACCAAAATACACAGCCTTTTTTTCCCCCTTTTCTTCTTCTTTAAATCACCTGTTTGCACTTTAGGTCTTGGAAAGTGTTTTGTGTGAAACAATAAAGACAGTGTTTCCTAGCAGCTTCATTAGAACCCTTTTCACTCTACCAATCAGTTTAGCCTGTCAAGGATGAACAAATTTCCACCTGAGTTACTGATATGTCGTAACAACCCTTTCATTCTTGCATGCATTTCTCAATAGTCCTCTTAATTTATGTCTTGACTTTTTTTTTTTAACTCATTTTAACTTTAAAGCATCTCTTTTAGCACTGTAGAACTATTTCTAACGATTTGATTATGTACATGCAAATGTGTAGATGGTGAAAAAAAAAGAAACGTTTCCTGACGTTCTGCATCGGATTGTGTGGATGTATTCGGTGTTCTGAAAAAATATTGGACCTCATCTTTAAGAAGTGCAGTGAAACCCAAACAGGAAACAGCTGACCGTTTACAAGTTTGAATGGAGACTTATGCTGCGTTCTATTTGAACTCGGAACTCGGAATTTCCGAGTAGGAAGTTTGAACTGGAACGGCCCCCTGAAGTCGGATTTCCGACTGGGAAGTCGGATGTTCCTCACCTACCCCGACTTCACGTTTAAAGATGGCTGCGCCCAGTGTTTACAGTGAAGAAGCCCCTGTTATATCACGTTTATTTGCACTTTTGACAATTATTGTTGCATTAAATCAGCCATACACTTAGTATTGTTGGATATAAATGTAAGGAGATGCTGCTGTAGTGTAATTC
>JAOXYM010000017.1:18875872-18890994 GCA_028567055.1 Leptatherina wallacei
CACACACACACACACACACACACACACACACACACACACACACACACACACACACACACACACACACACACGGCTCCGATGAATGCAGAAATACATCTGAAGCCAATGAGAATTAGTTTGGTTAAAAACAAAATGAGGAACAAATCAAAAGTTTTTGGATGGAAATTAAGTATTAACTCACCCTGCAAGGACGTTTAATTAAATAGAAGGTTAAAAAAAAATGCATTAACCTCTATAAAAACTACACTGTTGATATTTTGAGTTTAAGTCTTCAAAGTAATCAGTAGATAAAGTTATCAAATAAATAAATATGAGACTTACCTTTTGATTATAAACAGAACAGAGATATGAAATAGCTTAAAGTGGAAATACTTCGATGAAGAGTTGGATAATTGTTTTTAGTTTTAACTATTGAGAACTGCACAAGAAAAAGTAAAGAAACCACCAGTCGGTAGGATAAGTATTCTGGACTTCATTTGTTTCTCCTTAGTTGTACAACAATCCGTCAAATAGTTGTTTGTTATTTCAGTCTGGACCAAAGTGTCCAAAGTGGACTGAATGAGTTGCTTAACTAACAAATGACTGACATCACCATCTGAGAACAATGCCACAACTGTTGTCAAAAACCTTGCAGAAAGGTTTTCAATCCAACAAAACAGAAACAACAGATCCACTAATCAATCCCATGAAACCATCACTTGAATACAAACAAGTGCATTATTTTCTTTGTTATAGAAAAAATAGGACGTGCATTATTTTCCTTCCAATTATCACTCGTAAACATGCTGCACCAATCCATTGGTCACTTAATCGATGCTGAGAGTTTGAACAGCATTATGAACGTGACCTGAATGACTAACTGCAGGCCATACGTGCTGCTTATTCTTCATTGTGCCAACACAGTAAACTGCCCCTTGTAATTATTCGTCTCACAATATTGTTGCAAAGTGCTGAGGCTATTAAACAGTTGATATTTGTGACCACATGTAGACGCTTACCATTCTGGATGTCCTTCATGTCAAGATGTATGCTGGACATCAGGATACCTACAGCCTGAGAGCGCTTGTTGCTTAACAGCTTCACCACCTAAAGAGATGATATAAAGATTTTAGCAGCAGGGTTACAGCGGGTCAGAGAAAAAGGATGTTAACACTCTATAAACCACAAGAACACACAAAGCACTCACAAGTAGACAAAACATTTAATACATGACTGGAAACTAAAGGCTATGACATTATTTCTCCCCTTCTGCGGCAGGAAAACTTAAGATTATTCATCCTCAAGTATTAGGAAAATTATAATGCTGTCTGGCTGAATTATGGTGATTAATATTTTTCCTTCGCTTCTTTGCTTCTGCACATAAATCAACTTTCCAGCAGGTGATTAAAAACTTACAGATCATTGAGACAATAAGAGGCTTATTTTCTATGAAGAGCGTAATCACATGAATTCAGTGTCTGGAACTGATTAAACTTAGTCTCATACAGAGGTTTTGATGAAATTATAGTTTATGTAATTCCACAATGCAAGCACGTTCTTCCAAAGGGAAACAAGTCCGTCAAAAGTCATAACCATAGCTTTTAGTCAAAACAATTGAAACCCAGGATTAAAACGTTTCAGAAAGTTACAATATTAGCAAAAGTTAACTGAATAATAAACAGCTTCCACTTGTCAAACATCCAGGAGTTGGACATGTAGCTAGTGCTATTATGCTTGAAGAACTACATGCAAGGGAGAAATTATGAACCACAGCCCGCCTGAGTAAGCAAAAGTGTGCGCTGGGTTCCAACGTGATGAATGGACAGGACAGGAAACCCGAAGCCTACTGTGATCCAGACAGAATGCTTCCATCGAAACCAGATCACACAGACCACAGACCTCTTAAACACACAGGAAGTTATGTCACCAAGCCCCGACTGTCTGTTTTACCAGGTCCAACCACAGCTTCAAGGGGTAGGCCGACTAAGACGTGATGCTGACTAGCTTCTCCAGCGAGTGTGTGGTACCTATAGAGTGGGGTGACTGTTTTGTAGTCAGTGCTTGCTAGTCATGTTTTATTACCTGACTGGATTAACTTTTACAGAAAAAAAGTTAACATAGTTAGAATTGAATTTTTTCCTCATGAATCTGAAATAAGAACTCCCTAGAAATCCATCAGTAATATTATTTTATAATGAAACACAGCTGGATTTGTGAACCACCATTTAAATTATTTTCATGATTAACATTCGCAACAAAACAGCCAAGAAAGATTCTCCTGTGATGTTTTAAAGGAGCCAAGTGTTCATACATTTTTGGCTTAAAGAAATCCTTTTAGAATCACTAAAATTATATGTTGAGTCTTTGATCAATTTATCATTTGATGGTTGGCCAGAATGAGTTTTCATCAATATTGCATAAGTCCGAATAACATGCAACGCATTTCTTTGTGGTACAACTTGGCCCCCCAGAGGCTTCAAGTAAATCGAGAATGAAACAATATTGCAGTACTTTGTCAATTAGGGATGAAGCAATGAGTTGAACGAAAATTGCTCCTTAACATGAAGTTCAACAATGTATAAAACTACTGTGCATATATACAGAAATACTAAATATATTTCAGAGGCCGATCGGTCTACAACCTGACAATCTTACCTGAGAAGTAAATTTATGAGCAGTACAAACAATTTTACAAGATAACAGTTTGAACAAAGCAAGACATTACCAGTGATATTATAAATATATTTTGAACCAGTGATATTTTCCTATTAGGAAATTTGAATATATCCCTATGACTAAATGAGGGAAACCGAAAAGTTGAAGCAAAGTGCCGACCATTTATTTTGTGGTCTCTCAGCAGCATTTTCAGAAGCAGCTGGTATATTAAAACATTTAAAACGTCTCCTTGTAGCCAAAAATGAACTCAAATCAAATCTCAAATCCGACATTCCACCACAGGAGCCTATTACACAACAAGAAAGGTAAACCCTGGACAGGTTGCCAGTCCATCCCACAGCCAACACAGAGAAACAAACAACCACTCACACTCACTCCTTGGAAATGCCGCTCAACCTAACATGCATGTTTTGGGCTGTGGGAGGAAGCTGGAGAACTCAGAGCGAATGTGTAAACACCATACTGGTTCAAACCAAAAATCTTCTTGCTGTGAGGCGACGGTGC
The DNA here is from genome assembly GCA_028567055.1 of Leptatherina wallacei. Classification (NCBI taxonomy): domain Eukaryota; kingdom Metazoa; phylum Chordata; class Actinopteri; order Atheriniformes; family Atherinidae; genus Leptatherina; species Leptatherina wallacei. The sequence goes on from JAOXYM010000017.1 coordinate 18,879,032, forward strand.
TAACTCAGCCAAATCTCAACACAGATTTGCAGAGAAGTATAATTTAGACTTGCAATTTTCTAACATATCTACTACGTCATCCACCAATAAACGTCCATAAATCTGCTCAAAAATATAAAACAAAACTATCCTCGTAAGAATTGCCAAGACAGCATCATATTTAAAAATTTCATTCTGTCAATGTGAGCCAATGATGAATGCGCACCCATGCAGTGCAAACACCATTTTTTAAATGGTGCAATAAATTATTATAATTTAGATTAATTAATTTAGCTTTCCCCCTCAAATGTGAGTCCAAATTTAAAAAAGAAAAGGACTAGAAGTGGTGGGGGAAAACGTGCTGTGTTTTTCTGTATCATCCCATCTAGTGTGGAGGCCGATCCCGGCCCAAGGGTATTTCACATAAGTGTTGAAACTTGAATAGCACATACATCAAGACTGATATTTTCAATGTTGTAGGAGGCATCCTGTATCCAACTAGTGTCTTTTGAAAGATGTATGCATTTCTCAGTGAAGGAGGGGATGTGGATACCTTTTAAGGAATTTCCAAGACTGTTTGCAATTTCTCTTTATCTAGTCGGATTATAAACTGAATATCTTTGGGGATGCAGATGGTTGTGCAGATGAGACAAGTGGCATTTTAATTATTTTCTGACATTTCATTGACTAAAGAAGTGAAAACAATTGTTAAACACAGTGGGATTTAAAGTTATGTGTTGTATGTAAACTAAGTAAATATGTTGACTGAATTTTTAACCTTATTGCAAACTATTCATCATATCAAGTCTTGAATAGAGGTAAGTCACATGGTATAAAGCAGCAGCAGCATATAACTGTAAAGTGTCCTTCAAAGTTTATTGCAAAAAGACAGAAGGGTTAACCCTTGACACTGGGCAGTGATGGGAATTCTTGACAGCTATTACTTATGTCAGCAGAGGCCTTTAAACTGGCCAAGTAATGATGCCAAAGGTGCTCTCTAGTGGCAGGAGGAAGAGTAGCCTCCTATGCCAGAAAAAAAAAACACACACAAAAAAACCAGCCAAGTTCACAATGTGCGAGAATATAGGAATAGTTGGGCGTAGTGGAAGATGTCTGTCTAAAGTTGCAGGCTGGGCGTTTATGAGCTGAGAAGTCAAATGGTGACTTCAAACTGGGGTCATTCACAGTTCTGTTTTTGATATAGTCATAGATGATTTTAGTATCTTCTGTACCACTGTTTGCTTCCACAGCAACCATGACCACAGAAATTCAGGAAAAACACAACTCTACTAGTTAGTTTTGTTTTGCTTTTACCTGCTTTATAAACACCCATTTAAAAAAAAGGAAAATTCTGTTTGGTTTATCAACTGTTTTGCATTAATTTTGACTTTACTCTGCTGGATATGAGCTGCAAGGCAATATGCTTAAGGTAGAATAACATTCATGAATTCTTTTGCACATTAGATAATGGGTCTTATTGTACTTCTTTACTCCTTTACTGGATTTCTTTGGATCCATAAGAGTAAATTACTTTCTAAAAGTTAAACTTTCATTCAACTTGAACCTTTTTTATGAAGGTTTTATATTTTTGTGTTATGTTTCAACATCCCCATAAACTAAAGATTTCCCAACAATGTTTATGCCTGATACAAACATTTCACATCAGTAAAACTGCAGATGATTCCACAGAGTCTCAATTATGGGTGATAAGAGAAATGTTCCTCCCTGGTGAAACATTACTTGTGATTTGAAAGACATAAAATTGACAAACAGCACATCAACTCAAAGATCTTGACTAGAGCAGCTTCAAATTGTAGATCAAATGTTTGACTTGCAGATTGATGGAGTGACATAAAGCGTGCCGGAGAGGGAAACAGTATGGCTATTAAACTAAGTCATACAGAAAGCACAATGGGAGGAACCACACCATGAAATACAACTCCCAAGTTTCTCACTCCCTCCCTTATTTCCCCTCTCCTCTTCCCAATCTCTCTCAACAGTCATCATGGCCATGAGGTTTCTTCACTGCACGCGAGTCATTGGCTCTGTGCCACTGGATGGTCACAAGGGAGTCGGTTGGGAGCCAGAGCTCACACCACATAATAACTGTCTGGCTGCAGCAGTTCCTCCTGTCACTCAAAGCGACTCAGGGAGTGAGGAGGAATGGAGAGTGCCGAGGTATGAGAGCAGTTGAAATGAAGATTGGGAAATCCCTGAAAAGTGCCATATTTGGTCGCAGACAAACATTGCTTAAAAAGAAGAAAAAAGGATCATAGATGTAGTATGCTATAGACAAACAGAACACATGTACCTGTTTGGCCTTTGACTTGGTGATTGTGTCTGAAATTGGCTTCTTCTTCTCCTTGACGGCACTTTTAGAGAATAGGTCCACAAATTCTTCAAAATCTACAGTTGGCTCCTCAATTTTTTCCCACACCAGTGGACCAGTATTTCTAAAGACAGAGTAAAAGTTCAAATTACTTGCTCAGGACAAGTTTAACCTGCCAAGTACACTGAAGCCGTCTTATGAGAACTCATTTGTTCCTTTTTTTAATAGGTAAAAATCCAAAAGTTATTTACTTGTCAAACTCATCAGCCAACAGTTTCACTATGAAATGTCTCACTTTAAGTAAATCAAGTAGTCTATTTCCAGACTATCATTCGAGTTTCCCAAGCCCTAATAAGGAAAGAAAACCTGGTTTAAGTCAAGTTTCTGCTGACCACAATGCCTGGACTGCATCTTTTTTATTTTCCACGAGGTTAGCATCTCCATTAGCAGCATGTGCTCGATCTTTATCTTAAGTGGACAAGCTTCCTCTTAAATATCTACTGTTCAGAGAATATCTTTTTGCAAATGATCCATATCTATCTTAGCATATCCTTACTTTTTAGCATGCAGCTGAATGCGGGTCCAGTACAGTGGTTTCATTGGCTTGGGGGGCTCAATCAAAGCCTTGGCAGGGGCAGCTTCCTGGGCCATCATGGACAGCATGGGACCTGGTGGTGGTGGAGGCCCAAAGCCTGGGGGTGGTGGTGGAGGAGGGGGGCCCATTCCGGGTGGAGGAGGTGGAGGCGGAGGTCCAAAACCAGGTGGAGGAGGAGGAGGTGGTGGAGGCCCAAAGCCGGGTGGCGGTGGAGGAGGAGGGGGTGGTGGTGGACAAGGTCCTACACCAGGTAAGGGAGGAGGAGGAGGTGGTGGTGGTGGAGGAGGGGTGAAAACACCCGGTAAAGGGGGTGGTGGAGGTGGGGGCATACCCCCTGAGATTGGAGGGGGAGGACCTGGCTGGATGCCGCTTTGCTGCCTCTGCTGACACGTGCACACAAAGCCCTCTGTAGATTTAGGGATGGTAGATGACACAGAGGACGACATGCTGTCAGATCCTCCGCTCAAAGGCACATCAAACTTAAAGCCCTCCTCCACAGGAGAGGTCTGAACAGACACCTCCTGGCTCAGCCGCTCTGATCTTCCTCCTTTCGTCTGTGGGGCCACGTGGTGGCCATTGCCCAGGGCTACCACATTATCCCCACTGCTCTTTGCCAAGGAGGCCTGTTGGCTTTGCAACGCAGCAATCTTAATCTGCAAGTCATCGATTGTCCTCTCCAGCTGAGGGATGAGGCAGGTTTCATCCTCTGAGGATGACTGACCTGACTTCAACTGGCTGGATTCTGTCTGTCAGCGAAGCAAAAAAGAAAAAAGGAAAAATGAGAAGAGAAGGAAGATCTTATATCTAGGTGCAGGATTAATAAATACAGCCTGTAAAAGTTTTGCTTTTCGGCCAAAAAAAAAAGAATTTCCTTAAGTGTGTGTACTATAAATATTGATATTGTAGATAAAAGAAGGTAAATCTTTAAACACATTATAAAATAAATTCATAACACGTTAAACAGGCATGACTAAGAGAGCTTAGCATCAGAGTTGATTGAATGAATGAATGAATGAATGAATCTTTATTGATCCCCGAGGGGAATTGAGGACAAGAAAGTCCATAATGTCTAGACTCCAGACCTCTGGCTCCAGACTGGTTAGAGTGAGGATGAGGGGATACTGGGAGATTTGACCCCAGAGACAGCGAGTCTTGCTGGGCCTCATATAGGGAGGGTTTGTGTCTCCTACATTCTCCAGTTGAGGGCATTTCTGACTCAGCATCCTCTTTTAAGATGCAAAAATCTGACCACGTGTTTTGCTTTTTGCTTTTTTTCCCCTCTCCCTTTTATTGTTCTAGAAAACAGAGCTTTTCTGTGATAATTCTACATATCTCTTAAACCAACCCTGACCTCTGGTGGACAAATAATAATTTACAGCAGAGGCATAAGCCCATGAACATAATCCTGAAAATTTAATAAGCAGAAGGTCACAATACATTCCTGAACAAATCAAAACATAAATAATCAATTGTCCAGTTTCTTTTTTTATGTCATCTTCCCCTTTTTCTCTTCTTCAACCTGCTATTTGCTAAATGCTACATTTGGAATGAACAATTGAAATAGAAAGTTGAAGAAGAAGAGAAAAAGCATAAGAAACCAACTTAGTCCCAAAATCATGATCCACTAGATTGTTTGTGTTCATGTTGTGCAGTTTATAAATGTGTTTAGTAGATTCTATTGCATTATGTTGTAATGGTATTTGATCAAATTTAAAATCTAGTTAATGCAAGCCCAAATGCAGCAAATAGGTCTTACAGGAAGATTTTTCATTCCATCCTTCATTTCTTTTAAATACAAAGTTTTGTAAAAGGTTTTCAATATATTATACAACAAACATGTTTCTAAAACAGGAATTTTCCACCCTTTCTGAATGAGGCAAACATGCTTTAAAATATTTACTGATGAGAAGAGGGTGTAACCAACCTGAAAGTGCAAAGCACCGGGTGTCTTGGCTGATGAGCGATGCAATGGGGATCTCAAGCGCTGTACTTTCCCTGCAGTTCGTCCCCCATAGAGTTCCCACAGGTGGGAGGACACAGGAAGGCCTACGGATGCCCAAGTATACAGCTGCTCCTCCTGCACAGTTTAGAAAACAAGAAAATGTGAAGATTTTTTTATTATATTGAAGTCAGTTATATTGGTCAAGACATCAGTGTAATAAAGATTTACAATTTTAATTAGATTTGTTCCTGGGTGAATAAATTTTTTTTCCACAAAATGTGTACAATTACAACATCTTGTGTGTCCATATCTAAATGCCCAGTTTGAAACGCGTAAATGAATACAAGAGAGCATTTAAGAACAAAACCAGACACGCACAAAAATATTGAGGCTCACTCAGAGCAGTTCATCAAAATGTGTCAAATCTTATGTGTTCAATGTCCCTTCAGCAAGTATGTAGTTATAAAAATTATTCCAAAAAAAGGTTTTGGAAAAGCCTGAATGCATCATAAAACGTGGTATATCTAGAACTCAAAAACATGTACCCAATAGTGTGCATCAAGACATGACCCATATAGATGTTTCCTTAGTGTTTCTCTCATTTCCCATCAGCTGGACTCTGGTTCTTTCCCAACAGCAAGAAACATAAGAGTGCACACAGAGGTCAAAACTAGAATATTAACTCATGTTCCAGAAAACCCCCCCAGCATTTTTACATATAGAGAGAGACAATTCGTTTTCTGCAAGATACTCATCTAAGTTGAATCCCATTGTTAAGCTGGAGAAGAATCTAACTTCAGGCTGAATGCAGTGCAAACAACACACTAGTAATGTTTGTTCAGTCCACCAAAATACAGCTGCAAAACTGGCTTCATTGCCATTTTAAAAAGGAAGATAAATATGACAAATGATAATGGCAGATAGAAAAAGGAGTGGTAGACAGTAGATGCAGAAAGTGACTAAATTCAAAATGAAAGCTTAAATAGGAAGCAGCACAAAGTGATATTTAAAGGAAAAATATTGTAGAGCAGAAAAAACAGACTGACCATTTGTTTTAAAAAAAGGCAAAATAGATGCAAGATAGAGAAACTTAAGACTGCTGTGCTCTTGATGGCAGCAGGAAAGGTTATTCATAGTCGAGGTGAATAATGCAGGACTTCAGGGCAAAACCAGTGCAGAGACAACAATGTCAAATCCTGACATGACGAGCTTTTTGCAGGGGAAGAGCAGCCTAAGCCCAAGGCACGTGGGGCTGTTACATAACGTGGTCAGCAGATGGTCTACGCAAACACTACTGTGTGTATGTGTGTGCATGAGACTTAGTGTCAGAAGGAGTGCCATTAATCCAGTCATGCAAGGAAATGCTTGAACATGTATGAATGGCTTATGCTGTCACTTTATATATGAATGTGCATACGCCTTTAGTAGTCTCTTACAACTGTAGACCATTTACAGATTTTTCATTAAATAACAATGTGTTTGTATTTGAGAGCTTCGTATTTATGATAAACAGCTTGAGACCTATATCTGGTTTTGTCTCATTTTGCTTACAAGCATTGCTTCTTATGCATAAGCAGCAGGGAGAAAACAGGATTCATGTACTGCATAACAGAATTATTTGGCCACGTTTTCCCAAAGTTACATATTACATACATATTTCCATAAATTAAGCCTACAGCTAAATAAAATGACAGTCGGATGAAGCAGCTTCCAAGGAACTTGATAAAAATGGGGGCTATGGTTTACTGTGTAGGAAAGATGTGCATGTGCAAGTAGGTTTGAGCAAGGCATTACTGGAATGGAAAATTAAATATTAATTAAATCAACTTTCACATGGTCACTTCATCGACATGCATCACTGCTCCTCAGGTAATGAAATTAAATCTCTCTGACATGAATTACAACACCACAGACTGGATTATCCTCGCAATGCATGTTGTGCACGAGATAAAGATGGAAATTTGTGTTTAAACTTTCTTTCCTTATAACTAGGTGATTGTTTTTGCTCAACAACTTATTATGCTACTTTCTTATCCTGAACACTACAGAAATAAAAAAGGTATAAGATCATTTCATTCCAGCAAGATGGATCACATCTCAGTAAGTAATCAGAACTACTACCATGCTCAACCATGAATGCACTATGAGAAGTTGCACTCCTGCTATTGTCGTTGTAATGCGATTTGAATCAAAACTTCAGCAAAATGATTTCATGTTTGGTCAAGCTAGTGCAATGAAACTTGTTGAGTGTTATCATTTTTGTAAAACAAGCTTGATGGGAGATGGTAAAGAAAGAGGACTTACATTAAAGACTGTTGAGACAGTCCCATCACTGTGGTGCTCTGTAGTGCTGTCGCTGAAGGGTTGCAGTAGACCATAGAGCAGCATCCGGTGACACATTTCTCTTGCCTCCTGCTCTGCAGATGCATCTCCATGATTTAAACAAAGCCTCTCCAACAGAGTAAGGCCTGACAACAGAGCAGAGGAAAGGTTGTTTTGACATTATCTTTAGACATTGTGTAGTGAGGTGAGCAAAACTTACTCTGAAGACAACTTATGTTAATTTGGAAAGAGGTTTGTATGTTTCAGATTTAGATGTGATAATTAAACACCTACATGTGCAAACTCTGCTCACACCATTGACATGTAGGTGATGAGAGATGGCGTAAATTGTGATGTGCAAAAAAATACAGAAAGATAATGTGATAAGACATTCAAGTCACTAAAAAAAAAGAACTGATAATATTACAACTTTAAACTTATCTTGATGAGAAAGCAATAAATGATATTACACTTGACTACTTTTGGGTGTTTTCAATTTAATGTGGCTTAACTCCATAATGTGATTATAGAGCTTGACAATTCTACATTTTAATACAACACATTGGACTTTAAAAAAAACTGAGTTGTCTGTTTTAGTTAGCACTCTGGTTGTATGAAAAAGTAAAAAAGTAGTTTGAGATGTCATGAAATTATCTGCATTCCAAAATCCCTGAACGGTTTAGATCCCAGATTATGAAGAATCCTGTATATTTAGAGGCAGTAGCAGTGATCTTTAAAAGGGTTGTAAAATTGTCTGCATAGCAACTTGAATATGGAGCTTGAAGGAAAAACACTGTGCAAGCACTGTTGGCAATGCTGTAAAATATCTTTTACTTATTTTTCCCAATTACTTTCTATAAACCATGTGATTCATGGACACATGTCCATGACTCATGATCCTGTAGACATAACATTGTTTGTAAAAACAGATGAAGACAACTGCTCAAGGGTGATTGTGAATTTTTTTTCTAGAGCCCTGTATGGATGCTGTTTATGTTCCTTTGCAGCAGCACAGTGTGTGCTCAGTCATCTATTGATGCATTCATGTGTGAAACAGTTTGCAGATCAAAAACAAAATTATTCAAACTACAAATCTGTTTAAAGTTCTACGCCATCAAATCTAGAGTCAAATCATTTCAAGGATCTATTATCAATCACAGATAAGGTTTTGTCAGTCGTTTAATGGTTAAATGTTCCCTCTGTCTTTCCACTCTATCCCAAATAGGGTCAGATGTGACCTGGAAAAGTAATCTAACAGATCCCTGTCACATGGAGTGCTAAACATGGTTGTGGGTGTGTCTTATATAAAACATGACACATTGCATCCTATACAAGGAGCAAACACAAATTTTAATTTGACAATACAATGCAGTGCTTTTCTATTGTTTGGTTGCAGTTATTCTACCTGATGAAGTTAAAAAGGATCTCACTTCATGACTTATTTTTGTCTGGCAGACTAACTGTCACTTGTGTTTAGCATCCACATTTGCACACAGTGAATGCATCTGTGTGATTGTGTGTGTGTGTTTTATATCTAATCCAGTGGAATCAGAGGATGGCATCGCCATGGGTGGCTGCTGCTGCTGCAGCTTTGTTTCCCTGATGTATGAGCACATGCACAGCTGAGCTCTTGAAAGGCCTTACAACACAAAAGAGGACACAGTGGCTTTGTTTTTATTAGGAGGATACTGTTGCTCTGAAGATATGTTTTCATTAAAAAAAAACTTTTCTGTTTTACGTTTCTTACAAGCTTTCTTTCATTCATAGGTCATAATTTCCACCAGCAGACAATTAATATAATCAGTTCAAAATGCTATTGCATAATAACTTAATATGATATTATAATGGGGTTAGAGACAGTTAAATAGGAATTACATCTGACCAACTGGAGCCTTTCAGCAACTGTAGAAATAATGTGTGTGAAATATTTCAATGTAAGGACTCTTTATTTTTTGCCCAATACCAGAATGATGACCTTCAGCCCTAAAATGGTAAGTATTCATGTAGTCATACATCATTAGTGTCAACAATACCATGCTAGGAAATGTATCACTCATTAATCAGAGGGAAAAATTTCAGAAAACTTATTTAATACCATTCCTTTTCATATCACAACTCCATTATTGTCAAATTATTGTCAAACATCTATTGATAACACTTAATGATGTGTTCCTTCATTACCACAAACAAAGGGACTGCTGTTTCCTCGCAAACACAACTGCAGAGTTAGACAGTCCCTTTCAATAAGACAGTATATTTGACCTTTTAGATTAACAGTCAGTAGGAATAATCCAGAATGGATGATATGTGCTCATGGACTGTGTGCCAGTCATCAGGCATTAATTAAACAGGGTTTCTGCATTCAAATCTGATTTATGCCATTTAGAAATCCTTTAAGCTTTGTTCTGATTTTAGAGCTCAGTTATTTTATGTGACTCACCCGAGAAGACATCCAGGTAAGGTGCTGTAGAATTAGAGGTCTTCCTTCCATAAGATGCTCTCTTGGAGCCCAGGGTCCAGTAGTTCCCACTTGCATGACTCTTCTCTGTGGTTTCCAGATCTGGGAATTTAGCCACAATTTCACTTCTCCCCACCTCATCTAGCTCTTCAGACCAGTCTCCAGAGTCACTATGGGGCCCAGCGATGGAGCAAGACCTCTGCTTGCGCCTTGTAAACCCCTCAGCTCTGCTGGATTCCACAGAAGCAACAGTGGCATCTGTTTTTCGAGGCACATTGGGGCTGGTAATGGGGGAACCAACTGGAGAGGTGAGCTGCCTGGTGGTGGTCTTAACATAAGAGGGGTGGACTGGAGGGTAGAGTTTTACAGTTGAGGGGGAGTTGGCAGATGTTCGTCTGGACTGAGAAACAGGCAGGCTGTCAACTGTCAGATGGCTGATAGACATGCTACTCTTCCTTCTTGTAAGGGACAGAAACTCCCGTCTTGCACTATCCTCTTCCTCCCTCTCAACAGACAGGTCCAAACTGCTTACACTCTTGTGAGCTCCAATTGGGCCCGTCACTACCAACATGGAGTCCAAATGGACAGATGGTAAACACATAGTTTTGCTCTGTTGTGCCTGATTTCCTTGACCCTGATGTTGATGGAAAACCGGACTCTCCAGGTCATCCAGGAGCTCCTCAGCACTCTCATATGAAGTGGTTGTCGTGGTGGTAGCATTAGTATCCTGGAAGCTGTACGTACTGTTCGTCTTTGGGAAAACACTGCCACTACTTCTCTCTGTGTCTAGAGGTGAAGATGATGGTCCACTCCCTGCCGAGGAGTTTCTTGATATTGGTATGTTACCGCTTTCAATCTCTATTTTCTTATTATCTAGTGTTTTAGGTAAAGTTTTACTGCCAGCAGATGGGGAGTAAAGTCTCTGATCTAGATCAAATAACTGGGGAGATACTGTCTCAGGGACTTCACTCACCTTAGAAGTCAGGTGTTCATTTAAGGACCTGGGCACCATTTCCAGTACCCTGTCACTGACCACAAGCTGATCTCGAATGGCTTGCTGGATGTCAGATAACAGGTCTTCAGTTTCTGCTGCTGCTGAGTGAAAACTGTACATGTCAGCCTCTGAACCTGAACTTGTCTTTCGGCCAAACTCCCCCACAGACTGTTGAACATCTGCGGTCAAATGGTTCAAATCACCCTCGACATCTGATAGCATGCCTATGTCATCAGCAGACTGGCTTGCCTCTGCACCAGGCTTCAGCTCAGTCTTGCCAACATGTGTTGATCTCCCATCTTCCAACATGTCATCCTTAGACAATCCTTTCACTTTGGATAGACTCTTCCTGATCTTCATTCCAGAAAACACAGAACCCTTTGACTCTGACTTTGGTTTCTTCTTACCACTATGTTCTCCTCCTGCTTTATTTGTCTTATTGTGGAACTTCTTAGATTGTTTCTCCACTTCTCTCTCATCAGCATCACCCTCACAGTTGACATCCCCAGCGGCTCCACCATTTACTCCACCTTTCTTCTGCTTTGTGTCCTGGTTTCCCATATTCCTTAGCAGACGAACACCCTTGGCTAACAGGCCATGCTGCTGGGGTCGAGACTGGGCATGCTGGATTTCCTCCTGGGCTGTTACTAATGTTGTTCCTTGGTTGGTCAGAGCTCTCCCAGAGCTGGATAGTCCCTGCTGTCTGCCCACCACAGTTAACGGCAGCTGTGAGGATGATGCTGGCTCCCCCAGTACTGCTGATGCTGAAAGGAGGTGGAGACTGGCACTGACAGCCACGCGCTCTCCCTCCCTCCCCTGCACATCCTCTCTCACTCTCTGATCCTTTCTCTCTTTTTGCCCCTCCTTTCCTTCCCAGTCTGCTCGTGCAAGCTCAACTGTCTTGCATAATGGGCTGCTGGTCGAGCGAGCAAGCTGCTGATGCTCCGGTGTTCGCTGCCCTGCTCCATTTTCCACGGGACTTGGACAAAACTGCGTAGGACTATGCTGTTGGCCCTCTATAATGCTCTGCTGCTGATTAAGTAGTGAGTGTTGTTGTTTATGGAGGATGTGGGTGACACTGCTCTTCCTCCTGCCTTTAAAGGTGGAAGTGAAGAAACTCTCTTTAAGGAAGGGAACTTGAGTCTCAACTGTCTTAATAGTGTGCATTATGACAACTTTGGCTTCATCCAGAGCGGAGTGGATCTGCACACTGAAGTAAAAGCACAAGTTAAAATCACATCAACTTTTTTTTTGTATTTATCTTTTGAAGTCTGGACATACCTTTTTACTTAGAATGAAGATGTATAAACATAATTTTGATTATTTATTTATTTATTTATTTAT
>JAOXYM010000017.1:18891094-18922372 GCA_028567055.1 Leptatherina wallacei
TATATATATATATATATATATATATATATATATATATATATACATACACATACACATACATATATATACATACATACATACATACATACATACATACATACATACATACTCACACACAGTTTTTTTTTGTAAGGAATAAAGACCTTAAAGCATTTTATTTGTTGTTATAATTCTTAGAGGATTATTTTAACATATCAAAAAAGTGTTTTATTTTCACACTTTGCTTAAAACTAACATTCACACTGTACTTGTAAAGATGTTATGGTCTCCCAGTCACAGGTATCTGTACTGACTGGTAGAAAAGACAATGATGTGATACTTCTTCTAACAAGAATATGTCTAAATTGAAATTACCATTATAAATAGCAAAATAGGACATAAGTAATGACTAGTGAGTGAAAAGGTAGACCTATGGAGAATAAAATTTAGATGTATGCTTCTGCATCAGTGGTATGGAAAGCCTTCTGTGTACCCTATGCCATAGCTTTCCTGTAGCCTGACAAACATGTTCCCCAAAGTGTAAGCACTCATTAAGACAATGTAAACTATAACTGTGACCAGTCTTTTCTGTTTCATATCAGCATCAGTGAAAATGGCTTTGGGGCATAAAAGTGAAAACCAGCATAAACATGTAGCAGAAGCACAATCTGACATCAACACATAAATCAAGCTTGAAAGGCAATCAGTAATTAGGAAATAGCACACAATAATGATAACAACAACAACAACCACCTCAGCTTTGGAAAATTAAGACAGACTTTATTTGAGTTTCTCCAATGAACTGAATTAATAATTGTTGAATCCAGAAAATAAGCAAAAGATTAACCAAAAATATATTTTTCTTAAAAGAATAAAATTCTGCTTATATGATTGTCTCAAATCAGATTCAGGTCAAAGTGGAAAGATATATATATATATACACATTTTCTTTAAATATCCCATCTATTATAATATTCATAAAAACAAAATATTGTTAGAAAACATTTAATTTGCTAACATTGTTGAGCAATTATTGCTTCATGTGTTTTGTGATGTAGCATGTCCAGTTAACTCTGACGGGTAAGGCACATAGCTGAGCCACTTAACCAATTCAAGGAAAAAAAAACTTGACTTCGTGTTTGAGTCAAAATAAACCTGCTTAAAGTAATGAATATCTCTCAGATCCTTAAATTAAACACATTCTACAAAGTCTGTTTGTGCAAATGCACAAATAACTGCTGAGTTATTTTTTCTGAGAACATACTGATCAGCCCTTTGTTAAATCCAACATTATCACTGTCACTTTAACACGAGAAAATTATTTACTTTTTTTAACCGGATTTAAAGTTACATTTTTAAAGCAATGAACATGTGAAACAACAGCATATCTTTCAATATTCTATACCTTAAAACATAATTCAAATTGTAGCATACTTGCCTGACTGGTGGACTCTCCCCACTGGTTTAGTGCAGAATGAAGAAAACAACACAAATGGGTGTTTGTCTTCGCCTGTGAGCCGCTCCTTATCCATGGGTCACATGAAGTTGGTATTTTCTTCATCACATGTCTAGTCTCTATGGCGTCCTTCTATTTGGCCCCATCTGAGACTTCCCTAACTTTATCAGGCCTCATCACAGGAATGTGCATAAGTGTTTAAAAGTCAAAGAACATTCATGTTTATTCTGTCTAATTTGGACACTTTGAGCAGGAGCTGCAGTGTTAAACAGACAGGAATTATATTCATAAGAAGGTGAGCTCATCTCTTATAACTCCACAAATGATCTCTGGTCAGTCTTTCCACTTTTGTCTTTGTGCACTCTTCTAAGGCCATCCTTTCAATCAACAAATGAGTTTCAGCTGTGTTCCTCCAGCAGAAGCAACAACTGGACATGACACTTGAAAAATACAAGTTTTTTCATAACATGCAAAACACATATCTGCAGGTCATTTTCCCTCTTCCTCTTTCCTCCCTTCTTCATAACCTGATCGCTTGATGGATTCTTCCATTTGTGTTTATTTGCCACAGAATCCAGAATCAAAACGTTATAATCCTGCAACACTGTCAACTCAGCTTCAGGACGACGTTACATAAATTAATTCACCTTGACGGTCAGGTCTGTGTTTAATTCATTTATTTTTTATTCTTCCTTGAATGAGATACTGTGGGTACAATCAGCTTTCACATTGTTGAGAAGATTAAATATTCCTTACACAACTTTTAATAAGAAATCACCCAAATCAGAAATTACTTTTTAATGACCCAGTGCTAGTATAATATGGTCAAACTCTTCAAGGAGACTCCTGTTTTTCTTATAAAAAGGCCAGAAATTGATACTGTTTGGATTGGAAATGTAAAATAAAAAGAAATGTAGGTGGTAATGAGAAGTATATCACAATAGCTCACAACAACATTGGTTTGAAGGTTTGTGGCATCGTTTTGCAGTGCAAGTTAAAATTTGTATTTTAACATCATCATGATTTTTAATATAAAAGTACCTAAACAGTTTGAGTCTCAAAACAAACTAATAATACAAAGCTGACTTTATACAAAAAACAAAATCTTTGACATGAAATAGAAAGTAGGGACTTTTGAATTTGTACCTAGTATGTAGATGGGAATTTGAGGAAGAATAATACACACTAAACATAAATCACCTGAATATTACTTGAGGAAATAAATTAAAACATAAATGAAAATTGCAGCCATGACTTGCTGTGATACAAAAAACACAACATTTCTGACAAAAAGTTTTGTTTGTTTATTGACTTAAAATAAGCATATAATTGGCATACTTGAAATGAGACAAACTGTGTTCACCATTTGGCAGTTTACATTCCCAGTATTTAAGTATAAAATAAATCATGATTTGCTGATGATTTATTATGACATTGGAGCACACTGTTTTCAAAGCAGGCAAATATCTACCATTGAAAGGCAAGGGATCTTTTTTTTTCTTTTTTTCCCAACATCTAATTTACACATAAGCCAAGTATCATGTATGACTACTGTGTCCAACGTTACAGAATTGTTTCCATGTTAAACTAACTGTTAAAGTACAGTTTAACCTCACTTTCAGTTTTTTTACACAATGCCAATACTGAAAAAATTGGATGCAGCAGTGCTGGAAAAACCTTGGCAAAATCTTAGACAAAAAGAACATAATGTGGATTAAAATACAAATTCAAATAGATTTTTCATGTTGATGTTGACTATTGGTTGTTGGGTGTTTGGAGTTTGACAACTGTATTTATGAAAAAAAACCTGATGACACTTTATAACAAAGTAGGTGGCAACAATATATACAAATCAAATGCTGCAAAGCTTAATAACATTTTTAAAGGAATAGCTACTTCTTCCAGAATCCATAAGAAAAAGAAGTAAAATCATAAATCAGATACCTTATTATTGTGGCTGCTCTTTTTACATGACATACATGTTTGAGCCATTCCATTAAACCAAACAGCCTCAGAGCATGAATAACTGATGCACAATTATGATACAAATTGTAAAAAATTTTTGTCTTCATTTAGGATTTTGCCACTGCAGTGTAGGTGTTTATGATATACAATATCCTGGGTAACAGGTCTTTCTCTTGGCCACTAGAGGCTACCATTGCTCTTCTGTATGAAAGACGGTGGGCCTTTTACAAAAAGTTCCTTAAATTAGTCAGTTGTACAAATTTAAAAGTTAGTGAAAAATCAAATATTCTTTTAAAAATGGAAATCGTTGTGTGTGCAATCAATCACTGTATCTCAAGTCTGAAATATCCAAATGTACATAAAGAGAATATCATTGTATAATCATTACTTTTGACAGAAAACTGCAAGTACAGAAAATACAACCAATGTACTTATTGTCTCCACCATAAAAACCACGACAATCACATTGAACACAACAGCAGTTCACTGACTGAGGTGGCACACAGAGTATTCACAACTCATCAAAAGAATAATTTCAGACTGGCTCAAAATTTCTGGAGTACCTAGAAAACCAAAGATGAATATCACAAAAATAACAGATCTGTGTTGACCTAGAGTAACGACTCAAGAACTGTTTATACTCCATTAGACACAGGAAAGTTATATCCATGTACAATGCACAAAGGTAATCCACGAAAGTTAAAATCACATGCGAGTCAAGAAGATGTCACTGCAAATAAGTAAAATGTAGAAGCCTGTGAACACAAAATGGGTTTTATCTTGGCTTTCAGGAACATATTGCAGATACATAGTTTTGTCTGAAATGCAAAACCACTCTGCACATTACAAATCTACCAACCCGCAGAGGGAAATGATAAGAAATGCCCAACCCAGTGACATAGACATGCTTTCTACTTTGTATTTGTGTCAATTGCACTTCAGTATTTCTCCTGCAATGCATTTTAAAGCCCTTTACAATTATTTTCCACTCAGTTCATTTTCTCTTTTCTTGGTAAAGAGTTTTCCACGGAGGAAGGCAAAGCTTTCATCTCTAGACCTCACCTTAGACAAACCTTCACACACATACACCTTTGATAAATGAATGCACGGACACAATCCATACTGCAAAACCACCATATTGGTTTGCTGTGTTCAAACATTACAGCTGTGAAGGACATTGAGGACCTCTAGGCAAAGAAACTCCACAGAAACAACTACCTGGAGGTTTCTTTCTTTTCCTTGTCCTGTGTTTAATCTTCAAATTCTGTGATAAACCTTCCAAACTTTCAGTCATTTACGTGGATTCCCTGGGAATCCTCCTGTGGAAGACCACCGACTGCTTCTGTTGGAACTGCTGCTTCCTCCTTTTTTTCTGGTCCCACCGGCACAACAGTATCATCTTAAAGGTTGTACGGAAAGTTTTGTTGCACAATGCGTAGCACATTGGGTTGACTGTACTGTTGACGTAGCACAGCCAGTAGCCTACTGCCCACAGGGTCTGTGGGATGGAATCTTTGCAAAAGGCATTGATCAGCACCATGATGTTGTAAGGTGTCCATGTGATGATGAAAGCTAAGAGAATGGCACTGAGTGTTTGAGCAGCTTTTTTCTCCTTCACTAAGGACATACGCTTCCTCTTAGTGATCTGAGTTCGAGCTCGGGTTGCAAAACGCTTTGCCATAGCTGCATCTTTGAAGGACATTGGGACAGAGGGGGACTTTGTGGCTGTGCTGGTAGGAGTGCAATTGGTGGCAGTGGTAGTGGTTGTTGGGGTACCATCCAGAAACCCTTGGTTAGAGTTAGTCTGGATAGTAGACATTGACTGAGTCTTGCGTGTGCAGAAGTGTTGGTGGTAACTATTTTCTTTACTGTTTGTTCCCTCAGGTGTAATGGTGGCAGTGGTGTTGGTGGTGACTGTTGACAGGTTGTCTCGGTTATACTCAGCTCCCCTCAGGGGATCCTCCTCTGAGGCTGCATCCAGATCCTCACATGAGGTGATCTGAGAGTTGACTGCAGCTTTAATTCCAGGGAGGCTAAGAACAATGGAAAATATAGCATGACTCTGGGAAATTATCTCTCGTCCTCCACAGTCCTCATCCTCTGAGGACCCAGAGTGGTCCAAAGATACAGCAGCATCATTGTTGTTCCAGCTGTCACTGCTGCTGTGGTCTGGATCACCATCTCCTTGTCGGATACTGCCAGGTCTCCAAGAACGAACCCGAGGCCAACAGTGGAAACGCCCAACCAACTTTTGACATGTGGTCTTTTTCTTAGACAACCTGGTCAACTCATAGCTACTGCAACTTCTTGAACTTCCTGTTTGATGTACAAAACTGGCTCTTTCACCCCCTACATTCCCTCGTCTTCCCCCTATTCCACCACGGACCCCTGAACCCTGCAACCCAGCTAACTCCTTTGAGCGATTCTGGGTCTCTTTGTAAATACGCCAGTAGAGAACACTCATTATCGTAACAGGCAGGTAGAAAGCTGCCATGGCTGTGCAGAAGGTGATTATAGGCTCTGTGAGGAACTGAATATAGCATTGGTTTGGGGGCACTGTCCTTTTACCTACAAAATATTGCCACAGGAGAATAGCTGGGGCCCAGAGAACAAGAGAAACAAACCAGGCTAAGCCTATCATGATTCCAGCCCGCTTTGTCGTCCGTTTGGCCCGGTAAGTTAAAGGCCTGGTGATTGAAAAGTAGCGGTCAAAACTGATGACCAGTAGGTTCATAACTGACGCATTGCTTGCAACGTAGTCAATAGCGAGCCAAAGGTCACAGGCCCAATTGCCCATGGCCCAGTAGCCCATTATAAGATAAGTTGTATAGAGGTTCATGGAGATCACTCCTATGATGAGATCAGCCACAGCTAAGCTCAAAAGGAAGTAGTTGTTGACTGTCTTTAGCTGGCGATTAACTTTGAAGGACACCACTACCAAAATGTTACCAATGATGGTGACAAGTGACAATGTGCCTGTCAGTAAGACAATGAGGACAACTTGCCATACAGGGTGGCCCCCCAGAGGGCCAAGGGCTGGCATTTCAGTTCCATTTTGTGAAGATTGGTTTAAGAGTTTGCTGGTGAAAGAGGAATTATCATCAATGGGATCCACATTAGAGGCCAACCAGGGGGCTCCTGCAGGTTCTCCTCGATGGAGCACGTTGGATTGTGGGTAGGCTCTGGCCGGGGGAATGGCAGTCAGGAGGAGACCAGGGTCTGTGATGTTGGAGCTCATTGTTATGTTCTGGCATATTCTAAAGAGAGAGACAGAAAAGCAAAATAAGAAGGGACAAAGAGAGAGGGAGGGAAAAGAACATGGCACGCAAAGGGAAGAGGAGAGGGGGAAATGATAGTGACAGAGAGAAATGAAATGATAATGGGTACATGAATCGTTGACAATCCTATTCATATCCAGCAGGTGAGGCTATAAACCTGCTAGACCAAATTGGGTATACATGTCTGTCAAATATGTTTTAGTCTAATTTGTCTTTCTCCTCATTCTATAATTTCACTTATGGACAATCAGTGTGCACACTTTACATGTGATGGCATCCATATATCACACACAATTTCACCTCAGTGTTAGAAAGCTTTCATCGAAAAAGAGATTGCAATCAGCACCTGTTTATCACGGCACCCAGTAAATTGTCAAGACTCTTCACTAACAGTACACACAGGTTTTATACTTTCTCCTGACTGCTTTCTCAACTAAGATGTTTTTCTTGAAACAAAAACGTGCAAAAGACTGGGTTTATGGACGGGTTTGGTTTTGTACTTTCAGATCAGATGTGAAGTAAGCTCACTGGAGAGCTTTGTACAAAACCTAACTCTGGTGTAGCTTGTCACTCAAATATTTTCTCTACAAAAAATTGTCCAGAGAATTGAGCAGATATTTTTTTATGTATTTTGACATTTTGGTATTGCCTGGATAAAGAGATTTTTAGCTGTAGTTTTGAAAACTCTGTTTTATTAGGAGCCAGAAGGATTTTGACAAAACAATTTAGACAGCCAAAGCTATGCGAGAAAAAAAAAAGGCTGCAAATCTTTACTGAAGAAAATTGCATTTGGGTCTGAATGCCGAAAAGAAAGAGCAGTCTGAATGCTGCTCTTTGAAATTCAGAATCATTTCACGAAGTAAACAATAAAAGATCCTCCTGTTTATGTCAAAGCAGTTCTTGACAACTGAAATCATGAAAAATGTATTTCTTAAAAAAAGATGAGGTATTAACATCATATGCAAAACTGGAGTAATTCAATTTGATGCCAAATAGGTTAAAACAGGAATTGTTATTTTGCATATAATATCAAAAGATTTGGTGAAGTTTGATCAAATTTGCTCGAATAAAATAAAGTAGCATTTATTTATTTGTTTATTTGTCCCCAATGGGGCAATTGTGCAACCATAGATCATAATGTAGCAAATATCATTGCCACAAATCATTGTATCTAATTCCCTAGAGGTGCAAATTGATATGCTTTAGTACTTTAGCTCAGCTTACATACCTAACTATGCATTTGAAATTTTGGGATTACACCTCAACACATTCATTTCTATATTTTTAAAGCTATTTCCTGCTATGGAAATGTAGGCAAAATAAGCTTTTAACACAACTGATTAATGTGAGGCAGCCACTATGAAAGGAGTAAACAACAACCTGCTGCTGGTGGATACTTGTAAAATAATCTGATCCCTCCTCTCCAACCCGTCCGAACTGCTACAATCACCATTTTCTTAAATGTGTAAAACTATAGCAATAACATACTGTATAAAATTATAATTACTTGCACTCGGTATTTAATTCTGCAGGGAAAGATGTTTGAAGTCGAGTGCTGCACCTGTGCTTTGACTCTCAGATCTCCCACAGAGCTGTTGAATAACCCCGGTAGCCAGCGGCGTCTCACAGCCGTTTGTGACACTGAGCACACACTGCTACAACTATTATTGGGAGACCCCCCGTTGTTCATGCTGCAGACACGCACCACCTTTTTCAATACAGACAATATGCTCTCACATGTCACACATATATCATTTTTGTGACAGGTCTTAGGTAATACACAGCCCCCAGCGTGCATAATTTCAAGTATATCTGCATAGACACCCACAGTACATGCATGCAAAGATGCACACAGTGGGATTGTATTAAAGAATAGTTTACAATAGTAACAAAACCAGCATATAAAAAAAAAATATCACGAATATTAAATAACAATATCCTAAAAATGGCAACATCTAGGATAGATAGCAAACTTAAAAGCCTCTTAGGACAACAAAGTGTCTTTTAAATTTTCAAAGCTAATTCTGCTGAGCATATAATACAGCAATGTGTTACTAATGAATGTTGTACATCTATTAATTGGCTTACAAGGGCAAAAAACGTGTTTGTGTGAAGATAAGGGCTTAAACAGTAGGGAAACATGTCTTTAATCTGCTACCTCCACTTGCTGCAATCACAGAGCATGGATAAATGCTTGTAGAAAAACAAATAGCTGCTTTTTAAAAAAAAATATTATTATAAAAAGGACATTTAGGCCTGTAAAAGCATGGTAAACTAGAAGCACGCAGACCTATGCTAAGCCATAGGATGACTCACCTGAGTTAAACTTCAAAAAGCCAAACAGCCCATCCTGTACCCCTTATATTTTGAACCTTGTGAATCACCAGATCCACAATACCAACATGATCTGGGATCAAACAATGTCAGATTATAACATCTACCTGTAACTAGAAGATGGCCTGTTGCAGGGTTTTATAACGTTTTGGACATAGCTGCACTGAATGCATGTGTCTTCTACCGGAGCTGCATCAATGCCAGAATGACCCACAGTGGGTTAATTATTGAGCTCTCTACGTGTGATGCAATAAATCAATGTCAGCTGACATCCGGCACTCTGTTTCCTTACTTTAGCATTATATGATGCTTTTTTTTGTAATTGTTCCCCTCCAAATAATTGATCAAATATATAAATACATTTAGAAAATTATCTAATTTTGTTATATGTTTGCTGATAAGCGAATGTTGTTAGCTAGTATTTGACATTTTCTATTCGAAATATAAGCCCAAAGTAATCCCACATGCTATTCAATAAATTATTAATTTATTGAAGCTTTGTCCACTTCTGAATGATAAAAAAGATTCAGAGGGCAAAAAAAGTATTGGCCTCTGTAAACGCCAACTTCATCTTTCTTTTTTACAATGCTGCGTCGGCAGGATGTCAAAATGACCCCCTCTGGTGGTTCTAATATTGACGGTGTTAAAAAAAATCATTAGATGGTGATCCTGATCATCCCTAAACTCTAATCAGTTATACCATCTCTGAGATTTCCTGAAAATTTCATCAAAACCTGTCCACTGCATCTTGCTGGAGGTCATTTTTGTCCTATTTAGTGGAATACAGACATGGCTAGTTAGCAGAACAATGAAGGATACCCTGGATTCAATGGAGAAAAACCAAATGTCAGGCTCTGTACATGTCTCTGTGTTTTGTTTTGTTTTTGTGAGGTGCATGATGAAAAGAAGTCCATTAGAAGTAAGAACAAAAATTAAAAAGAAAAACAAATAGAAAAAAGCACTGTTATGATAGAGTACAAAATTAAGTAAAACATGTTTTCTTTCCATTTGTTTACATCTCACATGAGTTAGGTCTCTTTGTTTGCTGCCACTGTTTGAACTCCCTGAAATCTACACACCTCAGGGAACAGAATCTCTCCATAGACAGTAGCTGGTTTTTGGTTTTCCTCAAAACTTATCAGCATTTTTTGAGAAAAACACAACCGAGAATGGCATATTATTCAAACATGTATGGGTTAGATCTGGGCAACCAGTTGCCATTACAGTTATGCCATTTTGGTGTCAGCATTGGGCCCTACAGCACCCTAAGTTTGATTCCCAGGTATGTAGGTGGGACAGTTTCAGGTACACAGAGAGATCAATACTCATTTATTGTGTTGCAACTTGTTCCATTACATTCCACAGCACAATCCAAGCTAGGTGCAATGATCCATCTAAATTGGGTGACTCGGCCAGGTGATGGGAATTGTCCAGGTTGCTATTCTATCAGGTTTCTATTTTCAGCAAACTAATTTAACAGAGGAGAGATACAGAATAATGAGGGGTTGAACAAAGCCAACAAAGGGTGAAGCTGTTAAAAATTGAACCCATGAGATCTACAACATAGCTTCCATTAAACAGATAAATGGAAGTTTAATCAACAGTGTCTGTGTTTTAAAATACTTGTCTTTGCAGACTATTACCAATGTACTTTTTTCATACTGCTTGTTTCGTCTCTCTTTTCTCTCATGTAGATTTTACTAGAACCAAATACAGAAAGACATCTGGAGGCAGACAGGAGTTTTTGCACTTACCATAATCAGGCATTGTTTTGAAAACAGCTCAGGCATAAGCAACTTCAACTCAAGAAAGAATGCTGCCAAAAAAGGCAGAAATAAACTCAACTGCAAACTCAAAACAAAAAACACTCTGGCCCTACAGGCAGAGAGAAAAAATCACAACAACTGATCAACAACTGGATATGAAGATTTGATTAGATTGTCATGCACTGGCAATTCCAAAAGAGCATCAGGCTGTATGTATACGTATTCAGTTGACCCAGCAGATGTAAGCAATGGTTTTGTGATTACTGGCTGGGCAATAACTGTAACTCCAGAAAATAAGTAGATTCCTGCCTTGCGTCAAAAAGATAGAAGTCGAGTGTGGGAGGGAGTCAAAACACTGGTGATTTACTAAAAGCAATAACAGCTTGGATTTATTCTCATTAAACATTTGTTACATTGATAAGAATCCACTAAATCTTCTCAGTAAGGCCTCTGCTTGTCTCTCAAAGTCTGGCGATGTGACAGTGCACAAATCACAGTTAATACTGATTTTCAGGGCAAAGTTGGTGAGCAGTCTTGCTGAAAAGTAAAATGTAATCTAGGAAGCAGTGCCACAATGCTGAAAAATTATTGATTTAGTCTACAGCACGCAGAGAAGCAGCCTTGCTGGAGTGAACAAACTGGAGTACTCCGATCCAGGCGTGTTATCTTACATCTGCAAAAATAGATGACGTAATGTGCAACCAGGAATGGTAAAAGTAGACATAAGTAAACAAAGACACAGTATATAGTATGTAAATACTATTGGTTTATATTTCTGCTTATCTTATATTTGATAATGACCGTCCATAAATCAATGAAAACACAAAGCTGATAGCTTGAAGGACATTAAAGTGTGTCCCATTCTTTTTTTTTTTTCTTGACCCATTCTTTCCTGATAAAGACTTGAACACAGAAACCGCACACAGAGAAGGGTAAACAACATGTGGTGGAAGTCAGCAGGCATAAATCAATAGATGTTTTCAAGTGATACCTTGATCGTATATACAGTGTGTGTCCTGGAGAATAAAAATGTTTGGTCTTTAGTTTCACCTGTACAGTACATATATCTTTGGGTATAGGTGTAGATTTCAGGGAGGGATTGGGGAGATGCAGTTTTGAAAATGAACAAAAACATTGCTGAAGCATATATGAGCTATTCAATGGTTTATATCTAAAATTAATTAATTCATTGGTTATGTTAGTGCTGCATGAATAAACAGAAACTACTTCCTCAAACAAAAAGACACAGTAGAGGAATGAATATCAGGTTTACATGTGTGAACTCTGTGGATAAAATGGAAAAAGTTGATTTGCAAGGGAGCACTTATTTGGAATCAATACCCAGCAAGAGGAAGGTTTATATTTTTAATTCTCATATGGTAAAATTTTCTGTTTTCCATTCAAAGAGTAATTTATATTATGAGATGTAGCAGAAAAGGCCCAAAATGATGCTTAAAATCTGAAACAAAAGCAGGAAATTAAGTGTGAATGCTCCCGGGGGGCGGATAAAAAACTTTTCAGAAGAAAATGTAAAGATGCTGATTAAAGTTTTTTACCATTGTTCAAGCCCCCAAATTTAGACTTTGTTTACATGCATCATATTTCCTTCAGTAGTACACAAAGCACAAGTCTGTTGCACCCTCCCTCCATAACTTTAACAGAAGTATATAGAGCAATTTCACAGCACAGTTTACTTCTGAGAACTTTGATTCCATTTTTTTAGACACATTATAAAAAGCTAAATATGCAATATATACTAAAGAGTAGCTGAGGGAAGATTACTTTTTTGTAGTTCCTCTGTATGAGCTAAATCTATCACAGGCTGGTGATGATGGTGTCGCTGCCAGAAGATGGTAGAAAGGGTTGTGAAACAGCCTGAGGCCATCTGTCAGGTGCTCACAGCTGACAGAAAAAGCATTTAGTGCTTTCTTGGCACAAGATGGACTTGCTGGAGTACATGAGCAATGTTTTAAGTCAACTCTTTAAAGTTCACAGATTTCCCGTCAGGAAAATCTTAAGAAAGAGAATAATGTGATGTCTGTAAAGGACCTACTCTAAACAAATGTGAAGGAGATGTGCAGGACAGCCTTGACTCATAATCACCAAAAACAGAGAAGTCACTGAAATGTAGATTGTTTAAAGGAATTCTGAAACAACTGTCAAAACATATCTATGTTGAGTGAAAAGGTTAAAAGTCCTTGAGATTTGAATAAAAACCACAACTTTTACAGTAGTAATGATCTATTCTCGGCATTCAGTGTCCTTCCATGTTAGTAATATCTCACTACTCAGAATAGTTTCATTGTTAATGGCAGTAGCCTAGCCACCAATATCCCTCTAGATAACTGCATGAATAATATGCTACAGATGGAAGAACCAGGGTTAAAGCTCTTGAAAGTAGGGATTGTACACAAGGAAACATCCTTTTATCACTATACAAGCTACTCTGTCAGGATACATTGTGTACAGGCTTGTGTTAAAACACTTAAAGTAAAATAAAAAAAAATTGAAATGTAGTATAGTATTGTCTATTATTGAGTAGCATGGAATTACAGTCTTTCTTGTCACTGAGATTGGTTTAGACATATAAGTTTGGACAAAAGCAGTACACTACCAAACCCACTCAGTCCCTTTAAAACCGTATTACTATAGTATAATAGCTTCGTTAAAAAAAGAAAAGAAAAAAAAGCACATTTGGAATCAGCTACCAGAAACATATATCTATACCAACATTTTTAAGTATTTCTTAGTCAACTCATATTAAATTGTTCATTGCATCAATGTTTAAGGCATGTACTTTAGCAAAAATAGCAACATTTTATGTAATCAAGCGCAAATATTTCTTTCAAGGGAAAACTAAATGTGATCAGTGTAAACTATTCAACTCAGAAAGGTTCAGAAAAACAGGAGTGTCTGCACAATGGAAGAACTCCAGTAAGTCCTTTAATACCAGGAAGCAGCACAGCATAATTATTCTGCTCTAACCTTGTTTATTCTCCTTTATGACTGTGGGCAGCCAGGAGATCTGCTTTTATTGAGGTGTCGTTTTTGTAGCAATCCAGATTACTGCGGCACAGTGTCTGATTCCTGCTTACACTGGCACCACAAACCATAAACAGACTGCAGTCTGACAGAAGCTTAGTCTGATAAAAATAAGAATGCAAGGAAGTGAAATAATAATCAGTGTAAGAGGCTATGCACTGTGCCAGTGTGAGAGGACAGCTGTGCAAAGGTTGCAGCCAAAACTTGACAATAGAAGTATCTCTGTTGCATTAAGACAAGGCTGGCAGGGTAAAGGTACCACAACATGAAAATGTAAGTTCAGCAAGACACTTCTGTTCAAAATATTTCTCATTTCTCATTTTTCAATTTTAATTCACTGAATCTGAACATGAGGTTCTTTATGTTGAAACTTTTTCTAGTGCTCACATGAAACTAAATTATCTTTCCTAGAACATTTCTTACAGAGCGGCAATACAGAAGGACAGAGAGGAGGCTACTGCTAAACAGGATTAGTGGCTTACAAAGGTAATTTCAGGTTCAGTTCAAGATTTTCTGTATCTTGAAGCTGGTTCATGTCTTACCAGGTTGTGTCACCCCAGCAACTTCACCGGATCTGGAGCAGGTGAAGCAACACTATTTATTTTTTCTTTCTATTATGTAATGAAAAAATAAAAACACATTGATGTGTGGATGGTAAGACTATCTTGTTTCAACTCCAACTGGAGTCAAAGACCATTGTTTGTTCTTCATCTTTGTGAAAGATGTGTCATCTGAAGGTGCTCATGTATCTCAAACAGAGTCTGATTGCTGGGATCACCATCTCTGGACCTCTTAAACCAGGTTTTCTCTGCTGCAACACACCTAACTCAAATGATGGGTCTTCAAGAGACTGATGCATAATGTCACAACAACCTGTTAGAAAACCATTTGTATGTGCAGCATATCAAATTCTCCAAACTGTATCAATTACTGTTTGTACATTTACATCCATAGTATACCCACATTCTTCTTCTAAAATGTTTTTAAAATTAGTTAAAATCATTCAATTACTTAAATTATATTTATTACATTTTCAGAATCTGGATGAAAGAATACGAACTTAGACTGACTGATCATTGATCATTGCCTGTCTTACATGAACTTGCACATATCCACAGTCAGAAAACCTGGGCTGACTGACCAAGTAGATAATAAGCATCGTAGTTGTGCTTAGTGAGATCTCCATTGTTAGGGCTAGTTAAGGCACAGGCTATGGGTACAGGCTATTCTCATACTATGGACCCCATGGCTATCTTAACAAGAAAGCACAAGCCTCACTTGTTTTATGATTCAACATACAAAGTATGCAACTGCACACAAATCTATGGATACAGATGAGTACCAGTCAATGAATTGCAAATTTTTTTTTCATATTAAGAAGCTGACAGGAAATAAGATGTTAAAAATGATGGGAAAGGAAAATACATTTAAATATGTTGGTAAAAAAAAAAGACGGCCTCTAGCACTACACGGCAACACCTGCGTCCTACTGGCCTCTAAGCAGTCTGACTAGGACTTAATATGATGTTCACTCCTGTTTGATTTCTTGCTTGTGTTGTTCTCACTCTCAGATGTAAGTTGCTTAAGTACATGTAAGTACATTTAGCATCTGCTAAATGTAAGTAGAATAGAATAGAATAGAATAGAATAGAATAGAATAGAATAGAATAGAATAGAATAGAATAGAATAGAATAGAATAGAAAGCATAAATCACCAGTCAATACTGTTTTCCTTACTTTTCTCACCCTGTTTTTTGTCCGGTTGTATTTTTGTTCAGATAAATGACTACTGTATATTTTGGAATTAATCTATTTAAAGTATATCTGACATTCATCATCACCATTTGTTTAGATTCTGCAGTCTCACAAAATGAACAGTGAAAATCAAATTTTTACTTTATTGTTAGTGAATACTTTTGAAGGCTTTTGCTTCCAGGTGCGGAAAGTAAATTCCCTATTCTTAAAGGAATACGTTTCCAACATTTAAACTTTGTGCTGCTGACTTTTTTTGATGGCACACACTGACATTCATTATGCACATTCACCATCATTGCCCTTCAGCATCCCAAGGCTGAGAAACCACAAATCACAACTTTGTTTTCCAGCCCAAAGTATCACCTTACGGCTGCATTTGCTTTACAGCACTGTTACAAGGCAGCATCTGGAAATTACCACACAGACCATTTCAGAAGTATACTATGGCAGATTCAGAAAAGAAACCCAAGAAAACTTTATCAAAGACAAGTCTACATCAGACTGATTTTTACAAGATGGAGAGAGCTCAGAAAAGAGACAGAATGCAAGACAGATGCCCAATTAGCCTTCGCTAGGGGGATCCAGTAAGAGAAAATCCGTTGAAGCTTAGTAGTGTTGCTCTAACGAATAAATCATTTTTAGATCAGCAATACACTTTCCAAAATCCAAACGATGTGTCTTTTTGTTTTTTAACTGCAACATTTGATACGTAGGACATTCTTTTCATTTTTTTCACTGAAAAAAATGCAACCTATGCAGTCCTATACCCACAATACAATGTATTAAATTAATCCAATAGCGCTTTGTGCACACTGAAAGTAATTCTTGGAGTTTTATAGGCTTCAGTTGTTGAATTAGAGTAGATGGGAGGAGAGAAATCTCCACGTGGAAAGAGAAGCAGGATGTTGTGCTACAGGCTCATGGGATTTCACACACATCCTCACCTCTGTGGTGGGTCTCTGTGCTTTTTGACAGCCTTAGTAACAAGCTGCTGGAACTCTTTAGACATGGCACTCTTAGACACTTAGACATGCCTGTGTAGTTTGTGTGTATGTGAAAGACAGAGACAGGAGGAAAAACAGAGGGGCAAAATAGAGACAGTAGAAGAATGGCTCAGGGATATGTCAAGCCAAAAGGCTGTGGCCACTTCAGGATGAGTGCAGGGAGAATACTGAAATTTACCCTTTCTTTTTCTCTTATAGTAAATCTGAATCTGGATGAAGTCCAGTGCATACCTTTTGTGTTTGTTTTAAAACAAATGTAAAGGTGCTGTCATTGAAATTAAGCTGACTTTTATAGTGAATGTCACAGAGGAACACAGGAAAAAAAAGGTTTTGCTGCAGTGACAGCGAATTCATAACAATTCCCAAAATCCAAACTATGAAATACCACACTTTGAAAAACAATGTCATTTCGTGTGAGCCTAATTCCAACCCTGACCCTTTGCCTCGCTCCTCATGCCTGTACTTCAATCCAACCCTACACAGATGCTATACACATGTAACCACTGCATAGGCTATTGCAATCAATCCTTAAAAGGAAGTGCAACCATCTGCCTATTGAACAGGCACTCAAAAAGAGAAGCAGGAGGAGAAAAAGCACACACTCTCTTCTATGTAAACACGTTTCAGCCGGAGGAGAGGGGTCTTTAAATGCTGGAAGCAGAGATGCAAGGCTGTGGAGGGGCTACTGGAGACTGAGGGTGAAAAGATACAGAGGGGGAGGGCTTGGAATGTGTCGGGAGATGTTAGTAGTCTCACCTCCTGCTTGGGGAGTGTACGTTACCCTGGAGTAGGATATTATGTGTTTATGTGAGAGAGGCAGAACAAAACAGATGTTTCACCTCCGGATGAAAGGTTGTCAGGTGATGGAGTCCATGTCTACCAAATGTTCTGCATGCCTCTACACCACACATCACACGTACATGTTCACTTGTCTTTGCTGATATGCTTACATAAGGCAGACATATATAAAATAACACCTTCAGCAGTGTTGACATTGCCATGTATTGTGCTTTTCTTTCACTAAACACACGCATGCAAACACACGCATCATCAGCTGCCAAAGCTCAAACACTCAAAGAGGCAGCGAGTCAACAAGGTGATTATGAGAAAGTTTTGAAAATGATCCAGGTACTGTATTGCCACAAAGAGAGGTACTGCTGACAGGACTAGTAATAATACAGTCCAAACACTTCTCCTGGCGGATGTAGAGAGGCTTACGTTGGACAGTTAAAGCACTAAATGTATTACAAACATGAACACTCACACGGAAGTGGAAACACACACACACACAGTCTTACGTCTCTGTTTGCCTCATTCACTCAAACAATGCCGACCACGCCGCCTCACCCCCCCCCCCTCACCCCTCCCCCACACACACAAACACACACACACACACGCACACAAACACACACCACACACACAAACACACACAGCGGGTGTATCCCATTTCATTAAATAATATCAACCCAGGTGACGTGACAGTACCTGGCATTGGAGCTGAAAATAGCTTTTAAATCTGATTCCCTAAATTCTCTAGGGAAGTCATAGAGGTCTCATCTGTCTCTCTGTATCAAAAACTCATTCTGCATTAGCCAGCTGCAGATCAAGCCAAACACAATGTCCAGAGGTGGAGACAGGTCTTATAGGAAGAAAAAAAACATGAAATAAGTGAGAATAAAGAATAACCAGCTCCAGTAAGACAGATGGTCAGCCAAACACAGAACTTAAACCGAGTGGAACAAGCAATATCCTTACTTCAAGTCTTCATGACTAACCTGTTGCCTTTTGGAACATATATCACATTTAATCCCATGTTATATAAAACCAAATTTTGAGCCATAATACTCAACGGCATCAGAATATTGAACATTTCTTGCACATTTTCTTGAGTTTACTTCTCAGTTAATATTTGCCACTCCAATGACCTTTTACAATGACTGTGTTGCATTCTAAACAGAATTGCATTATAAAAACAAGTCAGAATATTTATTTGCAGGGGTTCAGATTCCAATTTAAAGTTGGATACCAAACAAATGCCTTGGAGATGAAGATAGAAGTAGTGGGATTCCTTATAAAGTCAAACCTGAAATGTGACTAGACACAAACAGATCTTAATTCAATTTAGGCAGTGGGAGCTGAATTATCATATACATGTGAATTAAAAATGTTTTAACTCACATGGAAAATGGATTGTTTGGAGGAAAATAACAGAAAAGGTTTAGAAAGAAGTAAATGTCATCAGTCTTAGAAACACATATTACACAAGTCTGTTTACGAAGGCAAATACACTGCCCGACCAAAAGAAAAAGGTGCCACCTGAATTTAACTGGGCAAATAGGTACCCACCTCCGATTGGATAATTACTGCATGGGCAAAAAGCTATTTAACCTCAACTGATGCAATAAGTAGCTCCTCATTTCTTACACAACCATGTAGAAAGACATCCTGTGGTCGTGTAAAAGATGTTGGTCTGTTTAAGAAAGGTCAAATCATTGGCATGCATTAGCAGAGAAAACATCTAAGGAGATGCAGAAACTACTTAAATGCGGTTAAGAACTGTCCAATGCATTATTAAAGACTGGAAGGATAGAACAATCTTCTTTGAGGAAGAAATGTGGTTGGAAAAAAATCCTGAATGAGAGTGATTGGCGATCACTTAAAACGCTTGGTGAAATCAAATTAAAGAAAAACAACAGTACAACTCTGGGCTATGCTCAATAGTGAAAGAAAGAGCATTTCCACATGAACATGTAAAGGGAACTCAAGGGATCGGGACTGAACATCTGTGTATCCATAAGAAAACCACTAATTAGGGAGGCTACCAGAGAAACGCCTTTAGTTTGCTAGGTAGCATAAAATCAGACTCCGGACCAATGGAAGAAGGTCATGTGGTCTGATGAGTCCAGATTTATCACGTTCCAGATTGATGGTGCATCATGGTAAGAAGAGAGGCAGATGAAGTGATGCAGCCATCATGCCTAGTGCCTACTGTAAAAGCCTGTGGGGGCAGTCTATGATCTGGGGTTGCTGTAGTTGGTCAGGTTCATTATGTGCCCAAAGAATGAGGTCAGATCACTGCATGAATATAGTGAATGAGCAGGTTATTCCATCAATGGATTTTGTTTCTTCCCTGATGGCACAGGCATATTCCAAGATGACAATGCCAGGATTCATCAGGCTAAAATTGTGAAAGAGTGTTTCAAGGAGCATGAGACATCATTTTCACACATGGATTGGCTACCACAGAGTCCAGACCTGAACCCCACTGAGAATCTTTGGGATGTGCTGGAGAAGGCTTTGAACAGTGGTGGTCGGACTCTCCCATCATCAATACAAGATCTTGGAGAAAACTGAATGCAACACTGGATGGAAATAAATCTTGTGACATTGCAGAAACTTATCGAAACAATGTCACAGCGAATGCGTGTTGAATCAAAGCTAAAGGCGATCCAAGTGTGTGACCTTTTTATTTGGTGGTGACTTTTTGTTTTTGGCCAGGCTTTGTATTTTTACCATGTTCAATCTCAACCACTTAATATCTGAATTTCTTCACAATTATATAAAAGCAAAATAAATGCAGTGAAAAATTAGGGGGAGGATCACAAAAAGAAAGACTGCAATAAAATAAGATACAATAAAAAACTTAATAAGTTGATAGCAATAAATCCATAAACTTAAAAGATACATAATGTATAAATACATAAATGAATGTAAATAAGTGGTTTGTCATAAATTTATGACAAGGGGTAAAGTTGTCACAAAACTGCAAACAAAAAGGAAAGTTATAGAAATACATAAAAAGTCTGCTCTGAAGACATATCAAGAATAGTATGCTAAATCTCAATGACTGCATTTACAGGTGCGCCAGTATCCTAGTTATTTCTGGATTTTTGGAGTATCCCAGCATGTGTTGTACATATAAACATCCCATTCTGCTTTCAGAAACCTGGATAAGGTCTTATCCTGGTTGTGAGAAAAGTAGATGCTACCGGGAGCACTTCGATAAAAACCAGGACACTGTGGCATGTAAACACCTCATCCACTCTTAACATTCTCTGCTTCCAAATATCATAGTGGTTGAGATAATAAGAAATTAGACATTGTTGTACATGAGACCATAAACCTGGATACTTCAATGACCATGAGTGCTATGAATGAATATGTGGGAATAAGAACCAAACCTGGATAAGACACAAACCCAGGCCAATGTTGTTTATTCAAATACACTTAATGTAATGAAAATGTGCAAGACTTAGCAATAGTTTGTTCATAATCTAAAATAAAATAGATTCATAGCAGTTTGAGTGAGAGCTATATTGTGGATATTGACTCTGCTGTTACTTTTTTCTCAGACAGTTACATGGACTGAGAAAGTAACATGGTCCATGTTGCCATATGCTGTTGCAACTCTGACTATATTCTAATGTATTATGGTCCATGTTGCTACACGGATGGTCTATAATTGAGAAGGCGTGTATCCACACATATCCACAGAGTTTTTTACTTTACTAAAAACATTGAAGCAGCTTCCTGGTTAGGTCCTGGTGATATCATTACCAGAATTAGGGCTACGTTACTTTTTTACAATTTGTTGTTTAGAAACTCTAAAGCGGGGGTGTCCAGAGTTGGTCCTTGAGGACCATTGTCCTGCAGGTTTTGGCTGTTTCCTGCTGTAGCAAACCTGAATCACATTAATGGGTCAACATATTTGGCCAGAACTTGGCAACAAGCTGTTTAGGGAATCCATTTAATTTGAATCAGGTGTGTTGAGGCAGAGGCACACCTTTAAAACCTGCAGGATTGTGGCCCTCAAGGACAGACATTCCTCTTAACTTTCTTCCTGATTGGGTTTAGACAATAACATCTGTTGATTTGGGGTAGCAATCAAAGAATTTGTTTAATTAGCTATGCAGTTCTTGTCCTAACTACTAGAGGCAGCAACGTCTTTGAATTTGAAAAATGAAAGATCATTCCTGGAGTTCTTTTTAAGTGAAGGACAGTCTCGGATTAGACAACAGCTTCAATTCTATACTGAAACATGACAAAGCTAAATATATAAATATACAGAAATAAATATATAAAAATCTACAGTCCACATATTCAGGCACATTAAGAGTCTAAATAACAAAACATATTCAGTGGGTGCCAGTGGTTGAATGCCACGAGAAAGTTTATAGCCTACAATTACATTTTATATTGGTAGCTTGCTGGCTAATGAACCATGAATGTTAATGACGACAGACGAGTGATGGATCAGTCACACTGACAACTCCTTTTTGCCATCCAGGTTTGTTGTTATTGGTCTTGTGAGTAAATATCCAACACAGGAGAGAGACATAAAAGATAGTTCATTTGTAACCAAGAGATTTCCATCAGCAGCAAGTTGGTTTGAGAAATAGTCAAAGTCAAGCTGACATACACAACTTGTCTTCTTCCAACCTCATAACAAACCACACAACACTTGAGACGAACTCTGTAATTAGCATAAGGAGGCAAACCGCTGCTAATGCACAAATAGACTAATAATTGGAACAGTAATAAAAGCAGCATTTAGGTATGATCCTGCATAGCTAGAGATGATCAGTGGGATATAACATTTCCCATCCGGCAGACTGACTGAAACATTACGAGGATGGAGAGTGATGAGATCCTTATAAGCCTCTGATACTGCATGGAGCCACACTGAGTGGAAAAAGACTCACTCTGACTCCAGCTGCACTGGCAACAGGCAAACCCACATTGCAAGGGACAACACGGACCACAAACTGGAGGTTCAGTCATAAAAATTTTTTCTCAGGCTATGAAGGAAAGTCCAATTTTTTGCTGTAATGACTGAATAGTCACATCCTTTTTATTAGCTCAGGATTGTTTGGACAACATTTTCTTTTCCAAACACAGAGAAGATATACTGTTTAGTCACATGTAACACAGCAAATAGTTAGGCCTGCACTTTGCATCAATCAGATTTAGCCATAACTTGAGAATGGTTATTCATCATAATCCCATCACACATGCAGAGTTGTGTAATTCCAAACATTGCTACGCTGCAGCATCAAATGTGCTCTTAGAGAGAATAACAGAACAGAAACTGTGTTGATTTTCTTTTCAGAGTAACAAAAATCCATGAAGGTTTAAAATGATTGGTATCTCCTGGCAGAAAATAGCATTCATTTCTCTCCTACCCTCTGTACCCACCGATAATGAAGTTTTCTCGGTTTTCTGCTTTGAACTACCTCTTTTTTTTTTCTTTTTTTTTAAGTGAACTACATTTATCTCACCCGACAGTTTCAGCGTCCCTCTTTTTTAGATGTCAGTGGCAAAAGAAGGAGGCTCTGAGGCCCTTAAACTTATTTAAACAGTGCTGAGAGTGAGTTTATTACTAAACACTGAGGTTAATGGCTAAAGATAAACACTATCACCACTCAAGTGTTTCAGTCAATTTTTGAAGACTATATGATACAAAGGTTGCACTTGTTAGCTTTGGAACTTTGATATATAATCATACCAATCAGTAAAACCCTTCCTGGAATACAGCCCTTCTTTTCATCCCATTCCCTGTACAGAATCTCCCCAAGGGCTAATGACTATCGTTCTTGCATTTCAATGGACTCATTTAGAGTGAAGGAAAGAGGCAAACTGGAGGGCATGGCAAGAAACAGTTCAGCAGAAGGTATAAAGGAGGAAAATCCCAGAGTGTCCTGGATTCTACGGATATAATTCCACTATCTTCTTATTTCCCCTGCCTTGCCTTAACCAATACTCTGGCAAGTTAGGTTTCTAAATGGTTGTAATCCATAAATCTTAAATCTTCAATGAATATTTCCCTCTCTTAACTATTTGCACAATTTAGCAAATGGATATCTTTGATGGATGATTTTTTTTAGATGTGTTGCTACCATCAAATTCAAGATGAGCTAATATCTTTTTATGAAATGAAAAAAAAATGTTTAAATGTTTTTTTTTATTTCCATTGTGATAAAATGTTCTTCTATTGGATCAGCAAATCACAGCTTTCTGTTTTTAGTTACATTTAACAGAGCAACCCAACTTTTTGGGAGTTTGGGTTGCATTTTCTGTAATATTATTCATGAAAAAGTTACAAGAAAATGAGACATTTAGTTGTATCCTGAAAGTTCCTGTGTTCATTTTGAACTTGATGCCTGCTAAAGGACAAGTTTAACTTTATTGTATCACCTCTTGTTTTAGCATGCAACAGATCTGTTTTCATCAAGGTTTTTCATGCACATTTGATGCACATTAAAAGTCAGTTACTTCAATGTAATCTTCTCTTGGCAAGAGAAGAGACTCTACATCAAGAAAAACTATTTTTTAAATTGTTTACTGGTTTGTCTACAAGCTATTTCTGATAATTTACTTTTTACAGAGGAACTCTGTCTTTTCCAAGTAAAATAAGCAGAATTAGTAATTAGAAACTTTTATTAAGTGTAGTAGGCTTTATAAGATTTAAATATGTGATATGCAGTAATGACAACAGCTTGAGCAGGCAATTGTAGTTTTTTTTTATTTGAGTCACAGTAATGTGATTCATGTTTCTTAGATCAGCTGACAACTGACTACAAGATCTGACTACAAGATGCACATGACTTACAGTCCATATCCTGCATGAATAAACATAATGCCCCATTAACTTACTTCATCTATTCTTCTTTCAAGTCCCAAAATAGCTAAACTCATTCCCTTTAAAACTCTAAGTCTCACTGAAGTTCTGCACTTCCCTCATGTGCAAATCCCAAAGATGCCCTAATGTCAAATACTTTCATCTGTTTTACACAAAGCCTTGGGGAAGAAAATGCCATTTTTGGAGAGCAATTCCTCTGGACAGAACACAAACTCACATCAGGGGAGGTAACCTTTTTCTTTCTTTTTTTCTGGGAAAGATAAAGTGAACATCAAACTGTTTAAGGAACTTAATACTCAGTCTCCAAATAACTGGATAGGATTGCTCGTTTCACTCTGTTGTTGGATGAATGAATTACTTAAATCAATAAAACATTTAACTGTTTCTAACAGAGTATTTCTTGCTGCATATTTAAGGCCACACGAAGACTTTGAACCAGGAATCTCATGACAAATCCATATCCGGGACCTGTCATTTTAATGGATGCATAGCGGCTCACTGAGCTGTTTGCTTTCGTGACACAATTCTCCTCATGTAATGAGGGCAATCCCCTCTGTAAACACAGCTTAAACTTGCACATTTCTGCATCACGTGGAATTTTTTTAAACAAATGATCCTTTACAGTCAACTAAAAAACATCTAAAACTATTTTCCTGATCTGGAAAAAAGTAATTGTGCCATTATTTCATCATGCTTGGATTACTGCACCACTTTTCTTCTTTTGCTGGAGCTCCGTCAGCTGAAAGGCAGGACCACATAAAACAACACAAGTTCCCTGCAATAGTTTCTTCTTAATTTTGGAAGTTTATTTGAGTTTTACCAGTTTGGAAGAGTTAAATAAGGTCTTATCTCAAGTTACATTATTGTCCAGATTAATTTTCATGCACCTGACAGGAATTATTTCACCTAAAAATGACCAATGTAAAATC
Organism: Leptatherina wallacei; assembly: GCA_028567055.1. Classification (NCBI taxonomy): domain Eukaryota; kingdom Metazoa; phylum Chordata; class Actinopteri; order Atheriniformes; family Atherinidae; genus Leptatherina; species Leptatherina wallacei. The sequence continues at coordinate 18,916,242 of JAOXYM010000017.1, forward strand.
CCTTTTGCAATCAGAAAACTTGAAGCCACCTTTTAAATCTTTAAAATATAACAAACCATGAACTTTGGTCGAAAGAATCAAAGTTTCCAAGCAAAGAACACAGGTTTTATTTAAGTCGTACAGTATGTACTATATGAGAGCAAGCCAGGATTTTTTGTCATTTTGTGAAAATGATTGATGTTAGCAGAACTTTCTTCTAATGAGAGTCTATGTTTCCAGTAATTCCTTGAAAATTAAACTTTCAACACGACTCAAAACTGTTTTTCTTTCTTTCTCGACATTAAACATATCAGATGCACTTTTCAGTTTTCAGTTTTTCTTCTTTTTCCGATGAATCATCTCATGACCTGTCAGATTTATATTCTACATCTTAGAGTAGTCCACCTCCAGCATTCACAGTAATAACATGCTGAACACAATGACGCCACAAATAATGAAGCAATGTCAAACATAATGATAAATTACTAGGAAAAGGGACCAAACAGGAACCCCTTCCACCTTGTAACATTAGGAATCAAAATATGTACCTTTGAATTTAGTAATATTAGTAGCATTTCTTAATTAAGCTGCCTTGACATTTACAGCAAAAAAAACAGGCTTTGTTGACGGTGTGGAATAAAAAAGGCAAATATGACAGCCTGCCTTGGTGGACAACAAAAGAAACGTAGGCTGGTGTGAAATGATAGAAATGCTGTTAATTGCACTCTCAGGTGTCTCCATAACTATCATTAGAAGTGCCTCTACTTTCCATTTGTCACTACACCTTTGACATGTAATATCTGAAATATGTAATTATCATCTAAAAAAAAAATAGGGTCCATATGGTTTAGTGACATGCAGATTTTGCAGTAAGTGTGCTGAGAAACATCCACAAAAACTGTCATTTAAATTCAAATCCCTGTATCTCCCCGAGGTTAAGAAAAGAAAAAAAACACAATAATAAATGTTTAGAAGGTGGCAAGCAGTTGTTAATGGAAACCGTGAGATAATGAACCATTTGCTCTACAGGTGGTGTTAATTTCATGTGTCACCCCGGCACACCGTCTTCACTGATAGTCAGGGACATAGTTCACACACTGCTGCGGTTAACACAGTTTCATTTTTCTTGGAAGCTTATTTCTAGTTTAAATTTGTCTGCTAAAAATTGCTTTCTGGGTTACAGATTAAAGAACTGTCATACCTGAGCTCACATAATGTTTATACAACTTTGTTTTGCTTGACGCAGTCAAATCATTTTACATAAATCGCACTATTCGTAAAATGTCAGCAAAAGAGCTGCAATGTTTTGAAAATGTAGTTTTTAATGTAACAAACTTTGAAAATCTATAAATCCTATAAAGTCAGTTGTTGGCATGATATTTTTCAAGGTTGTTTTTTTTTTACCATCTGGAATATTTTCGCCTTAGGGAGCATGCATTGGTGCTCTTTTGATGCATCTCAATGATTATATTAAAACAGACAGGCCCATTTATGATGAAGCTCTTCAGTATGCTATCCATACTTTTCTGAATACTTCAGGCCAAAAGTTTCAAGACAGTAGTGGTGCACTCAAAGAAAGGTCCATAAAAATAGGGCCAAAATCATAAAAATGTGAAGGAATTTTCTATTGTTAATAGTAGTTTTGCCTGTATGTTTTTAATTCCCAATATATCTGGAGTCATCTGAGATTAGTTTTCTATTTTCAAAGTTCAACAAGGAAGTTTTACATAGCTTTAGTATCCTCATGACATGCATGTTTCTCTTCACAGTTCCACATTGCCAAGTGTAGAAGGTCTGTGAAGGCTCATGGGAAATGCATATTCAGCAGGAATTGAACATTTTGTGATTGTTACCCTAATACATTTGAGTTATGTGATCTACTTCCTGTGTAATGTTTACATTTAGACAATGTTGTTGGCAATTTCAGTTATGTTTGCGGGTTAAAGTTGGCACCATGAGTGGATACAGGGAAACACCCACCAACACCGGTAACACTAATTTATGTGTTGCACCAGGAGAAGAAACAATACAGGGTATGAAATGAACAACTAATGTTGGATTAATTTATTTTAATCACCTGTTACCAATTGAAGCAAATCATTTAATTGGGTTAAACTATTTTCTTTATTTCAGAGTTGTATACTGTGAATTCAACAGGCATTTACCTAAAGTACAGAATTTTAGGCTTTTGGGTGAAACAGAAGGGTTCATACATTACTGGTAAAATTTACTGGTAATTTTCTTCTGATATTTTTCTTTGCATGTGGGATTAGGCAACCTAATTTTCTTGGATTATTTCCAAAATAATCTGGACGACCATGAGTGAAACTTTGGTCTCCACAGGATAAAGACTCATCCATCAAATAGCCGTGGACCAGGGACATGATACATTTTAACTAACGAGAAAGTTAACATACAAATATGAAGGCAATTAGGAGTAACTGGACCTTGCAGTAAAATTATATTATAGCTTCTAATTAGAGATCAAATAAGCCAATATGGCTGCTGTAGCTTAGTGGTCATCTGTCATGTCAGCCACTTATGCTTGAAGAACTCTTTGGCTTGTTTTAATATAAATTAGCGAAGCTTACTCAGGGCCACAACATTTAATTTGTGTTATGACCCAGTTTGCCACCAGTTAGCTGCGTATGCATGTTGTCCAAGGACACTACTACATCCCAGTGAGTGGAATTTAATGTGGGCCATTTTATCAGGTTTATCCGTTGGGTTTTTTTCTATTGAGGGAAAGTTAGAGACATTTTCAAGCAAACAAACGTATTTTAGTGTTGTGAATACAAACTTTTTCTTTATGTTCTTAGTACTGCAGAGAAAAGTTAGTAATCACAAACTTAAATACAAAGGGTCACAGCAAAAATGACTGAACACAAAACATACTGCCTGATAATCTTACATTATCATCATGATAGATTTTGCACTTATTATATTTGGATATTTGGATCAATGGTCTAACTTACCTACTTAGTTTACCAGTTAGCTGTTACTTTAAAGTAAACAGACTTGTTTCCCAATTTCTATGGAATACTTCATTTAAAATTTTAATTGGTTATTGATTTGACATGAATATTTACTGAATCTTTTTTCCCCTATTATCATATCAATATTACACTTATTAGTACACTAATAAGGCCACTATTGTCAGGATCCGTGGAGTTTATTGTATGAATTAGAATTTTGTGTTTTGGTTTCTTGAGCCGATAACTTGTTCTGTTGTTTTCTTGTACATGACTTATTCTTGTATCTCTATTGTTACTTATGATGTAATTCTTCTAAGATAAATACAGAAAGTACTTGTTTTTTGGATGCTATGTTCAGTGCTGTGGATCAGTATAGACCTTTTGACTGTGCAACAGTGTTGTGCTTAGAAAAATGAGATACATTTTCCATGTCTTCAACTTTGTTGAATTTGTAATACCCAGCTGTGCTCATACAATGAGTAAACATTTCATTTACACAACTAGTCAAACATTCTTGAAAAATGTAAATATTTACTTACTAAGTGTGGCAAAAGTTAAAGAGGAAGTACGATCGTATTTATTACAGTACAATTATTTCATGTTACCAAGCCTTTACCTCAGATGTGCAACATAAAGAAAATAGGAAACATACATAAAGAATAATGTATTAACGCTTCTCCTTTTTTTTTTTTTTTACTCTGTATTTAATTATAATTGTTCTCACCCTCTAAGCCCTGTCTCCCATAAAGGAAATTGGCTTTGAAATTCAATGTAACCCCTTTCCCACAATTGTTTATTTAATCTTTTGTGTATCTTTTTACAAGCTTGTCCCTCAATCAACCTCTTCCTGTCTCTCCCCTGCTCTTCAGACTCGGTCACTCCATTTGTTGCCCTAAATGCAGGATTTATGCACTGATGTCTCTCGTCTAAAGGGAGGTTTAAATGGAGGTGGGACAGGGTTGGATGAGATTTCATTTATCAGATGTGAGTGACTGATAAGACTGCTTTGACTGGGTCTTGCCCCTCAGCTGTGGGTAGTATCTGTTCATCTCATACATGTGGGCAATACTGCATTCCCAATTATTTCTGGCAAGATTTTCTGTACCCCACCTCCAATCCGTGCACACACTGTTTTTTTAGAGTTGGGACTCAGTCAAAAAAGATTGATTTTAAATATAATTTGTGCACATTGCTCAACATTTTCCAGACACTGTTGCCTTTGGGAATAAAGTCATCATTCAGTCATGTTTACAGACCAAAATACAAACTCTGTACGAGTGTCAATCAGTCTCTATGTTCAGTTTTGTAGAAATAGTCCCTCTTGCCTTATTATAATGAATGATAGGATTTAAGTATGCATAACATACCCCTTATAGCCTGTGTCATTGTTGGGGGTTTAGCTTCATAATATCCCAAAGTTAACAAAAGTCTGAGTTTAGGACTAATCTATTTTACTATTTGGTGTTGACTGTACCGATTTTGTACTTCTGCTACTGATACCCAGCTAGTATGAATCCAATTGCTCTGGCGAAAAATCACTCTGGAATTTATTTGAAGTTTGAAAAGTATTATCAGCAGAATCCACCACTAAATGTCTCTGTGTGGCAATGATAACATCATGTGAGGGGAAATTAATTAACTTCCAGTGACCCAGTCAGAAAGTGAAATGAGAAAAGCAAAAAATAAAAAGACAAATGCTCAGCAGACCACAGTTCCAATGTTTGCTCAGAGTTCAATCACACTCATCATCATCATCCTGTTTATCTTGCCAATCCGTCCATGTTAGTGGGTTTTCTTGTACAGGACTTTGTCACGGATGATAAAGCCTCCTCTCGATTGACCTCATCCTTCCACACACCTCATCACCCACTGCTGGGAGAGAGAGAAGCTCGCCCATGGAAACCATATAATTGCAGCTCTAAATCCAATCTTATAACATTCTGCCCACTTTGATCAGTGTAGGAAAACAAGAAAAGTCGTGCATGCCTTTTTCTCACTTCTTTCAAAGAAAAGATAAAAAATAGCAGTCTCAACTTTCTTTTCAGTGATGCATTTTTTTATATATGTGAATGTATAAGAAAGAGAAATTATACACATTATCAGTTTCATTAAGGCATAAAGAGGCTGTTATGGACTTCTTGCAGACTAGGTGCAATTCCTTTTCTTTCAGTTCCCCACAGTATGTCATCATTGTATTACATTCTATTATAACTCTCAGGTATGAAGAAACTAATTACATGCTGTAACTCAGACTAATCATGCACTTGGTGCTGAAGTAAGATTTTTAAACACTCTCAAAAGGCTGATGTCATGCAGTGTATCTGTGTTTCTTCCCTTCCTGCGTTTGTCATGAGCTAATACACACACAAAAACACATCCCGGCTTGCCAAAAATATTATCAGATCAAAAGTCAAGTACCAAAATCCCATATGTGAACCAAAAATAAGTTTATTAAATGATCTGTGACTAATGCCAAGTCACTATTATTCCAAATTCAATTTGCTTATCAAAAAGCAATTTACACTAACAACCTTTCACAAGTCTCTTATGTAAAATAATCTTTGAACAGGTCTTTGAACTCACTGCTGATGCTGGTGTGTTTTCTGTGGTCACCAGAAGTATACAAAGACTGACTGCAAGATGTTTATCATATAGGGGCTGCACAGTGGTTGGTGGTTACACAGCAAAAAGGTTGCTGGTTCGAGCCTTGGGCAGAGTTCGAACTGGGAGGGATTGCTGGTTTGAGCTTGGGAGGGGTTTGAAACAGTGGCCTTTCTGTGCGGAGTTTGCATGTTCTCCCCCTGTATGCATGGGTTCTCTCTGGGTACTCTGGCTTCCTCCCACTGTCTAAAGACATGCATGATAGGTTAATTGGTCACTCTAAATTCTCCCTAGGAGTGAGTGGGCGTGTGAATGGTTCTTTGTCTCTTTGTGTTGGCCCTGCGATGGACTGGCGACCTATCCAGGTTGTACCCTGCCTCTGGCCTGCGAATTGCTTGGATAGGCTCCAGCCCATCGCGAGCCTGAATTGGATTAAATGGTACAGAAAATGAATGAATGATATGATATGAAATGAAATGAAATGAAATGAAATGAAATGAAATTAAATAAAATTAAATGAAAATGAAATGAAAAATACTTTATTTATCCCTTTTGAGGGAAATTATTGTTGTAGCA
>JAOXYM010000017.1:18922472-18938679 GCA_028567055.1 Leptatherina wallacei
GTAAAGTCTGCTCTGTCCTTTCTTGTAGATGGCCTCTGTGTTGCATTTCCAGTCTAGTCTGTTGTCCAGCTGAACTCAGATATATACATATCTATATATCTATATATATATATATAGATATATAGATATATATATGTATATCCTGCTGAATATGCATTTCCCATGAGCCTTAATGTAGAAGTTATCTAAATTTTATAGTATGGTAATATTTTATGATTATCAATTTTTCTCACTACTGAATGAATGAATTATACTTTATTGATCCCCGAGGGGAAATTGCATTGATGATAGGATTAAGACTGTTTACTGTCTACTGATACTTTATATCTTTTTTAAAGATGATTCTGGCCAAAATAGGCAGCATGGCAATCATTTTTGTTTAGAAAACAGAACAAACCCAATATTCGCACAGTGATGTACACAAAAAATAAGTATATGCATGTTAACATATCAAAGAATAAACCACACAAACATCTCAATCGGATATATCTAAATTAAAGAATTGTGGTCCATCACAACCATGGTCCTAAATGCATGGTGGTTTTGTAGTTAAAATCCCAAACTTTATAGCTACTCAACTTTTATTCTCATAATCATTTCTCTTCTTGGCTCACTTTAACTGCTTAACCAGTGAGAGCTGTATGACATTTGCAACTTGTGGAAAAATTCAGATAATTAAGGTGGAGGCATATTAGCTGGTTACTGAATGAAAGCAGCGAAGACTGTCACTTGCTAAATTCATCTGCTAGTAGATGAGGATGCTAATGCTGAATATTGAGGAGTTGAAGCATGATTAAAGGATATGGACTTTGTAATTCAATGACATCATCATGGTGATGCAATCTGAATGCAATTGCGAAAAAGTCCAAGCAAATTTCATGGGTGTGACTAAAGTTTTAAAAAAAGTAAGTAATATATAGAGGAAATTAGCTATTGCTGTCTTTGGTTGTGAGAATCTTTATTACATATTTTAAAAAAACAGCTAATTAAGCCTTATTACATAACTGCCTTACTTTGTGCCGGCTAGAAAAAAATATAAGTGGTCATCATTTCTCTTCCCCAAATTTCCAAGTAAGGGTGTTTTCTTCTTAACCGTATGACAACATCAGCACTGTAATTTTCAGTGGGATAATAAATCTCCTGTACCCTGGAGACAGACAAACAGAGCATGTGTGATGGATGACCGAGCTGTTAAAAAGTGAAAAAACAGAGTTTGAAGAAGACAATTCAGTGCCACAATGCCAAGAGGCATTTTGCCAATAGAAAACTACCCATTATCTAGAAAAATAATCTTTAGGGAAATAGGTGATTTAAAACTGGGTTGCTTGAGGAGACAATAGCGATGGCACAAAGAGTGAAAAAGATCATTATAAAACTGTCTGTGACATAGATGCATGATCTTGTAAAAACAGAAGCAGTTTTACTGAATGTAGACAGGAAAGACAAATGAAAAAGAAATATAAGGAAACAGAGGGTGCTACGAAAAAACACGAGTAACGAGGCGTAACAGGATGTGAGGGGCGAGAAAAGGCACGTCAAGGAAAAGGGTAAAATATAAGCACATAAAACTGTTTATGACCTATTATGGAATTAAGTGATTATGTGGTTGTAACATTTGACTGAGCTTGATATGCAGTGGGGGCTGCAATGTAGGTTTGGAGGTGTTGGGGCGGAAAAGGCAGGGAATGTATCTTCTCTTATGGAGTAAATTGTCTGTGAATGGTTTGTGTGTCCATCATTTCTCTCTCTAATTACAGGCGGTTCCACCTGGCTACACCCCTTCCGCCCCCTCAGGGCAGTGGTGACACATGACCACGCTGAGATTCTGATATGAGAAGTTAAAGCTGGAAATGATTTAGTTTTGGAACATGGCATTGTTTTATTTACTTCAGATATACAACCAGCTGTACACAGCTAAAAGAGTCATTTCTTAGCTTTTCAGTTACAACAACATTTTACTGAAGTTGATTTTTTATTGAATTTAAGTGCATGAATCATTGCAATAGATAAAAAGCCTGCAAAGCTTTGATTTCTCTACTAGATAAAGTGGTCCACATGGGGCTTGCTTTACTAAATAGGACAAGTATGAAATCTGTTAAGTTGCATGTCTTTCAACTACTTTAAATATTACATTTTATGTGTTTTTGACAGACAAAATGCTTCATGGTGTCTTCAAGTTTCTTCAAAGTCTCAGGTGACAAATCAATGTACTGAGCAGAGATGGGGACTCGAGCCTGGGACTCGGACTCGAGTCTGGGATTTGGATTTGAGTCGCATTTCCAGTGACTTTGGACTCGACTCAGACTCATGATTTGAGTCTTGTGAACAATCTTTTGTCCAATCTCCTTTCTGCTGTGTGTTGTGCGCTGCCATTTCCTCAGACATAACACTGACGTAACGTCACACAAACACAGACGCATTCGCATTTTAGACGCAATCAATCAAAACAATGGAACCTTTGGATATGGGCAGGCACAACCATCCAAGAACATCGGCAAACTTTGTCACATCCCGGTCTTATGCCGGTGAAAATGGTAGTTTTCAGCATTGATTCCTGGAAATATGCCAAAAATTTGTGTTGTGGTTGGTTGTTATATATATAATCATTCTACAGATAAGAGGTTGTTCTTTGCGCTGCCGAAGAAACAGAAAACCCCTGAAAGACGTGATAAGCGGCTATCAAGCATGTTAATGCTGACAGTACATCTCAGAGTCACTTGAAATATTCAAAAATTTGTTCAGATTATTTTGTGACTGGTGAGTCTTACCTCTGCTGGAAATAACACAGAACCATTACTGGTAAGGTGATGACAAAGTACTACACCAACAAGAACCAGCATTTTTTTATGGTTTGAAGAGCATAGACTCCCAACAAGCAAAACAAAGAAACAACAACTTTGTGATATTCCAGTCACAAACAGTATTCGCTATGTAATAAATTTTTCCCAACTTTGAGACTTTCCGCTGATGTAACCAAATAGATCACAAGATTGGGAAACTGAACATCCGGCCATTGTGTTGGTTCATCTAACCCAGTGTTGGTGGATAGACATTTGGGCATTCATTCAGTCCTACTGCCACTAGCTTCACCTCATCTTTTTCTAGGCTTGACACTGAGGGTATCACAACCGTATGACATTGTGGATAATCTTCTATCAAAATCCAATGGAGAAAACTTTGTACTACACAGACGCTGGTATGGTGCAGGGTTTGATTTCACTGGCAAGCTGTTCATGGTCACTGGACTACCGTGTTGCGATGTATGTTTGTGCCTGGCCATTAAAAACTTAATAAAGAGCAACCAATATAAGAGCAGCAAACTGCAACATCTGTGGTTTAGAAGTCCAGGACACTGGAGCTACCGCATCCACTTTCATCCACCTTAAAACACACCTGGAGTGGTTAGTACCAGTAATATGAAAGCATAATGTTAGCGTCTTTAGCAACGCGCTTACATCCACAGGAGTGTACACATTAGCTTGTTACTACGTTTGTACTAAAGTAATGTTCACTCCATCAGATTGGGTCCACTGAATGTGTTCAGAAGAACAACGAAACATTTACTGAACACAGTTTCCATAAACTGTAGACTTCGCTGTGATGACATCAAACTAGGTCCGAACTTAGATCAGACCTGCTGTAAACAACACGGCTTGGACTCAATCTCAATCTGACATTAATAAAGATGTAGATGGGGTTTAGTTTACTGAAAACAGCTTGTAAGTAAATATCAGTTAAGAAATAGAGGTAGTAATTTAATAAATATTTCTGGGGGCATTAATCCCAGCATGTGGGCTTTGCGTTTTTCCTGACTTGTGTCCATTTTACTTCAGCTTCTGGTGTTCACGTTAGGGTGCATAATTATGATGTACCCGAGTACCCATCAAGTCTTAAAACAAGCCAGTCTGAAACTTTAACTATCAGTTTAAATTGCTTTCTAACGGCAACTGGTAAATTAGAGCGGTAATTCAGCCATCATTATCAACATAAACCACAAAAGAGTTGTGTGTGAATTGAACACCTGGACAGAATACCAATAAAGCTTAGAAACCTGTCAACTCAATGAACTTCCAGCAGCTTTTGTATCCAATAATTTCCTTCGATTAATGTAATTGTCTATCAACTTTGGTGCAGAGCAATAATGTAAGACCTTTTTTGAAACATCCACAGCTGCCTTTAAAAAAAGCCTTGAGATCTAGCAGAACTGCTCTTAAGATTTAAAAAAAAACTCCATTTTAAAAAAAACAAAAAAAACTGCTACAACAATAATGTCCCTGTAAGAGGGATAAATAAAGTATTTTTCATTCATTCATTTCATTTCATTTCATTTTTTCATTCATTTCATTTCATTTTCATTTCATTTCAAGATGAGTCATAATGAAAAGTCGCTGACTTTAATATCTAATAAAAGTGACACTTCTCTTCTTGTGCAGAGCCTGAATAATAAAACTGTGAGATTCAATTCATCAAGCAACAAAATCTTTCCTTCAACTCCTACTTCATATTCTCATTACCCCTGGCCCTTTAAAAGTAGTCGCAGTAATTCAAACTAAGTTCAGAAAAAAGTCATCTGTAGAGGAGAATACATTTACCTGATTGGCATATAGAGCCAGTGTCTTTGAAGTGCGAAAAAAAAAAGAAATAAAAAAAAAGGAAAAAAACAAAAAAAAACAACACCAATACTGCCTTCGGGTGTTTATCATAAACATGAAGCTTGAACAGAGAAAGTCTTGCAGAGCTACCAAAACAGCCAGGAGGAAATGCTGGTGTGTAGTCACGCAAACAAATACAAGAAAAAAAACACAAAGATTTTACAATAGGCTTTCAGATTTGAAGTGTAATTGCACAACAGGGGATAATACTCAGAATTACCCTGTCCGTAGTGGGCTCATTACTAAGAAAAGGTGATGATTTTAGCAGTCTATCAAACCCCTACCACCTCAGATGAATGACAAGTGATCCACATCATAATGCACACTGACACTACGCATGACATTGCAGGCTTTGGCAAGCATACATCAAAATAATGATCATCTCAGTACAAATCCTGACAGCCATGACTGAGTGTGCCAATTAAAACAAAGACAGCTGTATAAATTAAGCAAACGCGATAATTTATCAAGACAAGCACAACATATTTGTGGTTTAGTACATAATCTGTCTAAATCTCTTTGCCAGTTATTGTTTGTGACATAATACAAGCACCCTGCATCTCACAGTATCTATAAATACCAAACAACAGGCAGAAGAGACTACATAAATTAAAAATGACAAGCATGAAGCTTTCCAACTGTTGCCATGAAGAGCATCTAACAGAAGATGCACATGCCAATAAATTCAGCTGCACCCTCCTCAAGTCACAGGAGGCTGTTCAATAAAAAGACAGGCTTACTAGCAGCTCAGAGTTGCACTCACCTACCTACAGTCACCTCTGAGACAGGAAACTTTTTTAGCTGTCTTCATGAGTTGCTAATACAGGATATCTCACAGGGAGTGACAGCTAAGTCGTGAACATCAAAACACGCTGTGCTGCCAGGTTTCAGGAATCCCAATCATTCAAGAACAAGGGAAGACTCCCCTAAAAGTGAGCTATTTCCTGCTGCATGGTAACACTTCAAATTCAAATTGAGACCATTCAAAAGCAGGATATTGAAAGCTATTTATAAAAAAAAAGGAGGAAATCCATTAAGAAAGCGGGACTTACTCTGATGACACAGCAGTCATTACAGGCAAAGCTGCAGAAACGAAGGGAATGTGCACTGCATTTAGAAATATATCCTTTAATGCCACCAGACAGGTCACATTAGATCCTTTTATTTTCTGCTCAGTGTTGAGAGTTTCTCAGATGGCCGTTGCCAGATTATGAAGCACTTTTTGTTTGTTTGTTGTTTTTGCTGATTTATTATTATGAAATAAGCGCGAGATGGACAAGGATTCGAGGAAACGTGGACAGGCTTGGATAGCGTTTCATATGAGGCATGAAATAGAGTTCTATCTGTGGGAGGTGAGACAACAGAATCAAGTAAGCATTTTATAACCCGAGAGCCTCGACTAATGAAATACTGCCATGTGAGACATTTATTGCTGTAAACCTTAAATTACCCATGCAGCCATTTGGAAGTCAGATTTCCAGCCCGTGAGAGTAAGAATATATTTTATGGCCTTCTCCTCCACTTACCCACCTGAGAATTGAATGGGGTGATATTACACAGGGTATGTGACCTGTATTACGTTTGTGGACAAACAAGTGGGATGCTCTTTTTTGCCACTAGGTCAGGTGTTGGTTACATCTCTGTCCTACTGCTGTGCCTGTGTTAGCACACAAAGTGACTTTGCTGTGAAATGGATTACAGTGAGTGTAGACCACAGGGATGTTAACTGGACATCATTTTGGAATGAAATATAACAAATACTGGAACTACTGGAATCCTATGACACTGGGAAAAGAATAAACCATTTTTTTTAAATCTCTGTAATCACAGTGAAGAAATAGTTATAAAATGAAAAATACTTTATTTATCCCTCTTATGACTAATGGCCTAAACAATAATTTGACAAGTCTGGTTAAAACCTCATTTGAATTCTAGCAGAATTATATAAAAAGTCAGGGAAATGACCTCTGAGTCGGGGGTAGAAGGGGTGGGAGGGAATGTTACTATAGCAGTGAAACAGACATGTCAGGCATGTCGTACAACAGAATGTCAAACTGAGACTCAAGACTAATTAATTAGAGCAAATGTGCACTTTTTAAATAGGATTCCATTTTCAGTGGCAGTGTGCCACTTTGTTTGTCACAGAAAGACTTCAACTCAGAGACAAACACCCGTCGGTGTTGCTCAGTTTCTGCAACGGTGACTTAAGGAGCAGGCAGTTGCATCTCCTCCGCTCTTGTATTTTTGAATATCCTCTTTTTAATTACCTCTGGGGTTTTTTTCGTTTTTTTTTTTTTTTACAACCATCAGTCCAGACTTTTAGATTAAGCTGGATCTTTATCTGCATTTTTTTTTTACTGAAAAGAGGATGCTGATATGACATTAGACTCAAATTGTTGTTGGGGTGGAATATCTTAGAATAACTCGTTGAATCTTCATTATGACTCTCGATCACAGACTGGGCCTTAATTACAGGAATGTTTGTCATTCATGTTCCTCCCTCCTGTGTCTTTACAAGGACAAATTCGCATGGTTCATTGAGTGCCCTGAGGCACTAGTTTTTGCATGATGTTGTTCTGGTCAAGTCATTAACACCATGTCCCTGGGATGTTTCTTGGTCAACAGCCACAGACACGGCAGGCTGTCAGAATTCACATCAGATCAGAGATGATTGTCTCTGCTTTTGTCTCCATCAGTGGCAGGTGCAGCTGCAGAATCAGCTAAGCATTTTTCATTGCTGCAGGTCCTGCTAAAAAAGACATTTTCATCTCTTATCTTGTTGGAATGACATACACATGCAGCAATGGAGAGGTGAATACAAAAACAAACCACTAAAAGCCAGGAAACTGAGAACATGGGATATGTGAATGAATGTGCTTTGCCGGTGAGGGCTTTGTAAGGATGGATATATCTTTAAAGGCAAATTTATCTTGCTCCTGAGCTATGACCAATCTACTTTAAAAGAGCTTTCATTTATATCTGCAATGAACTAGACACTTCTTATCATTGCCAGATAAAATGTGCAAAAGGTCAGCAAATTACGGAAATGAATGCAAATTCTGACATTCTGTTCGCACACAATACAACGTGATCAAACACACTTTCATTTCCTAAAGTGCAGAAAAACCAGGGAAACTCAGCAGATCAATGGATACCCAGCAAGTCCATCTGCAATAAAATGTGAGTTGTCGCTCCTCTAAACTGCAGTACAGATTTCATCCCCTCTAAACATTAAATTCAACAGGCATAAGGCTTTTGAATTCTCCAGAACTTGTGAAATAAATATGTGCATATGTTTTTAAGACATTTGTCCAGCGAATAGACACAATTTAAACAAAACTAATCTTTTCCACATTATCATAGCTTAATACTATATTATTGTTTGGTTGTTACATGATGCATCAGCATGAACCACTAAGAGAGAGCAAATAAATACATAATAGATAAGCTATATTTATTTAGCTTAAACAGAATCAAAGTACTGTTTTAAACCAACAAAGTTTATTGTTTATGTATAAATGTTATAAAGAGAAAAAATATAATCCAGCAAAGTCCAAGTATCAGGTAGAACCAGTGTGACTTGTCATGCAACACTAAATTAGGCAGCCATAATACATCAAAATGTTGGACAAAAGCTATTTTTTAAATGAACACAGCATTATACATCATTTATTCTTGTCGCAAGAGCTGCTTGAGGTCTATAAAATCATTTACTCTCCCAGTATGCACAGTACGACAATCACTGAGGTTACGGAGGTGAGGAAAACCTATTTGGAGTTCATTCAGGGGAAATTTTCTGTGTTCCAAGCCACAGGTTTGGAGAGTTAGCAGTTTTTTAAATGAACTGCATGCCACTCAAAACTCTAACCATCCTCCAGGATCCTTTTCCATCATTTCAAGAGGGCTGTACCTTGTTTTTAGTAGCATTTCCCTTTGCCTCACACTGCTGTGTCCCTTGGAGTCCGACCAATGACCAAATGCTGATGGAAGGCTTTCTGTGCCATATGTCTGCCAAGAAAATTTGCGAGTGTGGATGCAAAGCGCATGCATAAGGTTATTTCAGATTAAACTGGGTGTGCAATATTCAGTGTAAAGGAACAGAGGAGGAAGACAAAAGATGAAGAAGAGTAACAGCACACAGAGAAAGATGAAACTGGTGGAGGATAATGAACTTTCTTTCACCCGCTGCCATTTCTCAAGGTAATAGACGGGGGAAATATCGTGAGAAATGTCAGACTGGTCTTAGCTTTCTTCATAAAATCTGCTGGGATGAGAAATAATCTATAGTACCGTTATTGTCTTGGATATCACATAAAAATCAAAACCATCAACTCTGAAAGGGCTGAAGTTCATTGGTATGAAGGTTATTTTAAAAATGGATTTTCAACAATGCTTTGAACTGATCATGAATATTCAAACTTCAACTGACCCTAGTCCCACTGGGCGAAATG
Source organism: Leptatherina wallacei (assembly GCA_028567055.1). Classification (NCBI taxonomy): domain Eukaryota; kingdom Metazoa; phylum Chordata; class Actinopteri; order Atheriniformes; family Atherinidae; genus Leptatherina; species Leptatherina wallacei. Next base: position 18,931,576 of record JAOXYM010000017.1, read on the forward strand.
AAATGCTAAAAAGCAGGCGTGTTTGACAAGGCATAAAAATCCACTTTAACACAACGTTAGCTTTTGAAAGTAAACCAAGCAACGTTTGCTTGCACTTTAAATGTTGGCTGAGCTCATGCCGTCTATTTACATTAATATATCAATGAACCTCTGCTGTTAATGACTCCAGAGGAATATTTTAAGTGCATTAAGATTTTTGGGGTTTTTTTCCTGCTAAAAGGGGTAAAGTGAAAAGCATAAAATCAATGGCATGTCATCAATTGCAGGACAGTTTGGTATCTTTGGCTTCAGTAATTCACAGAGGAAATGATGAAAATTGGTACCTGATTTGATCAAAATTCTATACATGCAAATTTCAATTCACATACATTAGTATCTGTTATCAAATCATTTGCTGATACTCTTTAGATAAAAAATATTGCCTCAACAGTACAGGATAAATTTAAAAGCAGTCACCATCAAAATTCCCGAAGATATTCCTTTAAAAATCAAATTAGCAAATTTTGATGAATAATCAAATCATATAAATATGAAACTAAACACATGAGGGTAGTAATACACCTCATCAATAATCAGAGACAGCGGAAAATATAATCAGTATGTGGGATTGTTTATACATCCACACACACATAGGCATCTTTAAGCAACTAAATAGTCTACAGCAGCTCAGAGACGTCATTTCCCATCCAGACAGATGGTAATGTGTTGAATTATTTTGCTAAATGGGAGGACCTGGTTTTCTGTCATATAACAGAGTAGAGAGGTGACCTGCATTTTACTCTCTTTCTTTCTTCTCTGCAGATGGACAGGATTCAGCTGGGATTTCCTCAGCAAGTTTGAACTGCTGGATTATCACTCACTGGTGAATCAAAGATAATAAACTAAGGAGGTTGTTGGTCAAAAATGCCAACACTTTCATAGACATCATACTCCAACCCAAACTCACACCCAATAGTATACCTTTATATTGTTCTTAGTTACAAACTCAAGGATCATGCACTTGACGTAAATATTCTTATTTTAGTATACTTGAATACAAATACGACAATTTTTTTACATTTTACTCTGCATTTCTCTTAAACACTTCCCACCCAGTGAAAACAATGCATCTCCAAATGTGGTGATGGTGAATTAGAATTTTTCTGATGAGCTGAAGGATTAAGATCTTATTTATGGAGGGAGAAAAAATGAGCTTATCATTTAAGATGAATTAGCTATTTAAAAACCCTCTTCGGTTAGCTGGAAAAATGTGCTTTCTTAAACCTGAAAGCCTCTCCCCATAGGACAACAACACTTTACACATGCTGATAAAATGACAGAGTCTGATGTAGATAAAAACACTCAAGAATATATTAAGCAGAAGACTTTACATATACAGCGATAAAATGCAACATGCACATAAACATAATAGAAATAGTGATTCCAAAACACAGACGGGGACAAGTTAGCTCAAAATACCTTCATATTTTTACTCTGAAATAGTTATTTTACTAATGTGAAGGATCTGAATATGTCTTCCACAAATGACAATTAACCAGAAAAATTATAACATTATTTCCACTGATGAGAGGAGACAAAAGACTGTCAGGGATAAAAGCCTGACTGGGGAATAGATAATTGGCTGCATTAACTTCATGAGGTCCAAGCTGATGCAAAGGGGAGGGAGTAATATAATCATTAGCTGTCTGTAGAGTTGAATGCTTTGTGAGTCTTAGTCAAAAAGCCACACTAAGGTTTTAAATGCAATTTGGCATGATCGATGGAAACTTAACATGCAAGTTAAAAGCTGTTGAAGACAAGATTCATTAATACAGATGTAGATAACATAACGCAGCAGGCATTGAACTAATTAACCAAGATTAATCACCCAGAGTCTCAGCTATGTTGCAAATTTTAATGTAAATTGTGTGTGGGAAGTAGAGAGATGGAGCGACTCCAGAACTTAATAATTTCCCGAGCAAAACTTATTAATCACTAATAGCAAATTACTTAAAATATCATGCTTTATAGTTCATACAGGAGAGACACTCTTGGGGTGATTATGTTAATGAGAGCACATTAATTCTCAGCTGCTTCAAAGTGAAGTCTACACAGGTGGATTGGTATTCCAGCTCCATCAGACAAAGGGCTTTAGGGTAGTATGAGGCCAGCTTCAGTACGCGTATGCATACCAAAGTGTGTGTTCACATGTTCCTGTGTTAATATGTGTGCCTCTGTGCTCTTTTTTTTTTTTCATCACAGTCTGATCAGAGTGCCTCCAGATGCTGGTGCCATTTGCTCCCCTGCCAATCAAAGGCCACAGCAGAATGGCAGATCCTCAGAGCCCTGGTTTACAGGCACTTTACCTGCGTGTCAATATCACTCTAATACTTGTGGCAGATAGTTACCACAATGTCAAGATCTTTTTCCACAGTTACAGCATTTTATTACAGAGCCCGTCTGGTGACATTGAGAGAAAATAATCATAATTTGTGACCACAAGATACTAATCGTGGCCACAAGATAATTGGCTATCTTGTTCTCAAGCATTATTATCTCGTGGCAACAACTTAGTAATGTGTGGCCATGAGTTTTTAGCCATGAATTAGTAACATGTAGCCATGAATTAATTTTTTTCTGTGGATGTCAACAGACGGGTTCCGTATTTGAGCCATTCTAGCCTACAATTATTTTGTTTAAGATAGTCCTCTTTATTTTGGACAGTAAATCTTACAAACTGCAAGGATTCAATTCCCAAGTAGCACTGTCATTCTGTTGCTTTGCATTTGAAATATTTATTTATTTATTAGGCAGGGACATTGCATTTGGACTGTACTGATACTGTTACCTTTAGTTGCTTGTTTAAGTTTAAGCATCTGGTTTCTACTTCCACTTTAGCTCTGTAATTGGTTAGGTTTGAGCAAAAACTTCTTCAATGGATTTAAGAATGAAAATGATTTGTTTTATATTATTATTTTAATTGGCTTGGGCAGCAAAAAAATATCTAAGAAACAGCCATAGAACTTTATTCATGCACCCCTCCAACCAAATTAATCTTTTCACTGTTATGTTTTGACAGAAAACGTCTCCCCTGATGACAACACTAAAGAAGCAAAGGCGACTTTGGCATTGGGAGTAACTGTAACTTAGGATTTAAGGGGGTGGTTTGATGCCCAGCACATGTCAGAGACAGTGAACTCCGTATGTACAGAAATGAAAATTCTGTATTAATTTTATTGAGACTAGATATTTACTAAATTCAGTCCATTTACCCATAACTGAGATGGGTCTCATTACCCTGGCAACCAAGTGAATGATTGAGAGGCTTGTCAGTTTTGATTGCAACAGTGGATCAATTTTAAACATTGTGTCTCCACCACTTAAAGGGTAAAGCAATCATGTTTCTATGCTCCACTTCCATGAGACGAACCTTACAGAGGAGCATATTAGTGAAAAATACATAAATGACTAAACAGATGCACTTGACAATTTCAACAGTCAAAAACTCCTCTAGTGTTATGGATTTGACAGAGTAAATTCCTATTAAACTTTCCATGGAGAAACTGATCTTCAAATGTGAATTCATGGATAGACACTGTTGTACATTCATCACTATAGAGGTCAAATGAGTGCCTGCAGGGATAATGGCTTTTCCAAAGGACTGGCATGCTGTTTAATTAGGTGTCTACAGGTTAAGCACCTCTTACATATCAGGTTAATTGAAAAAACACTAGGACACCTGATGGCAGCTATAGAGCTAGAGTTAAATGTACTTTTTCACACCGATGATCCACCTTTCCCAACAGGGAGGTTGAGATCCTGACATCATCTTTGACATTTACTCTAATCAAGTCTGTCCCTAAAAGCCTCAGAAAAGGCCACTTGATTGCAGCATACAAGGCCACCAGATATTTTTTCACTCTGGTTATTACAAATGATATCTTGATACTAGACAAACAGTACACTTTGACAAAAGGCTTTACCAGTAACCATCTATCTTCAGGAGCTTTTTTTTCATGATTATAAAGGGAATGACAGTCGTGCAAAAAAAAAGAGAAAATTATTCATTTCACATCATGGAGAAATGTATCCATCCCAATTGCATTGCTGATTCTGGCACAGATTAGCATAGCCTGTAAAGAATTGCTGATATCACTAAAACAGGCTATACTAATTAAAGCCAGAATCATCAATATAGATCTTCAGACACCTTGATTCCTAAAAATGGAAGAGAAGTTTGGTTCCAAGTGAAGCTGAAGTTGGAAACAAATCAAACATACGCATCAGAAAGAGAATAGTTAAATGTAAGACAAAAGAAAAACACAGTGTGTCCTTTTGTATAAAAAGGGGGAGGTCAACAAATAGCTGAAGAAAAAGTAACCGTCTGCCTTCACATAATATAAAACATATTCTGCTATTAAGTCACATTAAGGGTAAAAAGAGAATAACACCATTTTTTTATGTGAAGTGATATCCCAGTTTGCAAATCACTGTTGCCAATGAACATATGGCCTATTGCAGTTAAGAGAAGCACAAGAGCTAACAAAAGGTCCCCAGGACAGACTTCACCATGGTTCAAAAGCAGTCAATATCAAACAGAAGTCATATCTGGGAATTATGCTTTGGACAATGAATCACACTACAACTGACTTCTCAATGACACCCTGGCCTGATGAAAGAGAAAAATGAAGGGTGCATCAGAGGGGAAAAGGAAGGACACGGGTGGGCGCACAAATAAGAGAGAAAGGATAATCCAAGGAGATAGTTAGAAAGGTACAGTGTGATAGAAAATAAGTGAGCATACAACTGTATGCTCAGATGTGATAAAGAAAATATAATATAAATTCTGTTTCAGATTTTTAGTTCAATAACAATTTGCCAGTTATCGAAAGCATGTGCAGAATATCCCACATGGAGAAACTAAATAGAAGATGAGTCCAAAGCTCTAATATGGAAGTTGTTTTACTGACTTCGACTCTCAGTCTTATTTGTTAAGGAGCTAGGACTCCCTGTGTTTGGTCTGGCTTTCTCACACAATCCTTGTGAATATAACACCTGACAGCATGCCTGTTAGTCATAAATGAACACTCGGCTCAGAAGTTTCAATTCTTTACCGCCTATCAGCAGCTTTGCTAATATGGACACAGTAATCATGAATCATCGTAATGATACAGTGCTCAGCAGATACGATTTACTGATTCTTCACTCTGACGCACGCCTTGATTTCTATCACAGCCTTTAAAAAGGAAAAGTTCTGAAGGGATTGTGCAAGCCAAATAACTATAATGTTAAGACAGAAGTTCAAAAGATTAAAATGAAGACAAAGTTATCTTTTTTTTTTAGCTTCTACTTCAAGTGTTACTAAGTTGTTTGATGAGTAATTTGAGAGAGGCTGGAAGAAGTTTGTCTTTCTAAAGATGAGAAACATGCCTGCCTGAGACATTCTTCTCTTCTTTTTAAGAGTTCTCTCACCCCTGGACTTATGAAGATATGTCAATTACACCAGAACTGCAAAGTTGCAAGCCCTCCTCCACCTTATTTGTGTATGTGGCTTACACCACCAGACACTGGAGATAAGAAACCTTTGAAGTTTCTTGCTGTCTTTTACTCATATGGCTCTATATTGTGGCAATTCCTTTGACAATGTTAAACATCTACTGCCATGCTGGCAGCTTTTTGAGACTGCACTTAAACAAAATAAAACTTTGACCTAAATGCAAATGTCAACATTATTATGGCGCTTTACTGTACTTATCCTGAGTCTTCCTGAAAGGATATGAATACTTTCAATTTTACATGTAACATTTAAATTTAAACCTAAAATATGACTATTAAAACTTTATAGTTCTTGCTGTACCTTTATTCCTTTTGTGTTCTCAGTTGTTTCGCTATGTTTGTGTTTATTGTGACAAATCTGGATGTCATAATTGGCTGATCTTGTCTGTCTCTGTCATGTCACTTTGCACTTGACATCATTAATCACACCATATCTGGCTCAGTATACCACACAGTCTTTGGTAACCCTTGATTACTGCAATGCTCTTCCAGCAAGGTTTTGCAGCATTCAAGGTGAAAAGCCCCAGCAGGTTCAGACGAGGGTGAATGTTAATCCACAGGTCATTGGCCTTTCCTTACCAACTACAGCTGCTCAAAATAAATCAATTTCAACTCAAATAGTTTTATTCTCTTGTTGTCATTCTGCAATTGTTAAACTAGTCATGACCTTTTTACACTGGCCAATTGTATCTGTGTGCAGAACAGCTAGAATCTCACTTCTAATACTGCTACAAAAGGCTGACATCTATGGTCCAGTCAAAAACAATTAGTTAGCTTCATTATCTCAGAGTCATGCTTTTCAGAAAGTGTGGTACACTAAAGCTTTGTAGGATACAGTGTAATTCAGTCTCTTCCTGCTATTGTAGCTTATAAGCTTTTTTCCTATTGGAGGTGTTGGTAGTTACCAGGCAGGTTCTAAATAAACCTTAGATCAACACTGAGGATATACGTGCTACTGCTGGCAATCACATAGGATCTAGTCAGCTTGTTTAACAGGTTTACCCACCTTTAAAAAAAAACTCAATTTAGCATTGTACTGTATAAAAACAAACCCAACCAGCAGAGCAGAGATGTCACCATCTACTTTCACAAATCAGTTGAAGTCATTTCAACACCTCTGTTATGCCAACAATCACACTTCCTTCACAATTCTTTATCTGTTATTTGAGTACTGCTTTTCTTTTTCTTTTACAGTTTATTTATTTACAGTTTATTATAGATTAATGCTTGCTCCAGGTTGTCTTACTGCATTGAAGGTTAGATGTTGTACCTCTTGGGGATGTCCGATATATATGGGGTCCCCCCAGAGAAAAAAATAAAAGCTAAATTATTTCAGGTACCTAACATCACATATATGTCTAAGTGTCTGCATTCTTAATAAGATCCATATCGAAGTGAAAACATCTTTGACATTTTTTTTGTAGTGTATATAGTGTTTTTCACACACATAATGCAAGGACAGATAAGATCGTCATAGACGAATGTGGAATATGCATATACTTATAAATATATATATATATATATATATATATATATATATATATATATATATATATATTAGTGATGTCA
>JAOXYM010000017.1:18957930-18969433 GCA_028567055.1 Leptatherina wallacei
CTGCCTCTTGGCCAGGGCTCCCTTGGAAAAGAGGTTTTTAATCTCAATGGGACTTCCCTGGTTAAATAAAGGTTAAAAAAACTAAGCAAGAGGCATAGATAGAATGGACAACAACAAAATAAAATGATTTTAAAGTGATGATTCTGCATGCCAGAGAAAATGTAATTACATTGCTGAATTTAGGTGCTGTCCTCTACATGTCTGCTGCTATTAACAACCTATTGATCATGGTGAAGCAGACAGTGTCAGATAATGACAGGTCTATGCCAAGCCAAGTCGAAATAAAGTCAAACCTATTCATACAAAGTGCTTTAAATAAATAGGTTGTAGGCAAAGTGCATGAACCATCGGTGAAGCATTGAGTCTGAGGTTGATGATAGTTATCTGTTAAGGGTGTGAATTTAAAAAATCTAAGCATGGTTTACACATCATTAACCCTTCAGAGCGACACTGACCTCAAATGTTCATTTGATCTCCTCATGTTTTGGTGAGTGTGGAAGTGGAATGGGGTGAGGTTGTGTGGGAGGGGGCACCACTTTGATGTTGTAATGCAAAATGTCTTTTATCTCTCACGGAGCGTTAGAGACCGGGCCGGCTGTCCAAAAACTCAATTAGAGACACTCTGAATGTGAGCCGACAGCATAAGAGGAGGCGTGAGCCACAGAGGTGTGAACAAATGCAATTATTACTCCCAAAACGACCACAAACTGTGAAATGCAAACAATAAGGGGAGACTTTTGGGATGAAATTTGCTCTCTCTTTATTGCAGTGGAAAAATTCAAAATAGAAAAATATATTGCATCAGATTTCAGACCAAAGAAAAACAGTATTTCTGTTGATGATGGCTTTAAATGTGTCCAATCCGGCTGGTGTAACAATAAATGTGTCATTAAAGTTCAAGTTACTGGTTAACATTAAGTTGGATGGACAATTGAAGGCAGCTGCTTGACAAATGGTGTGTATCCTTACTGCACGGAGTGGATTCCTCATCCCATTTAGCCAGCCGTCAGCCAGGGTTTAATCATCAAAAATATCCCAATGCAGATTTAAAGAATGTTGCAGCCCAAAAGCTCTTAGTGTGTTCACTTAGCCAAAACTGCCTATGTTGTTGTTACTTACTTCATTAAGAGTAATGTACCATAAAAACATGATGAAAGAAGAAGTTAGAAGGGAGAGAAGCACAAAGATAGAAGAGATGGAAGGTAGAGGAAGCAGAATAGCTTCCTGCATCTATTTGTTGTTCACATGAACTGGATTGGCAGACCCCCCTGCATTCTTAAATGACACTGAAAAGATGCACTGCAGCTTAGGTGAAGAGGGAGGAAAATGGAGAGGCGAGGACGGGGGGGAGCAAAAGAAGCAGAGGTACAGCTTTTTACATCAGGCCTTTCATCTCTCTTCTGCCATCGGTCATCAGAAAAGGCAGAACACAGACTCCCAAACACTGCGCCTTATTCCAATTCCATTTAGCTCGGGACTGGTTGAGAAAGAGGACTTTTTTACAATGATCCCAAAGAAGCAAAAAGAATTATTCATGCACAAAGGAATTTAACGGCATTGTCAGAGCGCCAGTACCAACAAAATGATATTCTTGGTTTTCAAATAAAGTTGGTCCTCCATCAGGCGAAAGCTATTTCTAACCTTCATTCTGCAGTAATGAAATATTTCCTGTGGTCACAGTGACAAAACAAAAATGAGGGCAAACGTTTGGCGCGAACAACATCAAAAGGAAATAATTCAGTCTCTTAAATCAGAGCACACTGAACATCGCAACAAACACACAGACAAAGAAAAAGTATTTTTCTCACACTTCAGTGACCCTCACTGGGTGAGTTTTAATATGTTGTAGCTATTATTAACTATGCATAATGCCAAGAAGTGTTTGTGTTTTCAAGGAATCTCTTCAGAGAGAATCATATGTTTAGGAGTGTTATGAAAACTTGCCTAAAGAAATCATGGGAACTACATCTTTGGGTCATTTGTTTGCCTTTTCACAAGTTATTTGTGCAGTTTGACCTTTTAATTCTTCACAAACAGTAGGTCATAAACAGTGAGAGGCAGACCCAAAGTCCCCACTGCAAGAACTTATTGAAAACTTAGCATGAATGTTGACTGAAGTAAAAGTGAGTTGAGAGAAACCAACTAGCTGGATAAGAAATCAGCAGATAAATGTTATGAACAAAACACAAGTAATGCCGACTAAAAGACAGGTAGCCCCGACCTCAATAAAAAAATTAACTTTTCTTTTTTCTTTTATGTAGCGTACCGGATTAATCAAACATCATGTCCCTACAAACTATAGTCATTCACAGACATGCACCAGACTAATAGCCACAGTCTTTGGACTAGACAGATGGTGTTGATGTGATGTGATTAAAGACCAGGATCATAGTACAGGGTTGAAAAGTAGAGGGGGTGCTGTGCAACAAAAACAAAGTGCAAAGACAGGAGATATAAAAATTAAATTTGAAAATAGTCACTTCTGGACACATTCTGATAACATTAACAGCTCAAAGGAAGAGTGTAAAATGTGTAAGATATCAAGCAGAGTCTACTGTTCAACCTTCACACACACATTAGTTTGTACTGAAACACATCCATCCATCCATCCATCCATCCATTTTCTCATACCTACTTATTCACATTGAGGGTCCCAGGATAACGGAAGCTTATCCCATGATTTCTCAGAATAATTTTCGTAATATACACATTAAAGCTATAATCGGGCCTTAAAAGTTAGGCCCAATAAGACCAGAGCCCGCCAGAAATCAACCTGGGCCCGAGCCTGAGATTTTGATTGACAGCTTTTTAAAAGCCTGAACGTTTACAGCCAGACACAATTGAAATGTGCGCATGTACACAGTTCTTTTGCCTTTTGTCAGGAAGGAGTCATTTATACATTTTTCATTAGAATTTATTCATGACTAACCTAAGCTATAGGCCACTTGGAAATTGGAACAAAGAAATAAAATAAGCATCTCCGAAAAAAAACCCAGTCTGGCCTGAGCCTGGACTGAGCCTGTGTAGCCCAAACCCAACAGGTCCCATTGAACCCTGATCTTGCACATACTGCACTAACCATGTGTCAAAACTCTGGTAGAATTGGATAAACCCCAAAGGTTAAAGGTGGTCCTCAGAAAACAGCCATTTGGGAGCCAAACTAATTGTCTCTTTAACCTGAGCTGAGCTAATTGATCTGGATCCTTAAAGAAGAAGCAAGGTTCCCATCACCAGAACTTACCCATTAGCCTTTGTTCAAGACAGAATCCCAGCTGGAGTCAACCTATAGCCATAGCAAAACATTTTAAAGCTTGTTTTTCAGGTCACAGTGGGTTTCTCGAAAGTGTTGGAGATGTATGTAGATATTACCCATGGATTGGAGTTACAGGCTGATGGTGCTGCACATAACGGGTATTTTTAAGTAACTGAAGTCAAGTTGATTCAAGTGAAGTCAGTTTTATGTATCTAACATATCTAAACACAGCAAATGTTGACCAAACTGCAGCACAACAGATAATATAACATCAGAACGAAGATCTAGTGAATACTTGAAATATGTAAGTCAAAAAAATGTAAGGTGATATAAAAGCTGAATTGAAACTGAAAGCCATTTAAAGTCATTTTTTTCCCATTTAAGTGGTTTTAAATGTGCAAACTGAACAAAGAACTGATCCTTACAAAGACCCTCCTGCTAACATGTTTTAAACAGCATCACCTTGAGAAATGTTCCCTTTTTTTTTAGAAAAACATATCTAACAGAATGTTCACTTTGAAAGTAACATAATTAGATGAACTGGAAGCGTTTTTTGGTGTTTACAAAATCATAAAGATCCACTTTGAAGGATGATGGATTTCACATTGCTGCTGTCTCATTATCCATTGAGATGCCAAGGACCTTGTCTGTGGGACACAATTTATTATCCTGTGAAACGATAATGATATTGACGTACATGCTAATGTTTCCACAAAGGCTGCTTCAGTTGAGCATTAATAATATACTGTATTTTGGGATAGCAATCCAGACTCATTAGAATACACTTAACATCTCATAGATCACTTTCAATCAATTACTTGGAGGTTCCTCTGCTGTCTGCCATGCCTCGCCTTCAGCATAAACAGTGTTCTGCATGGGTTAATACTGGAGAACTATTTTTGTTTTATAACAATCTATATTTTCCTGTCAATGCATGGAGTGGCAACAACATTTAGCAATTACTTTAAGCTTTTTCAACATCTTAATCACAACTGTTCATAATACTCTGCTAGCTTGCTGACTCATTTTTGTCCATATGTTGTGACAATAAAGTAATATTTTTTAATCATAATTAACTCATAATGTTCATTTAGTTAAATTAAATCAAAATTTGGGATTGTGAGGTTATATGATTGTTTTTAGCCAATTTATTTCCTTTTAATGAGAAACAACAAAGTATGAAGTCAATTCAATTACTTTCAGTGCTTATATGGCCCAGCAGAAACTTTTTTGTATCCAACAAAAATAGATGTAAATAAATCTTGACCGTTTTAGAGCAAAGTCAGAGCGACACAACAGGACTACGCAGATAAATATTAGCCACAGATTGCAGCCAACAAGTTGAATATTCCTCAACACAAATGTTAGGCTGAGATATCTGTGCATCCCTAATCATAATTGTTTTTTTATCTATCCCAAAGCTACTGTGAAAGTTATCTACAAATACTCTGATTCAGGAAATGAAACTTAAACAAATGAGCACTTGAAGCGAACCAAGAGTCAGAGAATAATGAGAGGCAATAAGATTATACTGATGCAAATCACAGTCAAAAAGACATGTATGAACTGGAGCAGCATAACGGCTTTAATAAATTTACTCATAAACAGTTTCCAGGTTTGTTTTTGGATTGAAACAAATACACAGCGTCTTGTGCCCCACCGTTTCTTTGTTACTTCTCTGCTCTGCGTGGATCAAGAGTTAATTCTGCTCAGAGTTACTGTGGGCTGCAAGTGACAGCTGTGAATTAATGATTCATTATGCTCAGTATAAGCAAATAGTGAACCGGTGATGGAGCAAAATGGATTTACACTCACATCCAACGCCGACCATGACAGCTCTTCATCCGTTAAAAAACATTCAGCTGGCCATGTGGAAGAATCTAAAAGCAGCACTGGTCTTTAAAACCGCTGGATTTTTTTAAAGCAAATGTTCTGCTTATATTCAACTTCAGACCAATCTGAAACCCCAAACTTCTACACTCGTAATTATCCATTATAAATTTGATGTATGGATTGCTCAGCCTGAGGCTAAAGCTGTATTTTCCATTTCCTTTTCACAGAGGCCAGTCACTCGAGCTCGCGCAACACTTCAGGCACACATATAGTTAGAGGTGCGAGAGCAATTATAACAGTAAAAAATATCAGATTTTGTTGAGTATGCGGGATCCTTGATGCTAAAGAAGAAATCATAAAATTTTGATAGACCATTTCAAAAATATTTCCCCAGTGTTGGATTAATACAGAGAAAACTGCACAATTGCAGAATGTGTTGTACATGCATATTCCATTAAAAGATGTACCGCTGATTTTATTCATGATGTGCTTTAAGAACACTTTGTGTTTGACACGCTATTTTCTTTGCTTCTGGACTCCTGGCATAAAGCAAAAGGTCCCTATGTGAGTCTACAAAACTCTTTATATCCTGTATCCACAGATATGCTAAAGCCTGTAAATTCAACCAAGCATCGCAGATTAGTTTTGCGTCTTTACTTTCTTTATTAGGGAGACTGTTGCTCAGGTTCACATTACATCACCCAATCCTCTTACCTTTTCCAATTTCAACTTCCCTCACCATCTTTGTAGGGAACCACAGGAGTGTGTGAATCATTAAATTAAACAAAGGTATTATAAGATCCTGGAATTTCTTATGAACCTGTGTATTAAAAAGCTTATGATGAGTGATGATTCCGCCTAAGAGACTTAATATAAAACCATAAGCAGGTGTTTAAATCTCTCAAATTCCTCAAATATGTACAGTTTAAATGTACCGTCTCTTTTGGAGCGCCATTCTTAAGGTATCCTGGATGTCTCTCTGATGGATGAAGAACAAGCAGAGATCGAATGACTTCAATGTTTAAACAAGTGTTGTGTTGGGTTGAGCCACATCCTGCCACTTCCTCCGACTGATTGCAGCAAATGTGAAAATGCCCGTACAATCACATCGTCAGGGCTCTGTCAACGGCAACGAGAGTCCACATGGGGCAAGACGGGGAGAGGCTAATCAATGTGAAGCATGCAGGCAAGATATGTTGGAACAGAAGGTAAAAGCTGTGAGTCTGCTTATGTGCTGCTAAATCTAAAAGCTAAAGAAAACAATGCCCCAGCAGGACTCTGAGTAAATAAATTCACTGAATATTAAAAGATGAGGGATGCATTTCATTCCCCTGGGGTCCTCAGAATTGTGTTACTATGAAAGAATTGATTTTTTTTTCTCAGACATCCAGATCTCTACAGACTCAAAACGACACAATATATATAAAAAGGAGACTTTGAGTTTGTTGGGTTTTTTTAAACATCTCCTACAATATGACATAATCTAAACATTTCTTTGAACACTTTCCAAATGCATTCACTCATCTATAGTAGAAGAAAACATATTTGCACTGACAGAAACTGAAAGAGTTATCGTCTTTGAGGCAATATGTTGTTGCAGATTGGTGGGGAATTAGCAAAAAAAGAAATGAATGCATCAGCATTGGTCATGAGGGGGTTCAGCACACTGTTAAAAAAATAAGGATGTTGTTAAACCTTTTATATGTTCCCAAGAAACCATAAACTGCTTCTAGTTACAGGGATGGACATCAAATGCGTTTAAGAATTACAGATAAACAGCTGCATCTGAAGCATCTGTTCCCATAATTTGTTCCGATTAAATAACCTGATTAGAACATAACTGTCTCTGAAGCATTTTGACAGATTTCTCATTTCACCCCTCAGCTGCTCTCAGACACATTCAACAGGGAGACAAATAAATCCTGGTTTAGACACCTGGCCTTGCAAAGACTGAGTCAAAACAAACGAGTAAAGGAATTTTAACCGTCTAGAGTCACTTTCATCTGTATTCCTGCCTTGTTAATGTTACGGTTCTCTGACGAGGTATCTCAAAGCAAGCCAAGTGATCTAAACCAAAAGTCCATTAAGCCGCCAGCAATTAGAACACATAGACATGGCAGTAATGTGATTAAGTTTCTCGTCATCAGCACAGAAACTCAGACACTAACTATGGAATTAAGACGAAGCTCCAACACTGGATTGTGAACAATATAAATAACCTCTGCCACATCCTGATTATGATATATGGAGAGCAAAGTACTGTGCTTAAACCTGCTGCCAAAGCTGAGATACAATAAAAGGGTAATTACCAAACCAGGGGAGTGACTCACAGTCCATTCCACTTGCTTTCCAAAGAACGGTCGATCATTGCTAACTCATTGTATCAGCTCAGATCCTGATATCCAATGTACATATGATAAATAGAGGCAGCAAAGAGGTCACATGGTTGTTCCTCTACCCTGTAGGTTCTCACCAGCTGTGGATTAAGGAAGATGTGACTGGTGTAATGATAGAAGCATAAGGAAAATTAAACAGATGGCTACAAACTCTAACTGGCCCTCTGTGCCTCTGTAAAAATGTGATTTAATAAGATTAATTTAAAGAGCTTTACTGAGGCTAATCTGACTAAAAAAGAATGGTTAAACAAACATGAAAAGTGAGGACAGAACAAAAAGGTGGCACAGCCTGAGAGAAGAATCAAGAGAGCTTAATCAGGGTCATTGGAAACATGTAGCCTTTTTTTTATGAAATATCATTGTGAACACAAGTGTGTGAAAGAAGAGCTGGAACAATTTATCCTACCAGCTTAAAGCCTTCTGTAATCAGACTCACAATTTTCACTGCATCCTCTAGATCTCTGTGGCATCCTGGAGTTGCTATGTTGAGAATTAAAATGTAATTACGAAGTTTAATAGATTGCTCTGGTGCCACGGACTTCTGTTTAAAGAAAGACTAAACAATTAGGGTAAAAACATGCTTGTGGCATTACAGTCAGTGTTTTTCAGTGGCAACATATTGCTGCTCAAGTAGCAGTGTGCTTTGGTAGGTTATTGAGGGGCCATCAGGCACAGGGTGAGGGGCCAGAGAAGGGGCAGAGATCCACAGAAGCAATCATTCATCATAAACAGATGCAAAAAAAATGAGAAAGAAGTGAAAATGGCTCCAACTAGTCGGAATGAGAATACAAAAAACAGGGATCATATTAGAAGCAGAATGAAATATTATGTTAAACAAATCAAGATACTTAAAATAAGTACAAGTGGACTCAAAACAGCTGCAAAGACACCTCAATCTCATCAGGAAAGAAAAAAAGAGAAACTGATTTCAGAAACACGATTAAAATAAAAGCAACTAAATAAATTAGAAAAATTTGAATCTGGAAAGATTACTAAAATGTCTAAAAGAACATGCAAACCAAAAGTAAGGCAAAAAAAAACTTGACAACCACAGTGAGGTTAAAATGACTGAAATTAGCTACAAAACCACTACAATGAGACAATTATAATCAAAGGGGGAATGAGAATAACTCTTAATGCCAGTGATGTAAAATGATTAAGACATTCAAAACAGTTACACACAGATTAACCAGAATGAAAAGCAGAATAAACACAAATAAACAACATTGTTAAAAAGTGATGTAAAGACTCAGCCAAAGCGCCACACAAGAACAAAAGACTCAAAAACAGTCACAAACATATCAGCTATGTTTGTTGGAAAGTGTTTTGTTTCTACAAGGGGGAATACGGGGGGGGGGTTAATCGGACTCTTCGTCCTGCACAGCTAGTTTAACTCTGCTAGATATGAGTGGAATCTCAGACAACCACAGGATGCTGAACCATTATATATACCATTATATCTAATACAGATATTCCAGTTTACATGAAAAATATGCACAGACATCAACATGCATTCATATCAATTATGATCTAAAGATTGTACTTTTTTCTAAGTTATTCATATCGTCAATCCTGGTATATGTTTTATTCCAAAACAAAAATTCAAATTAAAGTGTTAATAAAACACACAAAAACAACAAATTGTGCATGATTTACCTGTATCACACCACATAATAAGAACACAATGTTAGCTTTCCTCCTGCAGCCAGCCCCCTCGGGGCAAAGGGGTTTGTTTGAAACTGCAAAAATTCCCAAACTCTTCCCAGCCACTCTACAGCAAGAAGCCATGGTGTCTTTTGTCTTCCTTGTTTGCCCTTTTAATTTACAGAAAGTTAAATTGAGTCTAGGCCAGGAATACTTACTTATAAATCAAGCTGATTTAACCATTGTAACCATTAACCACTGTATTTTCATGTTTACACCGTATTTTCAGCTGACAAAATATTAATAAATAGAAGGTCCTGTAATCCCAGTGTGTTGCATGTATATGCAATAAATATGGCCTGCTCTCGTTATGATTACATTTCAAAGAAACACAGAGGGTACCAAGCCAATAAACTGTTTCCATTTTTTCTACCAACATTACCCTGCCAAAAACCTTTGTATGGAGACATGCCAGGCCATTCCATCCATCCTCTCTTGCTTCTGGACACTATAGTTAATGTAGCCCGCCTGTCCAAGCCTCCGTCACAACTATTTATTTCTAAGAAAATGTTCATTTTGCTCCACAACTTTTTAAAATCTATCCATCATGTACAACCTCTCTCTGATTAAGCAGTTCGAAGTGTGTTTGCGCAGCAGATATGGATGCACACAACGCAGATGACAGATTTTTAAAAGCAGCACAGTGATTCATACTTTTGCACTTCTCCAACAAAGCTTTCATATCATGCCAAGTTACACACATTCCTGTGATAAGCTTGAGATTATTATCCCTTTGCTAAATGGAAGTAATCCCTGTGGACGTGTTAAAGGTTTATGCCACTCCATCCACACATCATGGAGGTGTGGAAAAATCAGCCAGGCAAAGTTGGAACGCTCCCATCACCCAGGCATGGATGGTTGACTCAAGGGACTGAGTCAAAATAGTCATTTTGGGGTATTTTATTTCATTTAAAGTTTGAGTGTTGGCAGTTATATTGCACTCTAACTGGTTTTTTGTTTCTGTGGTAAAGAAAGTTCACTCTGTGTGTGTGAGCTTGTAGTCAAACTTGCGTGCATAGTGCAACAGAGGAATAAGAATCACAGTAAATTATTCACAGTGTAGTTGTATCGCTGCTTAAGCCCCTGAGCCCCAACAATTTTTGGAAACTTCAACCTGAAAAAATATAATGAAATCCAGCTCCTCAACTACAAGATCATACCGAGAAGCCTTTGGCTTCGGGACAGTTGGAAAGACACTCTTCGTCCTTATCACCAGGCCAGAGGAAGATTTAAAAGCACCATTAAAAATGGACTTTCCAACTTATAAAACCTGGACATTAAAGGGTGAAAAAAGCTTAACACAGCAATGAGTCAGTGGTACTGATGCTACTCAATCTGGTCTAAAAAAACTCCCAACACTCACTCTTTTCACATTCAGCATAACCCATTAAGCTTTTCTTGTACTAAAATGGGTAATGCTTGGAAACCTTCAAAACACACTCCTACTTAAAATCGTAAATACAAATAAAAGATATTGAGTTGCACATAAAGAAAAAAAAACAGAGCAATGATGCAAACTGCAACTTTACTCCAGACAGCAACATTTTCACTGTGATTCATAGATCAATACAAAGTCTCTTGCTCTATCTTGCAGTGATCAGATGTTGTCTGCTTGTTACCATTTAAAAAAAAAAAACTCTATCCCCAGCATGTGAATTTGTCCCTCTTGTCTAATAACCTGTCCAATAAGAGTACCCAACTGTGCCACAAAAAATCAAAGTCTTGACCCAAACATTTCCTTAGGCATTCATAGACAAGATAGCAAATTGGAGTAAAATTATTTCCGTCTCCCAGTGTTGCTTTAGACTCATGTAAATGTCATATGCCTGGAGGCTGAGGTTCCTACTGGCTTGGATTATTTTTCCTGCGCAGAGTTTAGCCAGAGGGTTCGCAACATTTTTCACAAGCCTGGTATAAGTTCTACAACTCCCTGTTTATTTCGAAAATGTCAGACAAGCTGTGGAAAGGGGAAGCCTTAAAGACAGATGCTACACTAGATTCTCTTAAAGTATCACATACACCTTTTGGGTGCTTCAGAGAAAAAAATAGAAACAAGAGACTATTATCACAAGATGCATCACTTATTTCACTTGAATTTGAGTATGTGGCACCCACTTTGACGCTCAATGCAACACTTTCTTTTTTTTTTGTCTTTTTTTTAACAACTGTCTTGTCCAGCATTGTAGCAAGCAGAATGATTGTCTGGCTGCTGCTTTGTGCCGAGCAAATTTACTTTGTCAAAAAAAATCTTTATTTTAGTTTTTAGTTTGAATCTGCACCTTATTGCTGGACCTGACCGGAGGGGACAGAGAGAGAG
>JAOXYM010000017.1:18975247-18987729 GCA_028567055.1 Leptatherina wallacei
GCTACTGAGGCTCCTGACTGTTTGTTAAATGAATAAATTGTAAATTTGCCAATATGTCTTGTTTCTTCCTTGTTACTGATAGACTTCAATCATCCAATCCACCAAACAACACCAAACAAGACTCAATAGCAACAGCAGAATAAGCTGTTTATCACTGGCAGAGAAGATTTGGCAAATCTTTCATGGGCGCAATCCACATACCCAGCTGTGATGCTCATCCCACAAAAAAAAAAAAAATATATATATATATGAACTCCCTCAAGTGAGATTTGCTTTGTCAAGGGAGGAGCAGACGGTGAGACAGGGTGAGAAAAGCAGTGGCTCATGACAGAGTGAAAGCAGGAGTGAAAGAAAAGGAACAAACACAAAGCAAAACAGAATGATGAAAGGGGCAAAAAGAAATAAAACTGAACAAAGATTACAGTAAAGTGCAGCAGGGCTTGCTAAAGATTTGAAATCTTCATGGAAATACTGGCATCTGTTGCAACACTGCGGATTGTTTTTGTAAGAGTAACATTTACACTTACACTGAAGCGATTCAAACTTTTGCCCACCTAGGAGACATACTGTACATGAACCTTTGTTGACTTCCACTCTGCCTCTTAATTTCCTGCCCAATAACTGGCCCTCAAACTGTAACACACTCGCATTATCTTGACTTGCGTGTGGATTATTGTGTGCTGAACACAGACAATATCCTAAGGTAAACACAGAACAGCAGTGTTAACAGTCATGAAGTGAACACCTTATTACTTCCTATAAGGGTTGCCCCAGCAAAGGTTATGACAAGTAGAGGTCAGGGAGTGATCAGTGTGAGCTTAAAAGGCATGTTTTACTGGCTGTAAAAGCCTAAAATCCATCCAGAAGGCGCCATCCTTGCAAGTAATATAACCATGAAAAGATTCATATAAAAGTTAAGTCAATAACCCAGTATTTCCATAAGGTGCCAATATAATTATGATCAAACTCTTCTTTATGTGTCGTATCAAGATTAACAGTCATATAAAATGTACAACATTTGTGCCTAAATAATCTCAGACGTCTAGCAGAAGTCTGTCTCTGTCTCCCCAGCTCTCTGTCTCTGAGGCAAAGCAGGCGCCATGAATGTGGGACAACAACAGTAGCTGCCCAGAGAGCGGAGACAAAGACAAAGAGGCAAAGCACTCACCTCACAAGGCTTTACTGTAATCACACCCTCCGGCAGCACGTCTGCTTACTGGAGGAACCAGAGGAGATGGTAGAGAGTGCGCAGGGCTGCATAAACACAGCTGTTTATGGACAAGTTAATTGAGCGTACAGTGATTGACAGCCCTCTATCTGAAGCTGGAAACCAGCAGGCACAAACTTTGCACTGAAATCCTCTTCAGCTGAAACATTTAAAGGCCAACTAAAGGGAATATTCTACTGTTGTTTTAATAATTGAGCTGAGATGGAAAAGTTTCAGCCTGTATGCTGTCTAAAGATAGACACTGTACTTTGCTATGTTGTCGTCCTCGTGGCTGTGAAAGTGGATTAAACAGGCTTCAACATCAAGACAAGCTCTAATGAAACCCAATAGGGGAGTTTGCCCGTCTGTTTGGCCAGCTGACTCCTGTAAAATACCCATCACTGTCTCCTATTGCCTGCTCTAAAAGTAGCCTGCTGGTGCCGGTAAGTGCATACTGCTGCTTGATGGTTATATTGTTACGACTTTGTCTGGTTTTTTAACATTATTTTAATCACCGAATGCTTATACCACATTGTTGTGTTTTTCCTTCTTTTCAGTTAACTGTAATTTTAAGAAATTGCTGACCAGGTCCAGCTTTGCCTTTGGTATCTGTTGTATTAATCTGAGCACTAAAAATGATTTCATGAAGGAGGGCTGATAATCATTAAGCTAGAAGAGTTTATCATTCTTTTAATGTTAAACTGCAGCTGCAGATGACAAGCTTAACTTAGCTCGAAGACTGGAAGAAAGAGGAAAAAGCATCCTTTAAATTCTGCTAATTCTAACATGTATTTACAATGTGTGGAAGCTTGAGCATCCGTACATGAAAAGGCAGCTCCCACGCAGAACAACAGGTACAGCCAAAGGGAAAAGCAGAGACATTTTCATCCCACTTGGCGCCTTCAAGACCGCCGTCACCGGGGTTGGCGTAATCAGTGTACTATCATCCACCCACAGCCCATTTAGAAAAGTCATAACCATGATCAATATTGTGGTAGCATCATGCACAACAAAGCCATCTATCAAAAAGAAAAAAAGCCTCAAAATATATTATTGTCCAGGACACAAACAATACATCAGTCCATGAAAGCTCTATTACTGCTCAACTTTCTTTATTATCCTCTCTTTCATGTGTGTTTTTCTTCTGAATGTTTCCTGCTACATCTCTCCATACAAGAAGCAGTGGAAAGTCATAATCATTTAAACACATTCCTACTCCACCTTAAACAGACTGCATGCACCATGGCACAGAGCTTGACAGTACTGGTCTGTAACAGGGCTTCTGTTGACATATTGCTGTAAAAACAAACAGGTTGTGTTGATATAAGCAACATATTAAAATGTGAAACTATAGAGGTTCACAGTCACGGTGAATAGTTTGTGGTTCACATGCAACATGATGTCAAACTCATACTGTGGCTTCTCTGATGATGGATAACTGCAACCCAAAAGGAAAATATTTGCACCGTGGCACAAATGCCATTCTCTTTGCTCTCACTCTCATTATGCAGCACAATGTCAAAGTACCCCATGGCCACTGACAGCAAACATTTCTTCACATCGCCATCTTTGGGCTTCATAAATAACCTAATTAAACCTAATAACCTAACCTAATCCATGAGAGCCTTCAACTTGCCATGTAAGGACATGATTAATTTGCTTCACTGTCCTCACCGAAATAAAGACAAATTTACCACGAGTCTGAGAATATCCAACTTTTAGAGAGAATATCTTATCTTAAATCCGAATAACTTTAACTCAAAGGAATCCCAGCGATAGAAGCAGGTATGTTCTTGTCGTGTTTTGTTTTCAGTTAACTTAATGTGAGCCTATGCCTGAGAGGCCACGTCGTCTTCTCGGAGAGGCATCAGAAGGGAGCTGAGGGCTGGGCAGGGATGCTGAGCTGCGCAGCAGCAGCACTTGTTTGCCTAACTTACAGTTAAATCTTAAGCTTACGCTTGCTTTACTATCCTGCATCAAACACATTAGCTCTAAAGACATGCACATCTTTATACCAGTATCGGATTTCTTTGCAACTTTGAAGTGCGTCGTTGCGCGATAAAGAAAACGTGGTTTAATCGGTTCTGAGTAGATTACCATCCAGATCACTTTGATAATTTTTCAAACTTTACGGTTTAATCTCATCCCACCTACCTTGTGTCAGTCACTGATGCGCAGTCAAATTGAGCACAAGTAAATGGGAAAAATGACAATCCAGCTCAAACTTCTCTCAGGTCCACGTTTGACTCAGAAGCTGTATGGCAGTCCAATCTATTCACATCTGAAGCGCTGACGAGACCAAACACACAAGGTTCGCCACCTTCCACGGTTACCGAGCCGTAGATTGGACGACGGCGTGAGGAGGACCGCAGGATCTCCAAGGGCGCACGGAGAGCCACTGCGTTAGGATTGGACAAGAGGAGCCGTGACGCACCGGCAGGTGGCACACCCGTCGAATAGGAAAAAAAAAAGCCAAGATTCATTCATGCGCCGCAGCTTAGGGTGATCTAAAGCGACTCAGGGCGCACACCGTTAGTTTAAACTAAAAAACATCTAAGAGACTCATACAAGATCAAGTATTTTCGGTTCTTCATATTCCAGGTCTGTCGTAAAATTAGTTCAGTCTTGATAATGTAATTTCGAGCTGTTTAATTTAAAATTAGATATTAATTTAAATAGATTTGAGCTAGCCTATTTCTAGCCTTTTTTTTCATGTTTTAATTGTTTCCAGAATTGACTCTGCCTAAAGCCTGCTTCTTCTGATCCACATACACACATACAGTGTAAAAAATGATAAATGAAAAAAAACCCAGACAATTAATGTTCAAAAGA
Organism: Leptatherina wallacei; assembly: GCA_028567055.1. NCBI lineage: Eukaryota > Metazoa > Chordata > Actinopteri > Atheriniformes > Atherinidae > Leptatherina > Leptatherina wallacei. The sequence goes on from JAOXYM010000017.1 coordinate 18,979,287, forward strand.
AAGAAAGAAAGAAAGAAAGAAAGAAAGAAAGAAAGAAAGAAAGAATTTTTATTAGAGCTAAAAATAAATATATGTATATAATTTTTTTTTAAATTATGCTCAAAAGGAGACATTTTTCAGTTTCACCCAGTATTGAATGTGTGATGACAATTGTCTGCATGTAACACAAGGAGCCAAAGCAAATGTTTTAATAATTTTATAAATACAAATTAGGAGTGAGTGCAAATCCTTGGAGGAATGTGGAAGCCAGGGAAGGCTGGTTGCAGGGACATGTGGAATGAAAAGCTTCCTGCTCAGAGTCACTGCAGACACTGGGACAACATTTCCTGTTCCCAGTGAACGTGTAACAGTCTTATGAAAACACAGAATGGTAAGAGACATGGATAGGATATTGTTCCGACTTCCTCCAACATTTGCAGTGCTCTCATCAACCTAATGCCTTGTAGGCTGGTTGATACTGTGTCTGTGTGTACTTTCCCATCAGGAGTCTTTGTATCCTGTGAGAGGAGAAGCAGTTCTTTCCATCTGGATATTGGTGTGTACAGTGTGTGTGGGGAGGCTTACATAATTTTGTGTCTGTTGCAAGTTAGTAGATGAGAAAGATGGAAAGTTGCTGATCTGGTTTGTTAATGCTCTGGAGTTCAAGTTGGGTGTGTGGGAAAGTGTCTTATAGCCCCATGTATATTCAGTAATTGCTTAACAAATCTAACATGTACTGTAGCGTACATAAGATATCTAGGCCGAGAAAGTCGGCACTAGGATGAAGGCTCCAAATGAAATAGTTCATCATCATGCCTTATGCGTAAACAGAGTGTTGATAGAAAAAGATCAAAGAGTCAAGAGTCAAGCATCTCCAGTTAAGATACGGTCTGCAGTTCTTGTTCAGCACACCTTCCAAGTGGACCTTGACAAACGTAAACTCTAAGCTGAGCCTCTACATTTACCATCCTGCAATTTCACACTGTCTGATTCCTCAACTGCATGAACACACTGATAACAAAGTAAATATAGTCCACTGGTCTGCTGCAGAACACTCACTTCATCATGGCCTCTTCTGTCAACTCCCCTTCTGAAAGGTGTCAGCAAAAAAGCAGAAATGATTACATAGAAATGATCTGGAAACGCTGAAATAATTTTGGACTTGTCTGGTATCAAACGTAAATCTTTGATTTCTGCTGAAAGGTTCAAGATTCTAACAACAGTCTAATAAAAAGATAAGTCCTTCTTGAGAGAATTGCATCTGTTCCCATATCCCTGGTATGAAGCACTGCAGAGGAGGAGGTGCTTGACATTAAGGTGAACCTGAAATCAGAAAAAATAAACCACAATTTTTTGTGATCATAATCCCACCTTTAGCCCATTGAAAATAAATGATTGATACAAAATCAAAGGTTAAAAATACACCCCAACATTATAAATAAATTCACATTTGATCAATCTATTGCCTGTAAACATCAACTGATAACATGCAAGATCCCTCATAGTTCCCATTTCTTAATTTAGAAACTGCTCACAGCTTCTTCCACCTGAAGAGGTTTGTAGATAAAGTATGAAAACAGCATGAAAGAAATCAATGTGAAGGATGAAAGTGCTTTTCGTAAAGCATCTTGGGAAAATGACCTCTTGGGGCATAGTTTCAACACTAAAGGCTAAAGCTCTTAAAAGGAACCATCTGAGGTCAAAATAGTTTGATTCAATAGGATGTGATTTATGCAATAACACAATCCAGTTCAATGTCTGTTAACACCCATTAGTGACCTCTTTGGCTCAACCAATACTGTTGGGGTCTTTTAAGGGGTTCTTAAGGGTACCAGTTTCAATCCAGTTCCATCCAGAGCTACTCAGAGACAAATATTAGATATCGAAAAAGCATTTAAATATTTAGATTGGGGTTTTTGTACTATTTTCAGCTAAATATGATGTTAAAATCATTTAAATTGGGGCAGTGATTTAACTAAAAATCCAGTACAGGAAAGTTAGGAAAAATGAATTAATTAACTCTCCTGGTTTCACATAATTAAGCTCCATCGTTGTTTAAGTTTTAGTTGACAAAATTAGATATTAACTATTCAGATAATATTTTATGGTGAAATTGAGTCATGGGACCATAAATTCAAATGTAAGAGAAAAAGGATCAAATTTGCAACATAAAAACGTCATACATCATTGCTTAAGTCATGCAAGTTTTCATGCAAATAATTTCTTGGGTTATATTCTGACAAATTCAGACCTGTCTGACACTTTTATGTTTATGGTTTCACAACATGATTAATTTTCTACTGATATCTCCAAATCAAAGAGAAAAAACCTTGCAACCTCATGTCTGCAAATATTCGACATTTGAACTTTTCCACTAAGAGCTAATTATGACATCTCCTAACATAACCTGTAATATGAACCCGCGTTTAATTTATAAGCAAAAATGAAAAATAAAGAATAAAGCAAAGTAAATTTTGTTGTATGTGTGCCCATGTTCTGATGCTGGCTGGCCCTGGTGTGGATGACGTGCTGAACACCATCACTCCTTGATTATCTGGGGGGATTTTCAATTTTGAATGGATATCTGTGTGCGGGTGTGTGAGTGGGAAAAAAATTATCACAAGCTAACACCCCTAGAATGATTTCAGTGTGTGTGGTTTCTGTGTGTAATGTGACTGTGTCCTTTCTTGACAGGTGCAATAACATATTAGCATATGAATACCGATGATGTGTTGAATTATCAACCTATCCCAGATCCCCATTTTTTCTCTTCTTTTCTATTTCTGTTTTGTTCAGTTTTTCATACCTTGCCCATACACATTTAATCCAGCATTTTCCCATTTACAGTCAACTCTGTATTCCTCTTTTCCAAAAGAAAACAAAAAAGAAGGGAAAAGTAATCCCATCACTGCCCACAGAATTCTTCATGTTTTTCTTTTCACATTTTATCACTGACCTTGATCATTGCCCAGCTTGTCATCTCATCTGTCATCTCCATCCTTTAGCAAGCTGTTAGAAGAATATTCAAGTAGGCCCACTCTCTCTCCATCTCCTCGCAGAACTTTACCATAAAACCTATCAGTAGCATTCTTAGTCCTTCACCATGAAGATTGCTACTCAAAATAGTAGGCCACATTTTTATTAATACACTAAGCATGCTTAGTAAACTCCACACCAGGGGTTGCAGTGCATCCAACTGTTTTACTCTAAGTCTTAGTGATTCATTTACTAGGAAACCACAAGGAGGACAATCAATCAGCACTCACTCAGGGGTCAACAACCTGTGGTTAGTTTGTGCCTTGTAGTGACAAAGCGTAATCACAATCAAACAGAGCTAAGTGCACAGAAAGTACTTCTTTCAGACTGGAGAAGTGACACATGCTGATTAATGTCAGGAGTCAATCAGCTTTCCACTCAGCTTGCATTCAGTTGTAGGTTAGAGTCTTATTAAAAACTGAGGCTAGAGACACCACCCATCACCCACATAAAATAGTTAAATATTCATTGAGATAATCAGTATAAATAACTGACAAATAAATGAATAAATATACATGTTAACCACCCCCTTTACAAATTGTATCAACAGCTTAATAGAACATGTTAGAGAAAACCAGCAAATTAGGCTTTGTGAAAATGATTGCCAATTGAAGGCTTTTACATTATACCACCATATGCGTAATGCTAAAGTTGAATTTTAAGGTCTGTAAAGCATCAGAACAAGCAAGAGTACAATATAGCATCTAAAAAAAACTTAACATTCTCTACATGACACTTTCTGCAAAGATACCATATAGTCTCACCTTACCTCAGGGCATGAGGTCAACTATTTCAATCTTTATACCTATCAAACCACCCTTCATGTTGAAGTTGAACTCCAGCAATTTAGTGTTGTACTTATTCAAAAGTTCAAAGTTTGGGTTTTTTGAGATCTCAGTGTCAAAACTGCAGCAGCACAGTGTGAGTCGTCTTGACTTTTAATCCAAACATCCTGCATCTATTTCCACAATATAACTTTATGATCATCTTTCATGTGATTTTCACACAAATACCCATATTACTCCATAATTCAAGCTGCTCATCGAGGTTCAGTAAAAAAAGAGAATAACTCTAAAAAATATCCCAATTACATAATCAGAGATAATTCTTCAGGCACGGGAAAGCACCTCCAGAGCAACTTGTGACATAGCACAACTGTTTTAAGTAGTTCAGTAATGCTGGCCCTTAAAATATGTAAACTAACCTTCAAGCGTAAAAATGATAAAAGCAACCCTGAGTTTGTTTCCACTTCAAAAAACATCAAATCATATGATCTAGAGCTACCAGACGATTTGAGGTCTTCGTAATAGCCACATGTTTTGTTAGCGATCGTCAAGTGTCAGACTCAAGGTGAAAGTGCTGCCAAGACTGCTTCATTATGATGCATCCAACACAGTGTCCTTTATAAAATCCTGCACATGCTTCTTTATGCAGTCAGGCAAAATTAAATGACTGTTGAAGTGAGCTGAGGGGCATCTCTGCTTTTGAAAACATTAACAAGAAGGAGAGCATAATGCAATCTCCACAATCACCATGTGTCACCCTGGGTTTTTCTGTTGCCCCTGATTTTCCATGTCCCATTTGTCACCATAGTCAGAAGCTCTTCAGTCTGAACAAAAGTCAGATTATCAAGAGTTTTAATTACGTTGAAGGAATAAGCTAATTAATCATCACTATCAGCATTATGGAACATCCCTTTAGATAAATAATGTGAACATAATTATCTTTTGACCTCTCTGTTCGCTGAATAAGCTCATAGGCAAATACACAGTCAACGCACATCATGCATGAGGCAAGGCAAGGCAAGTTTATTTGTATAGCACATTTCATGTACAGGACAATTCAAGGTGCTTTACATACAGATGACAACATGAGGTTGAAAGTCAAAATTTCATTGTCAAATTTTGCAACGAGTCACATTGACTGGCATTTTCTTTTGTCCTACAAGCACACAGGGGGACAGACTGAAGCTTATCCATCCCTAAGATAACATAACAGCATGGCTCAGAGTTTTGACAGACTTAGTTGGACCAAATCCTTTTTGAGCCACAATAACAGGGCTTTCCCCACATTCAACAACACAATGCCAAAGAGCATGAATCACTTATTTATGTCGTGGGCCAACCACTTGCTCACCATATGCTGCTTTGTCTCTCCTCCCTAAGTCCCACTCCTCTTCTCTCCTAATAATTTACCAGCTGCACACCTGGTTAATCAAATACTTATTTCCAAATATTCAGAAAAGAAATAAACCCATTGGGAGTTTTAATGTGTACAGTTCAAAATCCAAGCTCTCATGGGGTGCGTTTGTGTTTGTGTGTGTGTCTCTGTGATAAGGGATGAGAGTGTGACTGTGAAAAACCAAGCAGTACCAAAAGAAGAAGTGGATGGTGAATTGTAACGGTAGGATTTCTGCATTTTGAATCTTTATATACTGGATAATAGCAGCATCTCAAAAGCCAAAGAAATGGCGCTCATCCTTTAGTCTGGAAAGCAAATTCTTAGCTTGGCTACATTTTCTGAATTGGGCATCCAGATGTAGAGCTGTTAAAAAGAGATCTAACACATTGGAGAAATGATGAATGTAAGAAAGTCAAACAGAGGGATGTGGTACATAAGCAAATCATGTGTGTTGCCGGCTCTCAAATACAAAGCAGGCCTGTCTGCATGTCCACCTTTATTAACCCAAATTTCTTCTGTTTATCTCTTTGTACTTATACAATCAGGTTAAGTGCTGATAAATGTCCCCCTCCTCCTGCTCCTCGACCCTCCGAATAAGGCCCACATCTGGTCTGGGTTGTTACACTCATATTATCTCCTCATGCAGTACTAATCATGGCCATCCCAGCAGGATAATGTTGGATCATACTGTTTTGATGGACTGGGAGACAGAGTTCTGCTCCCAGTTCATTATGTCTCGTAACATCATAAAGAGACGTCTGCAGATGCTGTTCTGTAAGAGTAAAATCTACAAGATGTGATATAGCTGATACAAATGCATGTTGTACAGTCCCATGGGGGAAAAAAGGTACACCCTATTTCAGTACTATGGTTTTACATATCAGGACATAATAAAAAATATTTACAAACTTTTGAAATTAAATTAAATAAACCGCATATGAACAACAACAAAAAGCATATTATTTCTAACAAGAACTACACAGAAGCAGTGTGTGAGAAACTAATTACCCCACGATTCAACACCTCATAGAACCACATTTTGTAGGAAAAGCTTAAAGTAGTCCATTTCTGAATGACATTGTCAGTCTCTCTCTTCTTTGTGGAGGACTTATGCTCCATACCACTTCACAATGTTGCTTCAGATCATCGAAGCATACAGGTATTGGTCCATGCGCAGCTCTGGAGGTCCCATGACAGCATTTCAGCCGGATTAAAGGCTGGACTTTGACTGGACAACTGCAACATCTGTACTCTTCTCCAGTCAGTCTGCTGTAGCTTTGCTAGTGTGTTTGGGATCATTGTTCAGTTGCATGAACCAATTTCAGCCAAACTGTCACTATCAGACCGATAGCCTCACATCTGACTAAAGATTTCATGATTGACTCATTGACTGCATGGTGCTCAGGTCTGGCTGCAAAACGAGTCCAAATCATTATTCTTCTACTAGTGTGTACCAATTGGTAAGACAGGGGTTCTGTGCAACTGGTACAGAGCCATATGGGTCTCTGTGCGTTGTGGCTAAATACCAACTTTGGTTTTATCTATCAAAAGAAATCTTTTTTGTTCTGTGCTAAGCTCATTTTAAATAGAAGAAGCTTTGTCATGGCAAGCCTTCCAACAAACAATACTTGTTTAGACTTCTTATAATGGTGCCATCATGAACTTTAACATTAAACACACTAAAGGAGGCCTGTAGAATCTGAGACGTAATTTTTAGAATTTTGAAATTTCTCAAAGCTTTGTTGTCTGACCTTGGATAAACTTGTTGGGCCTTGCACCACTGGCAAGATTTGGTAGATGATTTGGCGCACTACTTAACGAGTTTCGCCTTACGCACCGCATCAGATGCTAGCAAGTAGATATAGGCTACAACACAGGCCATTTTGAACACGCACCATTGCTGATTCAATAAAGAAACGCAAGAAGAGGAACAAAGGAAAAGAAAGAAACAGAACAAGAGATAAGAGTCAAGATAAGACTGTCTTTTATCGTCTGGAGAGACCTTACAGTACAGGTAGGATGCAAGATGGATGCCTAATTAGCCGTTGATATCACTGAAAAAATTGCAAAAACTATGTTGGGTGTCTTTACTGTTCTACTTGTGCATAAGCATGAAAGATGGATTCTACATTTTTGGGATATTTGAGTAAAAAAAAAAAAGTAGGTTTATGGTTATACCAAGGTATGATGGCAGTTAATGAAAAACACACAAAAATTATTTTTTTCATTCATATTTCTGTTTTCTTTATTTCTTCTTGTTTTTTGTATTTCAGCTCTTAATGGGCGTGATTGTTGGATTACAGTTTCATATAATATCATTAAACTCACAAAAGTGGTGTTTACCAGTTTTAATAAACAAAGAAGACCACGGGCCTACTTGATGGCAAGATGTTATGGTGGTGGAGTTTGATAATATTACTTTCATCCACAGAACTTTTCTCATTTCTCACTTGCTGTGTTCAGTTTTGTCACAGCCAGAGATAGAGACAATGAGGAAGGAATCAGGATTTAGTTAATCACGTGCAATGCAAAGGCAGAATATTCTTTTTTTTTAAAAACTTACTTGAAAATAACAAATCACATAACCGATGAAGCAACAACACAACAATGATCTGGCAGTAAACAAAAGAAACCAATGGGTATGTATACAGAAGGAGGCAATTAGTAACTAAAGACCAGGTGTGACAGGGGAACAAGAAATAAAGGCTAACCAGAACACAGAGAAGACAGAGTGAGGAAATAAGAGAAAAAACAAAACAGGAAAGAAACCAAAAGGCAAGGCCAGTTTATTTGTATGGGCAGATTTAATTTACAGGACAATTCAGTGTTTTCAAAAAAATATTAAAAATGTTACAGCGATGTGCAGAACAAGCATTAAGAAATACATCAAAGAACATAAAGAGAAACAAAATCATATTAAGACATAATTAAAAGAGTATGCAAAAATCCTGTAAATTAACTAAATCAAATCAAAACAATTAAAAGCAAGCAACAGTCCAGATATGTTCAAAAACAGAACTAAAACCAACAGATCATAACAGGTGTAGTCAATAAAAGCAGAGGTTTACATTTACATATTAAAATGACTTTTTAAGACTTAGGGAATCATCACAATAACATTTTTGTCCCTCTGCACAAAATTTTCAATTCTTTATATGCACATATGTCACAGTTTACCATGAGACATTTTACATAAGCATGAAGCCACTTTATATTTACAGGAATAAACATATATTTTGTGAATTCT
>JAOXYM010000017.1:18989972-19005704 GCA_028567055.1 Leptatherina wallacei
GTAAAATGTCTCATGGTAAACTGTGACATATGTGCATATAAAGAATTGAAAATTTTGTGCAGAGGGACAAAAATGTTGTAACCCTTTGATTTGCCTACATTTTTCATAATATGGGGAAAATTGAAAAGTAAAATTAGATGCAAATGTTTTTGAAGTTTTTGATCCATTAAAAGCCAGGACTATTCTTCCTTTAAAATCACAAAATTACTTTTTTTGTTGCACATCACTAATGATTTAGAAACCCACATATGTCTGAAAAAGCTTCAACCAAAGTTAATTTAAAAAGTAGATGAGATACAAAATGTTCTGGGAAGATAAGTCTGTTTTTAAACAGCTTCTGAGCTTCAAATGCGGAATAAAAATAGAAGCAGATTTTCATTTGACTTTTAGGTAAATGAGGCCAATCTATTCATCGTCTATTAGATGAATCAAACGTTACAAATGTCCCAGTTTCTAACTCAGAAATAACCAAATTGTGACATTTCTCCTCACCACAGAGGTTGCTGCAAAATCAATGGCTCACCCCTACAGCAGTGCTTTCAAGTAAGTCAAATAAAGCTCCAGCAACTGAACCTAAAACCTACATGTTTCAACAAAATGTGGCCACAGGTGAGTAAGCAACACAAGACAGATTTTTTTGCTGCATTTTTAACCAGCATTGTATAGGAGTGCATATATTTATAACACTTTACATTGTGCCAGGATCCTGTTATGTTTAGCATCACACCTCTGTGTTATTGGTTCTGCACTGAGGACTGCCAAGATATTGCCACTGCTTGGGGGGGGTTGCAGGTGCAAATAACATCTGGGAGGAAGAATGCCCACAAAAAGAGGAGCAGTCGAAAATAGAATCAGTCACCCACATGCTTGGGCATGAGTTCCTCTCTGATATCATTCTTAAAAAATTACTATTTAATACAATGATGTAGATTGACAAGACAATTTCAATTTAAGTATGAAACTTTCAAATATATTCTGATGGAGCCTTTCTTACAACACAGCTGAATATTTCAATGCATTGAAAAGACTAAGTTAACAATGAAAACAGCTGGCTGAGGCATAAGGGGGCTTGGCACATGGAGAGAAACATTTCCAAACAAAAACAGCAAAATGTTGAGGCAGTGAGTTTGGGAAGAGAGCATGCAGAATGCATGAATACTGCACTGGTTAAAAGCATGTTAATGAAGTCAAGGACAACAGGACAGGATTTGATCAGTCATTATACCTGCATTAATTCACCCAAAAGCTCATGCTGATGATGAGATTGAGCCAGGTTCATCCACACCTTTCTTTCCCTCGCTGTGCCTATCCTCTGCCCTCCTGTGTCCCACTTTATCCATTTATTGCCTGCGCTTACACCATCAATAACCTCTCCTCGAATGGAGAAATCGTGTTTTTCCTTACAGCACCTTTTGCTCATAACACAGACACTCCCCACCATCCTATCTCTACCTGTCTAACACAGGATTCCTTCAGAGAACTATGCCAGGATTGTCTCCAAACTCAGTCACGCTGTCTAAGTATGCAGCACAACTATAGTCCATAAATCATTCAGTATCAATATTAGCCTTGTGTGGAAAGATCTCTTCAGTCTATTTGAGAAGAACATGCATTCACCATAAACAATCCTAAACTCTGTTTCAAGAACATCCAATTAGAAAGTTGCTTCATTAAAGAACTCTGAAACCTGTAGTGTGTTTTTTCAAGTAAACAAAATGCCATAAACAGCCAGAGTGATTTGTTTGTTTTCCTTATTAGAGATGATAAAGGGTTGGGACATGCTGGCTGCTCACTCCAAATTGGGCTGTAAGGAACCATTTAGTGCTGTGCAGAGCGGTTAAAATTCTCATCCTCTTCTGTGCCAATCCTCATAATGCAATTTCAGCTGACAAATTAAGACGAATTTGTGGAGACAATTAATATAACTACAATCTAAAACTAGGTTGGGTTTCTCTCTTTTTTTTTTGTAGCACACAGTTTTTCTGTGATTTCCCCTTCTTTAAAAAGAAAAAACTGTAAAAAAAAAAAGAAAAAAAAGAATAAACCTTAATTGCAGTATGTATCTTTCTATCCACAGATGAGCAAAAAGAGCAATAAACTAGGAGACACAGTTGAGGAAATCACAATCGCATCAGGAATGGTTGTACTGAAGATGCGCACCCACAGGTCAAGGTAACTAAACAATCCCAATAGCAAAGCAGCTGTCTGTCTGCCTCTTCTGAAGCTGATTTACAACATACAAAGGATCGAGATAAGAGGCTAAGTGGAGTGTATGTTTAAGAGAGGAAGTTTGTAGAGGTGATAAAGGAGGGGAGCAGTGAGAAAACACATCCTATTAGAAAGAAAAGCTGACAGTGAAAGGCAAGTGTTCAGGACAGATAATAAGAGCAATCGATGAATGTCTGAATGCTGGTGTGGAATTGCCTCAGAAAGATAAAGAATCATTATTTAAAAGGACAATACAGCTAGCCAGACCAAGTGACTACCACTATGGTTTGAACAGCACCTCCTCTACCTTTGCATGAGAGCAGATAGATCATCATCGACTCAATCTTTGTGCAAGAATGTTATCTCGACAACAACCGGAGGTAAAGGAATTAAAAGGATGTTTGTTTCGTCCTCATGAGGATTTTTAACCTTGGCGATTCTCTGACTTTTTTCTATTAGTGTCATCTAAGTTATTAGCATTCTCATATGCTAAAGGAAATAGTAAAAACTGACCCATTGAACTACAGGCGAGTGATAAATTAAACTAATGGAAGGCCTAATGAAAAGTGTCTTGAAGTGCTTTTAAATGGAAAGATAAATAAATAAATAAATTGAATATACTGTATATAACCTCTACTACAACATTGAAATTTCCCTCTGGGATAAATCAAGTGTTTTCATTTCAATTCATTTTGAAAACAGGCTGCTTGGAATGGTGGAAGTGATCTATTTCAAAGTGTTTTCTAGGGAATAAAATGATACTTAATGTCCTGTTGCTTTTGAGACATTCATGCCATCTGGTAAGGAACATTCACATATTACATGTGGCTGCTACTTTTTGTTATTATTGGCTGTGAAGTCAAACATTAGTAGGAAAGGAGAAAGAAAATGAACCTAACCTAGAAATACTGAAATAAATAAACAACAGATCTTGATGGTTATTGATTCTGATGCATTACGATACCTAATCTCATTTTGGACTGAACGGATGCACAGAGTGAGTTTAAAAGGTGCAAATCAAAGGAATCTCATGAACAGCTTTGCAGGGTCAAGATCTGTAAAATAACAAACCAGGGTTTTTAAACAATATGATCCCCTTTTTTGGCTCATTCATCAAAGTAAACCAATAATATATTTTCAAAAACATGTAGCTGTGATCTGATTTTGTTTGATTTTGTTGAATCACAGGCAGTGAGTTTTATCAGCTGCCACATAAACCGTGAATTCTTTCATCTTGGAATTTGTCAGAAAGGTCTTTTCATGCGGTTATGTTGAGAAGAAACGGACTGACTTAGAGGGTTTGTACCCAGGATCCCTTACAATACATAGTCTCAGTTCAAGTGAGGTTTTTATGGCATGTAACCAAAAATAAATAAATGGCATTCATTCAGAAAATGTTCTCTCATTTGATTACCATTATCTTAAAGTCCAGTCCAAATTCTCCAAATGGGTGTTTTACTGGGTTTGGATATATGAATGTTTACCATAGCATATAATCAATCTTGACATTCATCAAACCATCCAGTAATGCATTGTGTGTTGTAAATGGAGTACTGTGATCCTGCTACAGAGTAATCCTTTTAGGATTTAAATGTTTCATAGCAGGATAAAAGTGGTCACTGGGTGTTCATTTTCAGTGACCTCCGTCTCAAAGAGGACAAATGGATCCAAACTGTGATGGCCACTCCAAAGCGAAACAAAGCAGCCAGATGCCCTTGCTCTAAGGATTAAGAATTAAGGTTGTAAATAAGCGTGCTTTTGTTATTATGATGAACATATTGGCATGTAAACAGTATAGCTCAAAGCACATACAGTACAGCCTTGTAAGTTGCACGATTTTCATTTTGAAGACCCAGGTTCATCTTCCATACAACAGTAATGCTTTTTCAAGTTTCAACTGCTTTGTGAATCCAGTGTGACACCACTGCTTTCCTTTTAGTTCATATGCGTTGCTCAGTTAGACTTATTCACCAAATCTGCTCGGTGAAGGTTAGAAAAAGATCATCACTTAGCGTAAAATACACTCTTGAAAATCCTGCCGCCGCTGCCTGTGTAAAACAACATTAAATGTTGCCTTGTGTGTTAAAATGAAAGGATGTTGGGTGAATGGCTCCATATTCGGACTGCAGCCCTCACTCTGTATCTCTGTGAAGCACTTTCTTTCCCCTGCACTGACTGGAGGCAACACCTCATTCTGCAACAGTCAGGGGGAGTGGATGGAGACAGACTGACTGACAGACATACAGACTGAACTAACCGCTACAGTTGTGTGGGAACACTGTGTCCAATGATGACAACACATTCTTATCATAGCCACACAATGTTCTCGAAGTCGTACATCACATAACAGTCCCTGAAAAGCACCCACGGGCAAAAAATATTGAAACTTTTCCTGGCGTCTTTCAAACTGTATTAGGATTGTAGAGCTGCAGTCTTACTCTTCATAACCATAAATCCCTCCAAAAGAACAAATATTGAAAAAGAAGGAGCTCAGGGCAATTGGATTAAACACTGAAATGTCTGAGTGGTTGCTTTCTTTGAAATACTAAAATTCAACGTCCGTCAAAGCAGATCATGAAAGCCATTTTCAAAGGTAAGACTCCACAGCAGAAGTAGAAGAAGAAATGTGGATATTAAGATTAAAATATTTTCAGTGATTAGTTTTGATTACTGACATTCATTTAAAAACTCTTTTCCATCTTGTTTCACATTTATTATGTAAACCTGCAGTAATTCATCCAACAATGACAACCGCTCTCATTTGCATTTCACGTCATTTTCACGGCTGCGTGTGACTGTCAGCAATTATTTATGCAAGACGTATCAAGGTTTGCACAACTTGAATGTCAGTTTTGCATTAGAAAAAGTCCTTCAAAGCATGTTGATTTCCATTAGGATGTGATGTTAGTAACCAGATTGAATAAGAGACAGAAAATCAAATTAAACTTTGTTCAACGGAAAACTGCAACAAAAAGGGAGCAGAAGGGAATCAGTTGATAAATGAAGTCAGAAACAGAAAACCTGTGATTGGAATTTGTTGTTAGCAAAATGAATTCCACATACAAATTATTACAGTTTATGTTAAATCCTCTTTAGATGAAACAGTCTATTTTTCATACTACCATGAACTGCTTGATTACTTTTTCTTGGTCATGAACTGGAGCATTTATGTAAATGCTGCTATTGTATGTTTAGATTGGGATGAGTTATTTGAATACAATGCCTTTAAATATTATTCTCAAAAAAAGAAAAAAAAGATGACCCAAAATACAGCTCAATGAGTTTTAATTCAACAAAGTAGATAACAGAGAAGCATAAGAGGCAGGTGGCAGAGTGGACAGACATGCAGAAAACTGGAGGCTTGAGCAAATTGTTGGGGATGATCTAGCTGGGTAGGATCTTGGAAATAAAGAGAATTAAGTTTATAAGGAAGAGACAACAATAGGGAATTAACTTTACTTAATCTTCTAATGAAAAGAACACACCTGCTACCAAACAGGCTGATAGCTTAAATTGGCTAAGAAAAGAAGAAGCACTAGAGTAGAAACACTGTAAAATGTTGATAGAATAATGACATGCAGGTGTGCCAGCAGGTGGTCATTCAGGAGAAGAGATGTCAGAAAAAGAAGGGGAAAAGTTAAGAAGGCTCCTAACTGAAGGAAATGACCTGGAAATATCCAAGTTTCATCCATGAAAAGAGCTGTTCAGATTCTCTAAAAAGGAAAGGAGTTTCACTGCTTTCTTTATTTTCTCCTAAAGCACTGGAAAACCTGGACCATCTGTTGTGAATGAAAAGGAGAAAATTACATCCCATAGTTCCTTGTGGCTGTAACATTAATAGTGATGCTTGATTGCTTTCATGTAGTCATACTCACTGTGATTTCTGTCATTACAAAGGCTGAAAGGTGAGTGAAAATACTGTGTAAAAATAAGGTGGCTTAATCATTCTAATTTAACAACATAGATGAGTGACAAGGACAGACGGTAGTCGTCACCCAGTCAAATCACACCACTCAACATAAAGCCTGTATTTATATCAAGAGGACCAGGAATGCAGACAGAATAACTTTAATCAGGAGGCAGATTTGATTGCAAGATAATAAAAGGGGAGGCAAAGTGCGAAGTTTAGGATGACTGTGATGATGCCTTGTGTTCGTTGTGTTGTAATGATGTTTTGACACTTTTGTTCTCTAGTTACACAAGTGCAAATAAATGTTTGGAGTGACAATTGAAGCACTGATTTCTTCAACTGACCGCATAAAAAATGAAAAATGATCAAGAACAATTTTCATTGGGTGGATTATTAGTTTTTAAGTTGGAATGGAATAAGCAAATATGCAGCCTCTCAACATCAAGAAACTAGCCTGAACTGTGACCCTGAAGGAAACCACTGGAGATCAGTGTCACTAAATGACCAAATCTGTCTATGATGAGTGGTAATATCTCAATGTTGGCCTGTAGTCACATGCTTCTACTGGCAAAAACAGTTACCATGACCTTGTCAGCAATGCAGGCATATTTCTCTCTGCAGCTGCATGCAAGACACTATGAGATTGTTGCTTTGCTGATTTGCAGCATCAACCATGTGTGGTATTCATAGTCAATAGCTACATGATAAATAAACCAAGACTGAGAAACCAAGCGGGCTTGCAAAAGCCAATATTGACTGATACTTGCATAGTTGATTTTTCAGCATTGGCTATGAACTAAAACTGACTTATGTAGGGTTGGTCATTTGATGGAGACAAATATATTCAGGAAAAAATATATGAGAGTGTTTTTTATTGCAAAGCAAATCTAAATTGTGATCATGGGCAAATGCTCTGGCAATATCTGTGACATTTTCTACAAGACAAGGAACAAGAAGGTCTTTTGCCAGCAGTGAAGCCATTTTTACTTAAGTGTTGCTATCAAAGGCAGCCAAAAACATCTGGCACCCTGCAGCGTGCCATGCGCAGGTAGGGCAGAATTGGTGCAGGCTTATCATTTACTCCCAGACTGCAACAAAAAACTTTTTCTGCAACCTTTTTGTGCTGCATGTTGAATGTAAAATACATATACAATGACACTATAAAATGCATCATTTGTTGTGGAGGAGCAGTGCAAGAGAAGGTTGGATACTAGGATTCACATTACTATGCAAACTGAAGCTCTAAACATAATGAACAGGATGACTTCTGCATCCATGTGTGTTATCAGGCAGCAGCCTCTGCCTTGCATTTAAAGGACTTGAAGCAGAGGGCTGGCTCAGTATGCCAGTGTCTGCACTCTAAATGTATGTTATTTTATTGGCAGAAATCCCAATTATCCTGGTCACACTGAGTGGTACTTAATCATTTTAGAACCATATTAATTGGGATTAATCAGTGGGGTGGGGGGAAGCAAGATAAAATGTAAACTCCCAGGCTGGAGCCTATCCCGACGGCTACTAGGCGAGAGGCAGGATACACCCCGGGCAGGTCGCTATTACTACACAGGACCAACACACAGTGACAAACAACCACTCACGGTCACTCCTTCCAATTAACCTAACATGCATGTCTTTGGCCTGCACCCAGAGAGAGTCCAAGCATACATGGCGAGCATATGCAATTTCCACAAAGAAAGGCTCAGCCCTCCCCCAGCTAATGCTCGAACCAGGAACCTTTTTGTTGTGAGGCAACAATTCATTAATATTCATTATCATAAAGCCTAATTTTGTATGTTTTTATCCCCAAATATGGCTATTCTCTATTAATATCTTACTTAACTTTGTTTTTTGTGGCCTCCCTAACAACTGTGACTGACAGCACAGTACTGCACAAAAGATAAAAAGTTCCTGGATCAGAAGGGATTCAGATTTGGATGACACCATCCAAACCTCCTACCTACTATTAAGCATTTTTGAAGATGTAATAGTTTGGCAATATCACAATATAAACACTGTAAAGTGATGCAAAATGTAATCATTTTATATTAGTAAAGGAAGTCATTGGCATTTGATGTCATTTTTGAAGCTGTGGAAATGGATTAATTTTAGTTTTTCAGCCTTCATTGTGAAGCTGCTTTGCTTTGTGGACCAACAAAGCCGTTAGATCATTTGAAGTGAGCATGCATTGACCAGTGACTAACAACAGATTTAAATGTTGATCATGGGCAGTGAAGGACTTTTTATTCCATTTATTCTATTTTCCCTTGGGAAAGTTCTATTCATATGCAACACTGAAAGGATTAACTAAATTGAAAGATCAAAGTGTGAATATATGCTCATTTACTTAATCCTCTATTAGTTTAGAACTTTAGACTTAAAACTGTTGCCAGAACAAAACAAAAAAATCATTAGATATTTATGACTTAAAGTTTAGTACTTTCTTACATTTTAGAAACATAGTCATCTGAAAAATCCCCAGGTTAACTGGTAATAAAGATAATCAGCAGTTGCAGCTGTAGTTTTATTAAGTTATGTTCTAATTTGCTAAAAGGTACATGAATAAATAAAAAGCATCCCAAAATAACACGTTTGAAGTATCACTGAAACACTTTTTCAACCAGAACCTATTATAATCTTAACTTTATAAAGGAAAAGCCAGCAATATAGTTAACTAGGGTTGGAAGCAGGCATGTAGGATTTTTGTGCTTGAAAGGAAAATAAAACCAGTGGAGAACAAATCGACATACAGTAGAAAATTAACAGCTGATTAAAGACGACTAAAAGGCAGTATGAAAGACATTCACGGCATTTAGTGCAACTGGGCATCTGAGTCTAATCTTGTTTTTCTTGGTGTTCTCCAAAAGACATGCACATCTATTTTTCAGCTGTTGTAAATGCAAATTATTCATTTCCCATGCTGTAACTTCAAACACTCTTGTATATGCATAATATGAAAAACTCTTTCCAATTTCTTCTTTCTATACTGTCCATATGTGTTAGATTATGGATCTTGATGGGTGAGCAAATTCAATCTGCAAGAATAAAAACTTTTTGAAAAATTCATACTCTTATCATGTTTGAACCAAAATATTGTAGTTTGGTTAGTGTGTTTTTTTCTTGTTTGTTTTTTTATTCATTTAAGGAATATACACAGAGACACATTCACAAAGAGTAAGCTCTTGACTTTAGACAACATTATTTGCATTAATTTCCTGGAGAGTTCTAAATATGTATTCTTTATTGACCCCTGATAATAAGAATGAATGGAAATCCACCTAACCGTAACCCATCAATCCAAACACAAACGCACACACACACAACACTCATAACAGCTGAGCAGGATGGTGTCTTGACAGCTGTGAATACAAACACACTTCTGATTATTTTCTCTTATGAACCAATCAGAGCTTTGGATGAAATCTTTAGAACTCTAATAATAAAACATATCAATATTTATGTTTTTTGGCTTCTCGTTAATCTTTCTATTTCTGTACGGCAGCAGGAACGTGATGTAAAATAAAAAGTGATTTACTCATTTCTGCCAATAAACTAATGCTCCCCAACCCTGAGTTTTCAAAAGCATATAATTCCACTTGGCTGGGAAATGGGTCATTTCGCCAACTGTTTGAGCTCACCTTTTGAGAGAGCCAATTTGCCAGTTTCAATTATTAAAGGCAGCCCCAGTCTCCTTTCAAATTTCAGTGGCTCAGATCATTGTATGAACAGCCTTGCAGTGACTAAATCTACACTGTCTGCAGATCTGAAAGCAAAACCACTGAAATGAAATAGGATGGTGCGATGCAGCATTCAAAGCACAGTGATGCAAGCAGACCTCATCCACTGGGACATGCACTCATCTTTTGGCTTGTTATATCCTTTTTCCTACTAAACCGTCATTGAGTAATTCGCTTTCTCTTTGCATGGAGTTGTCCAATCTAAATGGTCATTTGGACAGCATTGTGATAATCCTTGTTTACAGGAAAACAGTAATTCAATGTGGGGAGGAGAAAAGTTATAACAAGAGGGCAGAGGACTGTCAAACTCTCCATGTCCCAGTCAGGTTAGGAGCACTTCATGTGATGAAAAACATATAGCCTAAAGGGCAGCAGTTGTAATACCAGAGAAGACATATTAATATGTATTCTTGTTTTACTATACCAACATATTCTACATTATTTTTACTCCCCATTAATGGCCTCTTTGTGTATAGTCTGTGTTCTTTTAACTTGTGATCCCCAAGTGCTTTGCTTTTCATTCCACACACAGAGGTGGGTGTTTTGAAGTCTTTGAAGTGACCACAGGCATATATTT
Source organism: Leptatherina wallacei (assembly GCA_028567055.1). NCBI lineage: Eukaryota > Metazoa > Chordata > Actinopteri > Atheriniformes > Atherinidae > Leptatherina > Leptatherina wallacei. The sequence goes on from JAOXYM010000017.1 coordinate 19,000,402, forward strand.
TCATTTTCCTTGTATTAGCTATGATTGATGTGACTTGTCCAAGGTGCCTACCTGCCTTTCACCAAATACATGCTGGGAGAAAACAACCTTAAAAGTAAAGCAGAGAATTATGAATAACAAAAAATAAGTGAAGAAAAAACTATATTTCTCTTCAGATGTAATATATATATATGTGTGTGTGTGTCTAAAATGCAATACCAGAGAAGACAAACTAGGTAGGTAATAAGCAACATTTAACATTGATTGATTTTTATAAGCCCCTGCCTGTAAGAGTCTCATGAAACTGAATGTGGGCAATGTTTAGAAACTATTACACCTGACTTGACTATGTGAAACATTTTTTATGAGATTTACAAATCATTGAATTGTGTTTTTAATATTTTGCATAGAGTCCAAATTTGGAGGGAATTAGGGTAGTAAATGTAAAGCAAGTTTAACAATATTTTAAATGTGTTGCAGTGATGTTAAAGGCAAAGACATCTGTCAGCCGTTCACAGTAATGGCCCTCGGCTTTATCATCACTTTTGACCATACCTGTGTGGAGTATCCAACACCATTTCTAATCTTACATTTTCGTTGGAATGACAACAGAGGATGGAAAAAGTGTATAAAGGGAAGAGCATGATTTCAAGGCCCATTTACACAATGTCTTCTATTGCTGTAGCTTGGTTTTATGGTCAATTTAAGAACTAATTCTTTAAGTAAATGGCAGTTTAGTAATGCCTCAAAGCATGAGAATAGGGATTAATGGAGCAGTGTTTAAGTACTGGGGGACATAACTTATCACATTAAAAAAAAAAGGTTTGCTGCAGGTACTTAATCTGCTTCAATCACCAGAGAATTTCATGGTGACGGTTCATGTAAAAAGGGAGCCAGCTTGTTGCTTTTACCGTTTATTTAAAGGATTAATATTGTTTTTTAAATTACACCTGACAAAAAAGGCACTCCTAAAGAAAGTGAGTAAGTCTTTTAGAGATGCTCACATTGCTTACATATACAGCCAATACACAATTTATAATACAGATTTCCAACGATCCAAACAAATTTTATTCATGTAGATGACTTAAGGAAGCTTGGTTTGCAGAAACATAAGTTTGTTTGGCTGCAGCTGAGCAGCCTGCTGATTTAATCGATAAACCCAGAGTGTATCAACATGCACCACTGGATTGTGTTTTGATGCATCTTTAATGTAGAGGTCGTCTATTTAGCTTCAAATTTTGAACACATTGAATAGTAGGTTTTTTTTTAATTAATGTTGTGAATGACGGATACTGGCTACAATAACACATTAAAGTTATAACAATGTCATTCAATTCAATTCAGCTTTATTTGTCATGATGGAAAAATAAAATAAATGAGCTTTCTCAGTCAGTACTGGATGGATCTACCAGACTTGAGCCTCTTTAAATCCCTACCACTAACACGACTTTATGGTTTAAATCTGGAAAAAAAAAAAGTTGCCTTTTTGTGGATGCATGACCAACATCAACCTGTGTGTCTCCTGAAGAAGCCCTCATATACTACACAGGCAGGCAGGCATCAAGTGATTTCCTGACAGGTCAGTGAAAAGGAACTGAACAAAGAAAACGACTTTAGGATGAGAGTCTGGGGATGACAGCATGGATGAGAAACTACTGCCAGTTTAATATCAGAGACTATTTGTTTTGAAGGCAAAAACCTTAAAGTTCTCTGTGCAAAAGAGTTGTAGCTTGAGACAGAAATCACAGACAGTAACCAAAAAGTTGCTGCTTAAATACAATTCAGGATATTTGGCCTCAGATATGACTAAAATCACAGTGGCATTCTTTCCTCCACTTTCTTTCATCTTTTCATTTTTATTGATTTCTGACTTGGATTACATCTTCTTGAAATGCTGTTTGTGGGTACTGAGACATTACCCTACAAGGAAGTAGCTGAGGCAAACTTCGGCATTCTCCAACTGCAGTAGGTTACATGCCTCCATATCATTTTACAGTGCCGTATATGAATAGCTAGCTGATGCATGCCAGCCTAAAGACATCTGGCCATGAATAATTCCTAGATTCCTTATTATTGGATACACACACACTACATTTCCACAATGTCTCATATTAAACCTGCGGGCTATGCATGATGTATCCATATAATTGATTTTCAATCACAGACTATGAAATATGGCTCAATCTTCAGACACTGCATACATTTTACTATTCTGTCATAGGGTCAGATAAGTTTAGTGTGTATAATTAAAGTCCCCAGTAGACCCACTGGGTTTTAATGGTGATGCAAGAGAATATCCCAAACAGTAAAATGAGGCTTTGTATTTAGCATATGGAAACATCCCTACATGCAAATGACTCTGCTCATTTTTATGGGCTTCAGTTTTTAAGCTACAAACCATGTTAACTACAGATAAAAACCTGTCAACGAAGCAATTACGGGTCGAGCAATAATCGTCATCCTCAACTGTTTTGTATAAAATCCCCTTGTTTTAAGTACATGCTGTGAGTCAAATGATTAGCATTAAGTTATGTCTACATACACATTCAAAATGAAAATTCATGTGTGAGAGCACTTGCTGTGTTCCATTGTTTCTCCCATGCGAGAATGGTTCGTGTTACAGGCTGCTGAGGCCAAGCTGTACCAACCATGTGTATTATGTGTTGACTTTAACTAAATAGTCTTAAAGTTGATTTCAAGCTTCAAAACTTGTCTTCATCCTAAACTATAACGACTTGCCAAGACCATGTGGGGGAGTTTTGTGAAGCACTCTGCATCTGTGCATACCCAACTGTGTAATCTACAGTGTAAATTGCAAGCTTCCAGCTGCTTTTGTCCTGAGAAAATACAGGAAAGGTGAGAAAGAAGGGGTACATCATATTGTTAACATTTTCATTGAAAAATGTCTAAAAGGTGTAGTTCATTCCTTTCCTCTATTGACTAATATATTTGACATGGACATAAAAATATGGACACATTTCATGTCATTAACTTAATAACAAGCTGATATTGATGTCTTTGTTATGAACACCATTCAAGTTAAAACTTTTAAATTCTTTAAAAATTCTAAAGGAAAAAATGTGGGGGTTGTCTTGTTTTCTCTCTTGTAATTAAAATGTAACAAATGCAAGGTATACAACAGTGAATTTTGTCAATAGCACATACCTCAGAGAAGATATGTCGGAGTGCTCCCATTTAAAGGCAGAATCTTGCTCCTGTTCCAGTTCACCTGTTCTAAAAATTTTAACCAGTTAAAATAACCTTTATCAGCGCATAAAATCACACAACTCTTCTGGATTTCCTTTAAGTTTGTACTTCATGTCAGCACAGTGTGACACTTAATCTCAGACGCAAGTAGGTTATGTTTTTAATATGTCTGAACAATGTTGAGACCGATGGCAGTGGTAGTACAGCTAATCAATAATATTGTATTGGTTTCCATTTACTATATATATATATATATATATATATATATTCCATATACTGCTTATATTTTAGCAGACAGCACAGATGAAGTCGTCCTGAATGAGAAACAGACACACCTCAGCTGCAATTCCAATTATGTTGCAATGGAAAACCAAAGCACACGTGCATCATTTTTCTTCTAAGACATCAGGGACCTGAGGTGTGTCACCTATTACTACTGTACTGTTATAATTCTGTCCGCACAGTGAGCTGACAGTGGAAAATACTGAGGTATGATTCACAACCTAAACTACATCCAACTTTCTGGCCTTGGCAATACTCAACCACAAGTGGAAATATCAGTGGAAATATTTTGGAGAAGTCTGGCAGCTACAAATGAACATCCATCTTATCCAAAATATCTCTTGATCAGCACATGTGGAAATTATGCTCAGAACAATATGTATGTTTAATTTGGGCTGTTTTAGAGAAGGTCTGTTACTCAGGTACACAGTGTTATAACAAATCAACTACTGAGAGGTTACTTACAAATCGGCACCATGTTTGTCAATCAGATATTTGATGTAGGAGAACTTAAATGAGGAATGGGATGTCTGTGGGTTGAATGTTATATGATTTATTTTAATGCTTGCTTTACTGGTTTTTGATGATCGACTACTGAACAAACTATGTAGCACCTGTAGCTTAGAGTCGGGCAGCTAAAATCTTCATAATTATTGAGCAGAAAGTCTTACAGGTCTGGTTTTTATTATACGATAACATCATCTCTTTTCCTTTAATAAAGGATGGTCCAGTGTTTCCAATGCTAAGAGACAATGAAGGAAGCACTGAAGCTTCTTTTCCTATTATTTATAGAATTTCAGAAAGCTTTTATCATGGCTGTCACTGAAATACTTATGAGTCATTGTACTCAATTAGAAACTTTACTATGCAAAATGTTCAACCAGATTCAACCGTTTCTTAAACAGAATAATTCCATGTGGTGGGATTGCAGTGGCCTTTCTAACATTATAGGCCTTTAAAAAAATAAAAACAAATAAAAAATTAAATTCTAGCCACCAAGGGAAAAAAATACTGTAATTACAGTAATAGTTTTGATCAATTTCAATCATGCACTAAGCACCCAAACATAGCAATAGGTTTACTCAAAAACAAACACATAATGCTCCAATTTCCCTAAAAGGGATCATAGAATTTGTCTGATTCAGCGTTTCAGAAATATTTTGTCACAAGGCACATCATTCATCAACATATTTATTAGCTAATAATGCTTCAGTTACAGCTTTAAGATGGGTAAACTGGGTAAAATTGTTACAGTAAATTCACAGTAAACAACAAATAATTAAAAGAACAAAAATCTTAATTGGATTAAATCACACACAATGAAATAAAGACCCAACAATTATAAAAGTTGGAAATGTGCAATGTGAGAAGCTGAACAAACAGCAACAGCAGGAGTTGAGCTAACAGAACACAAATCATTAATTCAATTTATTTTAAGGCACATCTGCTCTTGTGTTCATATACTTGGGCATGTTTGAGCATGTAAAAAAAAATAAATAAATCAATAATTAACTTGTTTTTAGGGATCTAGCTTATCAAACCAAAAATCTGAAATTGCATTAGATTATAGTTGCTTTAGGAGCAGGACTGAGTGGTGAAGAGTGAAACAAACAGATGGGACACCATAAGATTGGGACTGGTGAAGGACAAGACACAGAGTAAATAAAGCTTGTCACATTTCAAAAGAAACTTTTCCTACACAGTAAAAGCAGAAACTCTGCCATAAATGTCAAGGCTTTAATTTATTTTGTGTTTTAATCCAGCTGCTAACAAAAAAAAAAGATAAACCATATGCATCTTTTAGATTAAGGCTATTTATTTTGATATTTCAGTAA
>JAOXYM010000017.1:19014196-19027940 GCA_028567055.1 Leptatherina wallacei
GTATATATATATATATATATATATATATATATACACACACACACATATATATATTGAAACTATATACACTGCAAAATAAATGCCAAACTAGATATTTGCACTTCGATATGGATTTTATAAAGAATGGACATTTTGACATTTTTTCTACTTTCTCTACTCACAGTGTACTCCAGGCAGCTTCCTTCTTGAGCCTTTTGTCTTTTTTCTCAGAGCTGAAGTCAAGAGCAGCTTGGTCTAGACCCAAGAGTTCACTGATCTTCTCACAGCCATAAAAGTCAGCATACTTATCCATCACCTGATGGGACAAGTAAAAGATGCATGGAAATAACACTTTTTCCAGTGTGTTTTGATTTTAATATAGTATGACAAGAGATCACTAAAAGTAACTGGCTGCACTTTCTGTACCATAATGAGATGGCTGATTAGTTCAGCTGACAATATGATGTACTGCTCATTCAGTAATGACTGCTGAACTGAAAGGATTTTCTTATATCGTTATTGGAAATGCATAATGTTTTGGGGGAAGAATGGTTGCACATCGAGTTGCAAATATTATTGTGTAAATGACTGAGGTGAATTCTTATGTCACAGTACATGAATCATTAGTATCGATCCAGGCTTTTACTTTACCCTTTACTTTAGACTTGTTTGCCTAGCATATTCCCAATGAACACATTTCCTCAATCTAACCATCATTTAGACACAGAGATTCTTGAGTGAGCTGTCAGAGTCCTATGAAACATCATGTCACTTGACTGATTAAATAAAACGAGAGCTAAACAAAGTCAAGCTTTATCATAGAGCCTCTTTTGTAATCGAAAACAAAATTACTTAAAAGTGTGGCAAGTTTTACAGCAAACGTTCATAGTGGAATGTGGATTACCAGAGACATGAAGTCATTATACCATCTAATTTACTGCAGACTCTAACAGTAATGCAATGAAAGTTTTTAAATGCAAGGTGTGAGTGATGGGCGTACTCTACACAGCAAAGTGTCCACCCAGGTGGCAAATAGCCAAAGCTAAAGTGGGAGCTCTTTCATGTGTCAATTAAATTAGATACAAAGTCAAAACATATTATGGACTGAGCCATTACTTTCTCTTCCTCAATGTGAGTGTCTGTACATAACAGAGGACATTATTTCACAAAAAATAGATTATCGTTATAAGGATAGTTTTAGGCCATCAAAATTAACTATAGTGTTAGTTATTGTTGTCTGGAGCCTCAATCAGGTCAACTGATTGTTGTCTAATTCTGTACTGCTAAGAGATGCCAAAGCAACCAAATGAGCAACAGACACAACACTGCATCACTGCATGCCTTGATGCATACCAAGATTTTCTTGGTTTTGTCTAGACTGATTTTATATCACAGTTTACAAACACATATACTTAAGAACTTCTTATTAAATTGTGTATTGTGTGAATAGTGCATAATTTTCATGGCTACACTGAATATATAAAAGCCTCATACTTACAGATATGTTGTAGATGAAAGTTTACTTTATTGATTTTGGAATTTTACTATGTGCTTATAAAATGTAATATATTAGTTTTAATTAACACAACTATTACTCTCCTCAGAAATAACAAGTAGTAAAGTTGTAAATTCTCCGGTCAATGAAAATATTCATAAACAGGGCAAAGGGCCAAAACACATTTCATTAGAAAGTTTTTTTTACATTTTTTTTTATCTCCATAACACAACAATCTGAACGAGGATGCTTACAGTGTTTCGCTGTCACAGGACAAGACAATAATATTAATACTCAAAAAGAAGATGATTACACCTTACAGTAAGTTTTGTCACTGTATGAAATATGCCTATAATCAAATACATGTTTAAGCAGAGCCTTTTACTTTTTTGCATAGAATTAATGTAGCTGTCCATAAAATACCTTACCTTCCTCTTCACAAATTTATCCCAGTAATTACTTGGAAATGATCTAAAAAGATAAAAATATGACATCACAAACATTCATTAGAAAACATTTAAATCTAAAAATAGTAAAGGCAGAAAGGCGTTACAGTAAACCTGTAACATGATTAAAACTGTTTCCGTTTGCAGGTTCCTTCATTTTTTTTCTTTCTATTTGATATTAATATTTTATTTCTATATTAATATAACATCAGACAATCTTATCATATGAAATTATGAAGCCGTGAACATACGGTGTATTAATGACCAGTCGGTCCCATTGCCCTTTGATGTCTTCCTCCGGAGGCTGCAGTGTCACGTACAGCCCATCAAACTCCAACCTCCGGGCCACCTCTTTCTCACGTTTAAAAATCACTAAAGGAACCTTTCAATTAAGTACAGTATATTATTCACTTGTTTTAGCTGTTAAGTTAGAAAAACTTTATAACATTACAACATTATTCCATACCTTGAGGCAATAATAACCAATAATGCAACAGAAGGAGATGATTGTGTGTGCAATAGCAAGGAACCGAAGAGAAGGCTCCATGTATCCACTGCTCTCTTCCAGAACAAAATAAACTCTGCCCCTCCTGTCGTCTTCAGGAGCAGAGTCCAGTTTTTTCCTGCAAACTGATGTGGTTACCCCTTCTTCATCTTTGGATACGGGCAAGAATGCTACCTGACAACAGAGAGATCCAGACAAGGAGAGCATTTTACTTGAGATAAAAAAGGCTTTTCCCCCCAATACGATGCAAATTACAAATTCAAAAAGGACGACATAATCATTACAGACTTCCCAGCTTATATGGGTAAGCTAATTATACAAGGTCTGGAAAATTCAACTTGGAAGCTTATGAATTTGCAAATTAACCTTTTATTCTTCAATATAATGTAGGCTTCAAGCTTTAAATCAGATAAGATCAGAGCAGGTTAATTAGACAGACTCCCACCATTACTTTTAACATATGAAGCAAACTTAGTGTCAGAACTACTAAAATCCTTTTATCAAGTAAAAGTAGCAATACCACATTGCTTAAATGTATTACTGTAAACAGAAGCCGAGCAGCCAAAACAATTACTTACATGAGCTTACAAATGTAGTTAAAGAAAATGTAACTCAAGTATCAAAAGCGAACTAACCAGTGAAACCGCAAAAATGGCACCTGTATTTATCATTTTGTTATATTTTATCTAACTTAAGGGGATAAAACGTTATACAATGATCAACTTTGCATAGAAAGCAGTTTTAAAAGTTAAGAATGTCTGTTTCATTAATCTGATGAAGATGTACATCATCTCTCTATGAAATTTATTATGGTAATAAAAGGAAGTATCTCAGAATCAGGCTCTCACCTTGTAGAAGAGAAGAATGAAGTTGATTGCAAAGGCAACAAACAGAGCCAGCAAGCGCATGTTATAAAAATTCCTTGCAAAGTAGTTCTACGGGAAAAAAAGGAAAAACATTTAAATGTATTCTGCCTTTACATTCTAGTGCTTTTAAGGGGGGAAATGAAGTGTACGCAAATAGGAAACTTTATCTGTGATTTTAAAGTGTATGCATTACAAGCATGAGCATAAATGAATGTACTTGCACATTACCAGCAGGCTCTTGTTATGCGAGCTCATCATCTCCCAGAGGGCAGAATGTTGGCTCTGTGATTCCTTTGACTTATTAGAGCATCTCTTGGCTTTACATTTTGCTTCAGCTCTCACATTCCCAAATTTCTTCTCACATTTCTTCCTTCTGCAAACAATCCAAACACAAACAGGTCAAAAAAGATTTACTTTGACATGAGAATATGTTGGATGATGAAATGAGAATATCCAGTTGTTTTATTAATGTGTAATGAACCTTTGCCTAGTTTAACATTACACTCTAAATGTTTTCAAAACACCACGTTATATTAATTTCAAAATGTTGACTGACTTAAAATCTAAGAACAATATTGCTATCAGTAAGATTAAATATCCATTTTAGAATGGAAAGGAAGTGACCCACTCTGTGCTCTTCATCTCAGGCATTTCCTCATCATCAGCTATTTCCTCTGTGCTTGAGTGGTCCTTGAGGAAACAAAATGAAAAAGATACAATATTGAAGCAGCCAAAAAAAGAAATCAGCAACTAGGATTAACAGAAAAACAAAAACACTGTAAGCAAAGTGAGCATTAAAGATAAAAAACAAAGATATAAATCATACCACTTTCTGGTGCTCCTCAGAAATGTCTGTGGTGACAATGGCTCTGGAGGCTGTGTTGAACAGGTCACACAGACTGGCAGTGAGGTCTTGCGTTACAAGTCGGTATTGACCTCCATCCTTCTTGAGTTTAAGACCAAATATGTCTGAGAGTACATCCACCTCTCTGGGGGAGGTCACAGCAGCCATCTGCCCAATCTCCCTCAATTCTGTCCTAGATGAGAAGCTGGCAGAGTACTTTCTTAGTCGATCCACTCCACTTGGAACCTCCATGACCTCATCAAGAGTTGGTTCAAGGATACCACCAAGCAAGTCTGACATCCTCATCCTTTTAGCTCCCTCTATGAGCCCACCGCTAACAAAGGCTATGTACAGCACATATGTGATGCTGCGAATGATGATACAAATGCATCTGACCTGAGCAATACAAATCCATCTCAGTACTAGGACGGCTGACATGAATATATCTTTTACTGTCATCTTCATCAATGTCCTCAGGTTTTTCACAGAAAGTAGAGATATAAGCAACAGCCACCAGTGAAACATAAAAAACAGTCCTTTATGGTCTGGAGTTTCATCTTCATCTTTAGTCTTCTGTTCCTCTTCTTTTCCTATAGACCTCTCTCCAGAGTTAGAGCCAGATATCTGGGCTGCAAGCTGCATCTCAAAGATGGTGTCCTCACAGAAATTGACAAACATCTCCATTTTCTCCTTCTCTCCACCCTCATTGACCACATCAAAAATGAACTGTCTCTTGGACTCTTTGACCTGTGGTTTCTCCCACTGTGTTCGACTATATTCACTGATCTCAAAGTAGACACGCTCAAAGCGCTTCCCACTGCCAAGGATCTCAATGCGTCCAAGACAGGGCTGGAAATAAGTCAAGACACACCCTGCCAGCTCCAAGAAAGTCTTCAGCCTAGAATCTTTGGGCATGTGTTCGGACAAATTGGTGAGAAGCACAGTGATGCTGAAGCCAATGTCTTTTGCCGGCTCGTGGAAGCGATCCACAAAGGCCTCGTAATCCACAATTTCACCATCATTGGTCTCCATGCAGGAGAGCAGGAAGTGTATCTCAGCTTGGGAGAAACGCTTGCAGTTTTCCATGGCTTTCTGGAATTCCTTCCTAGATATTCTGCCTTTAAAATCAGGATCATACTCTCTGAAGGCATCGGAGGAGGTGAGGTCTTTAAGTTTGAGGAACATGTCGAAAAACTTAAGAATCATCTCCACATTGCCTGACGATTCCACCAACATATCCACCATCTGCTTTCCAATAGTTCCATTGATGACATTACCTGCAAGTAGACAACTTATTACTGATTAATGATGACTACCTTTAACCGAAAAAAGATTTCAGTCATCTGCTGTAAAAACAATGAAGCCACTGCATAAGTGCTGAGTACAAAACAAGTAATGTTTTTTGTTGCTGGCTCCAAAACATCTCTCTCTCTCACTTCATTCAGTCAATGTGCTAGCCGTTCCTTTCAACACACACAATCTATAATTCTATAATGAATAGGTATTAGTCCTCAAAGACAGGTTTTTGGGGTCATCACTGACTTGGCTAACAGCCCTATTTTGATCCATGGCTGTCATTATTTGTTGGTGGGGATGATGATAGCTGTAAATAAAATATGTCAAATAAACTCTGATGGCTTGGTGCATTATAAGCAAAGTGGGAGAAAATTTACATTAATTTTGGTGGTAATGTGAATTACAGATGAATGATGATACCCTAGCCAACATTACAGTGTGTTGATTACTTATTGCTTCTTTGTTTCATACAGTTGCAAAAATGCATGGCTCAAAAGGTGTAAGATAGGAAATGTTTACCTTCTAGCATGGAAAGCAGAAACACAACCATGTCCTTATGCAAATCCATCAACTCTTTCAGAAGTTCAATTTGCCCTGAATCCTGGGAAAATGTATTTAGAAAACTGTAAATTTCACAGCATATACTGGACATGTTCAGAGTGCACATAATTGAGAGTATGATTAATATTTACATTCCCATCAGGCTAAAATGAAAACACTTGGGGTAGATAACCTATGATGAACTATCACCAAGGGCATCATCAATTTTACTTATGATGTGTTCCAGGGAGGAATAAACTATACCTGAGAGAGCTTCATCTGCAGATGTGCAAAGACATGGAGGAATCCCACAACAGCGTCCCAAAGACGACTGTGAGCCAGACTTTGTTGATTCCCAGTACATGGACCCTGCATGAACACATAATGATGCAAGTAGGTAGTGGGAAAGAATGGAGGATGTAGACAAATAAAGAATGATGTGCAATACTCTTAAATAACTTAGAGGCTTCAGGTTTAGATTCTACTTTTTCAAGGAGGTGTCTGATCAGTGCCAAATTTCAATCTGCAGCAAAACAACAACCACAAATGTACTGAGGACATATCTTCAGCAAGAACATGGAATTTTGGAAAAAATAATGGTTTTCCAGAAGAAAGTCGGAATCTCTTTATTATGGAGTTAGTTTGGGATTTAAGTTACACTATTTACTAAAGCTTGTAGGTAGCTGATGAATAAGAACTACTCATTCTGATACCAATATCACTTATTTCACTGTATTAAACTTCTGAAGAGATCTACATACATTTAGTAGCTATCATGCCTAAAAATATAATTTAAAAAATCATACAGAAAAACCCAAAAAACAATATGGCAGATGATAGACTGACCTGTATATACTCAGTGAGTGTATTGAAGACCTGTTTGGCTACTTCGATGGCCTTAGAGAAGTTGCGCTGACCTTGTGTATCAATGACATCCTTCCCTGAGTGGTACCAGTAGAAGTCACTGATTGATTCCTGTAGTTTGGCACATAAATGGTTTTCTGGTTAATTATAATTAAACCAAATATTGTTTACAGACTAAATGTAATCTAAAAAAGTAAAAACAGAATATAATGGAATAAATTCACGGTTGCCAAATAAAGTGGTTACAGGGATGAACGCCACACAATTACATTTGGTCCTACATTATATTTTGAATGTAACATTATGGTTTGATTGCCTAAGTCCAACATAAAAGAAATTCATCAAAGCATGCTTACCTGTACTCTTAGTAAATAGTCCACAGTGGATATAATGATGTTGACTGTAGTGTTGTTCCCAGTTTGTGTTCTTAAATAGTTCTGGAAATCTACAACATAAACAAAATGTGAACATAAGCATCAGAACTGCATTACTTAAAACAACTGTAATGTCCCATGTGGAAAATATGAATACATAAACCTGCACAAAGACAAAACCATTTTTTCCTTACTTACCTCTGAGCATGTGTTACAGTCACAACGCTTGGTTTTTAAACAACATCAGTATACTTTTTGGGAACTAAAAGTAATAATGTCTTGGTGGATACAACAAAAGACAAATTACCGGAGTTGTGCCCTTCACAGAGAAGTTGCAGGAACCGGAATAGGTCACAAGTTAGGTCTTTATCAGGCATCACCTTCTCGCCTGAAAAGATGGGTATATATGGTCAAGTACAAAAATGATAAAGTGACAAAATTTAAGTAGTGCTATTTAAAAAGTAAAGCAGACTGACTGAAAAAGGAAACAGCTTTTGATAATATTGGAGATGAATCATAAAAACAGGAATTTGGACTTTGAACTGAACAAACGTTCAAGGCCAGGAATCTTTCAGCTGGTTCCTCTGCCATGACATGGATTAACAGTAATGGATTTTTTTTTTTTTATTGCTATTTGAATACAGTACCTGAGCTCTCGTCCGTGGCCATGCCTAATCCCTCTGCTTTGTTCTGCCTCTCAAATGCATTCAGATCCAAAACGCTGGATGGCAGTAAGTCATGCATGCGCAAGCGCGCACACACACACACACACACACACACACACACACACAAACCCCAAAGGATAAGTAAAGCCTTTTCAGTCTAACCATTTTTATCAAATCGCTATATAAAGCCTGCCACCCTTTGTCACATTTGACAAGACTGTTTTTGGTGGGTTTTTTCTACAGCCACTTACCTACATGACCGCATGAGCCCAGCCATGCTCTGAAAAAAGTCAACATCCCGCTTTTCTTTTAGATAATCCAGCATTTTCTATCGGGAAAGAAAAACATCAAAGAAAAGATCCAATAAATGGTAGGATGTCTCATTTGAAACACACTGATTAGTTTAAGATAGCCGCTTTATTACTGCAATTTTCACTGCAATGTCTTGGTATTGAGGTTTATTCTTATAATTGTAACATGCTCCATAGAGGGTGATTGAAAAAATAATATTGCTGGTCAAAGTCTTCTCTATAAATGCTGGGCTCTTGAGCCTGAATATTATGATCACTCACGAGTGAACAATAACAATAGGACAAGGTAAGTCATTAAGGGTTTTAGTAAAAGGGGATTTGTGATTGGCTACCAGCAGTGGCCAAGGAGGGACAAATCATGGTCCAGTGCTGTGAAGGGAGGTGTATCAAAGTTATTCTAATTCAACCTGCAACTCGAAGGAGTCTATGAGGCTGTTCAGTTTTGGTGCTTTCCTCCATGCTGTCTGATCTGTTCACAAGGACAGCACTAGGAAAATGGTTTTAAACCTGGCTTTACAATCCTCCCATCATGGGTCCTCTTAAATGACCACTTGTGATCGGATCTTAGTTACTCATTCTGTATGGAAATAATACTTAACTTGTCAGAGCCAGCTGTAAGCTGAGCAATACATACAGAACATCAGGAAGTCTACTGATGTTTCTATGAAATCACAAATACATTCATTAACTGAGCTTCAGCTATATTTCAATATTAATACATCTTGGAATAGCCCGAGTTGGATTTATCGTGGAATTAGTTACAGACATCAACAAGCTCAGTTCTGTAGGCCCACAGATGTGACACAAGATGTCATGGAGTAAAGGAGTATAAAATAAAGGCTTTGTGGTGTTGCAAATATCATCAGCACACATGCTAAAGTTTTTAACTCGGACAGCTGTTTTCTACACAACCTAGCTGTGCACTTCAGTGGTTGCACATGACACATACCTTTGGAAAGCAAAGATTCTTATCATTTGTCTGATGGAAACCATTTTCTACTAGTGACCACAACTGTTACAACCAACACTGATAAACATATTACAGGCAACTCATCTGAGCACAAAGCCACTTGGTAATCTACTGATCAATATTGTCCTGACAAAAACTGTATTTATAATTGAAGGTCTCAATGATCCACTTCAGGAAAATTTATTTTCTATTTATTCTCTCTTATCAATCTGGTTTTGCAGTAAACATTCATGGTACAGTCATTTTAAAATGTAACCAGCATCATCAGCTTTTGATTGACACCTCATTTGAGACTAGGAGCCTCCATGTCATGTCCACAGGTTACAATAGCCAACTGTGCAGCAAGAAAAATGCATGGCTCTGTTCTGACACGTATGCACCAAGCCAGCTGTTCAGGTTGAGGCCTGTTAAAAGGCGACTCCCAGGACCAGTAGCATAATTGGAACTGGGCTCACTGCTGCTTTACTCAGTCTCTGTATAAACTGACATCAAAGGCGAGCAGGAGATTTTCTGTGAAGAAATCATCTCATGAGATTTGACACTGCTTTTCTACACAATCCAGGAGATCTATAGCGCATGAAGACATCCTTGTGGTAGCTCTGTTTACATACACTCACCTCAAGTCATCAGGTGAGTCCAGAATAGACTGCATTCAGAGAAAATGCAGAGAATACAGTCATGGATCGCCTCAGAACATGTCCTGAACGATAGGATCTTAATATCTATTTAATCTGTCTTTAATGAGTTCACATCTGTACCAGCACTATCCACTTGTGATTTTCTAACACAGTAAGGTTGGGATCATCAAATGTGAACAGCCTCTATAACTCAGCATTACAGACCAATATTATAAGATAAAAAGGTTGGTCATTGGCTCTAAGTGTTTATTGTGCAGCTGCTACAAGTGTTTGTGTTAACAGATCTCTGTTAAGTCTTGCTAAAAAATAAGACATAGCAAATGGCAACAGCAGTAGATATGGGAGCCTGCGTTTTGGAACTAAAATACAAACAACTTGTATAGCTTTATGCCAGAGCATGATCATTACCTGCTGAACAATGGCATTCCCTCCACTGAGAAGGGCGATACCTAGTTTCAGAGTAGGGGCAATCATTGAGCCCATGGTGCCTGAAATGAATCAAAGTGAAGAAGATATACAAAACTTGACTAAAAGAAAAAAAGAATAATTGTGCACAATTCACATTTTAAGCAATTTTTTTCTGATCAGTCTTAAGAAAGTGAATCTAAGAAGAGACAACAAAGAAAAGCTTGATTTTGTTCTTTTTTAGCTACCAAAGTCAATTATTTCACTCAAAGAGCAATCATGAGCTTAATGTAAGTGACTTATTTCAGTTGTTTTATGATTTCCTACCTTTGCTGGCACTTATGGTTTGCAGGACCATCTCAGAGGCTCCACGGCAATGTAACCTAGCCTGCTGGTACAACAGCTTCTGCTTCTCCATCTCCTTCTCCTGTAACACATAACGTGTAATTGTGACATCATTTGAAATATTTAATCTTATCAATCAAAGAATATCATGTTAACAAAATGTAAAATTAGGGAAAATTAGGATTCAAAAAAGTTCAAGATTAAATAATAAAATTCATAATCAAACTTTTTTTTAACATTTAGAATCAGTTTACTCACTTCAAAGGTTTCCACATCCTGCTCTTCATCATCATCATCCCCTTCTCTGTAACAACTCTGGGAAACCAAACAGACAAGGCCCGATGGTGATGTAAAGAGACAGAAAATGTATCAAGTCAATAGAGGAGAAATTAAATATTTACAAATCCACTGCAACTCATTTCTCATTGCATATTTTTGTTATATACTCCATATGACATGCACCAGGACTTCAAAATAAAAGTAAAAGCCTATTAAGACCTGATGCAACATTCAAGTGTATCTGTGCCCATGCTGAGCCCCTCAGGTCTGAATGTTTTACAAAAACACTACTACTGTATATGTTTTAGGACTCTGCAGTGAAATTCATATTGATTACTATATGAAATGGTAACTGGCATCCAACTCAATGTGTGAACAGTTGAGTTATTTCTATTATGCATTTTGTTTATAATGAACTGAGCATTTCCAAAGCCAGAATAATTATCTATGACAAGATTACCATACAATGTCTTCACAGGAATTTTAGACTAATGATGAGCCCTTCATGTGCTATATTACCTTGGCCATAATAGCAGCATAAGAGTTGTAGAGACTGTCACTTCCATTCTTACTGTGAATAAAGAAAAAGGACATGATATTGCTGTATGTCAGGGTACAGAGAAATAAAATGTGCTGGTCACTGGGACTGAAGCTGTAAATTACTATTTTGGTTACACTGCTAAACACAATATCAAACAATCTGAGTGTGTGGCACTGAATGTGTTCACTAAATATGGCCTATTTGATTACATCCTTGAATTCCTCTCAAGTTACACTCACAGATGACCCAGGGCTCAAGAGTGTGACCAGAAATTTGTTGAGTGCGACTAACTTTATTTCTTGGTTGTACTGTTTGGCTCTGATCCACAGCTGTACACCATATTGTGTGTTGGTTTGAAATTAAGACTGGCGCCCAATAGAAATCCAGTACGGTGAAGAATGAAACAGAATCGCTGAAAGTGGAATAAGTTGTAAAACGTAGACTATGGTGGAATTTTCTCATATGTAGTTGTTATCTATTATCCTTGCTAATTTAAGAGTTGGGGACCATGTTTTTATAACAGTGGTGAGTTGTGAAAATTGGGGTGCATCTAAATTTTTTGCTGGTGCACCCAAATTAAAAAGTTAGGTGCACCAGTGCAACCAAAACTGTAATCTGGAGCCCTGATACCACAATTAAATTTCAATGAACCTATTCCACCACAGCATACATCAATAAAAAAACAATGCAGGGGAAATATGCAGGATTATTTCTTAACCCCTTGATGCACAGTGTCCACCACAGTGGACACCTATTTAAATGTTTTTTTTTCTAGTATATGGATATGGATGGTATATTTGCAAATTGGTGACTTAATTGGGCATTAGTGAGTCATCTAATACACTGCCACTCACTGAAGAAAAAATGAATATAATATCAAACATATACAAACATTGTAATCACCAAGTTTGCTTCAGTGATAAAAAGGTCAAGAAAATGATCCAGCTGTTTTTTTATGTTACATAAAAATGACAACATATTATTTTATAAAAGTTTTTATAGAATAGATTAAACTAAATAAACTAAATAAAAAGTCAAATAAAATAAAATATATCTATAAAAGAATCACTGTTCATGTCTGTAGAAGTAAAATATTGTCTGTGAAAAATAATTGGAACTATTTTTTAATAATTCATGTATTTAAGGCTTCATTCTTTATCCCATAAAGCAGATTTAAGCTGAAAAAATATTATACAGATAAGGGTTTCTTCAATACCGATGTCCGCACATGATTTGATTTAAATGAAAATGCACAATTTCATCATATGGTACTGACCACATATGGATCTACTGAATGAGGAAAAAGCACTTTACTTGTATAAGAAAATGTTCCTACAGGGCAAACCTACATTTGAGGCCCCTTCCCAGACATGGATAATATTACTTATTTTCAGGCTTTCAGAAAACAATGGGCAAAGCTACAGAAAAAAACACTTTTGAACCATTTTTGTATTGACTTTCCTAGGAATGAATCTGACCAGTAATAAAAGCAGACATGGGATCCTACTGCATGTAATCTCTTATATGAACACACACCTGCTTTCTGTCAGGGCGCTTCGACTGAAGAGTGTAATGAGTTGTAGGAGGGGATCGATCGGCTTGGCGCCTTCTTCCACATCCTTTACATCCCCTTTGTCACCTTCACACTGTTTCATCACTCCCCCCCTCTGGAGTCCGGAGAGAGAGCAAAGCAACTAATGTGTGGCTTTAAAGGATGATATTACACATTGGCCACCCACAGCCTCTTGAGGCCGACTAGAATTTAATCACACCTGGTTTGCTCTCTTGCAAACATATACACACACATACATTGGATGATAATGTTTATGTGCACAGTGAAGACAAGGACTTGCCAACAGTTGCCCTGGATGAGGCATTGATTTCATTATTCTACCAATACTCCCCAAAATATCTGCATATTCTAACCAGTTTATGTGTGTGTTTCATCCAGTAATCCCATCAAAAATAACTATATTCTACAATGCACACTGAATTTTTTTGGATGTGATGTTTGTGAACAGTGGTGAGATGGCTAAAGAATTTGAAAATGCTCAACAATGACATCTTTGGAAAAAGGGGTTCAATATTTTGTAGATTTCCAAAAAAATGGTTTAGAGATCAATTTGTATAATTTCCTATTGCAGTCAAGCACATCAATTTTGCAAGTCTACAAACTGTCAAAACACTAGAGAGAAGCATAAGTATTTAGTGCACTAGTGTTTAGTAGAGGGTTCACCAATTCTGAACCTTTTGGGCTAATGTCCTGCAGGCTTTAGATGTTTCCCTGCTGCAATACACCTGATTTAAATGAAATAGTTCAACAGCTTGATGTCAAGTTCTGCACAAGCTTCTTAATGAGCCATTGATTTCTGTCAGGTGTG
>JAOXYM010000017.1:19039786-19066341 GCA_028567055.1 Leptatherina wallacei
AACACTAAATTCATATTGATAGTTATGGTATTTAAGAGGCTGAAAGTTTACCGTTTAATGTCAGAGATTTCTTGGGTTAAGATTAGCATTTAAGATGAGGCAAACCTTCTGAAAAAAAATTACTGGTTGCTGGTCTGGAGCTCTCTCTCCTTTGGAAATCTGCCCTCTGGCTTGTATCACCTCTGGAAAGGAATACAGAATGATGTACAAATTTTACCCAATCAGGCTAACCTTTAAACACACAGAAAATGAGGTGGAAAACTATTTCAATATTCTATTCTATTCCACAGTCATTTACCAGATGCTAAATGATATCATATACTGTATCAAAAAGCATTTAAATGTAATCTTGTAAAACACAAAGATTAAAAAACTTAGAACTATTCTAAATCACACAAATCAAAACTACTTTGGAGCAAACTTATTGAGACTGTTAATTTTTATTAATAAGATAATTGTTAAGATTCAAGTTCTATTTACAAGAGCCAGGGATACAGCATGCTTAAAACTATAGTCTCACACAGAGCAGTGATAAGTTTGTTGATATTGCAAAACTCCTTAAATACATTTTTTATTAATTTATCTTGATTTTCATATGCTGCACACTGTTGTGTTACCAAGCTTCAACATGTTCTCTTGAGCCTCCTCAGTGTGAGACAGCAGTCGCTGCAAGAGAGTGTATCCAAAGCAGTTAGCCGTGGCTGGAAAGTCCATATCCACAGTCTTTCTATCCCTATAGAGTGAGCACAATCAAAAGGGATTATCAATGAGCAATGTTCAATATTATGTAATCTGAACCATATGTTTTATGCCAAGAATTTCAACGCAATGTTGCAGTAGGAGGATAAAGAAGCAATACGTTTATCTTGTGCAACAGTTATGATTAAATGCGGCTTGCGACCTGTACGAGATGGTGTTAGGAAAACAGAGTCTGAGATGTGATTACCTGCTGCACAGTATTAAGGGAGCAATACATAAAAATGGAATATCTCACTGCTTTCCACTTCATACATAATTTCACAGTGCCTCTTTACAGTGTTAACCTTTTCCTGTGCAGTGCTCACCTCCACACAGTGTAGCCATTGAGCAGAAGGAACTTGATTATGTCCTGAGCTTTCTCTCGGAGCTTGGCCCTCTCCTTGGCAGTCAGCGTATCATAGGGTACAAGCATTGAGTGGCCACCTCCTCCTGAGAATGGAAATGGGTCAAAAGCAAAGAGGCTTTCATAGCCATTCTGTGATTTTTGAGAATAGAGAAGATTATTGGGATAATGTGGTTATTCTGAAGTGGCGTTGTGTGAAGTACTTATGAGGAGTCATTGCTAACCTGCAGCAGACAGCACTGATCACAGAGCAGTCTCAGTTGGAGAAGCAAGTAGAAGGGCTGGAATAGGAGCCATGCTAGCAGCTACTCAAGATGTGGACAAAACATGACCAATTTTCACCATCTAAAACTCAAACCTTATGATAATGACCTTAAGATGCTATATTATATGCTGCCTGGCCAAAAAAACGAGTTTCCACCTGGGTTTAACTGAGCAAATAGGTACCACCTCCAATTGGATCATTTCTGCATTGGTGATTATCTTTCAGCTGGCAACAAGTTATTTTACCCCATCTGATGAAATGAGTAGCTTCTCATTCCTTAAAAACATGTCGAAAGACACATCCTGTGGTTGTGGAAAAGATGTTAGTCTGTTTAAGAAGGGTCAAATCATTGGCATACATCAAGCAGAGAAAAGATCTAAAATTGAAGACAAACAACACTAGAGCTCAGGGCTTTACTTTGACCTTTGACAGTTCTTTACATCAGCACTATATTGTCTTAACCAGAAAACATTTCCATTGCATCATTAATGAAAAACAACTATATAAGCAACTGCTGGCTGCACACAACCTGTGTAGCTGATATTCTTTAAGTGAGGAAAATATAGAATAAAAGAAAGCAACCATCTGAAGCAAGAATTAATATGTGTTTAAGTTGTTTTTAGAAAGAAAAAAGAAAGAAAAAAATAGCTCTCTCTTCTCCTGTTTTTTTTCTGAAAAGCTGTTACCTTGGTTTCCCAGTCAGAATTCCTCCTTGCTTCTTTAAAATAAGAGCACTCTGACTGCTGTCTACTGCAGATAAGACACTCACTAGTCCTAAATACTTTAAACAACCCCACTATTTCTAAAGGCCATTGCATACCTTTACTCTCAAGTTCCAATTTCTTATTTCTAGCCCAAGCATTGTGGTAGTTTTCAGCCAACTGTTCAGCCATAGCCTGATGACAAAGACATTTGAATTATTCATTAAGAACTATTGAATGTGAACAGGTCATTACAAAAAGAAAAAAAGGGGGGGGGGGGAGAAAGACTGAGAAAACCTGGAAAAAGCAGGGCCAAATCCTTGAAAACACTCAAATTAAATAAAGACTAATTGATACTGATTGAGCTTACACACTGGTCCCATGATAAGATGATGTTGCTCATGTCCATAGGTTTAGGGCTAAAGGTTGATGCTCCTTCAAAAGATAGCTAAGAGACAACAAACTGCAGGTTACATAAAAGAAATTAAAGGTTAATTGAATATAGGCTGTGAGTACAAACAGGTACAAACCTGTCCAGATTGAGAGACCCTGCGAGTACAGGCATGCATGCCAAATGCATCTCCTTCTTTGGTCCTTTCTATAGTCCAACCAAAGGCCAGCATACTCTTTATTGTTTCTTTGATTGCCCAGCGATAGCTTTCCTTCTCCTGGTTTGATGCATAACAAATGATAACAAAATTAGCAAATGAATCAGCTTTTCAGAGTAGAATTATTTGTCAACTAAAGACTGCAACAGACACACACTAGTATAACTTTTTGATATTCAAAAAATCTGTGCTGACCCCTTCAAGGGGGTTATAATTCAAGAATTGAACAACAGCGTCTGATCTTATATATTACACACACCGCATTCAGTATGCAAGTGCCTCTGGGGTATATCAGTTCACCAATTTCATTACTGAAGTACATTTGTGCACACAAACACATAAAAAAACTGACTTCTCAGTGTACCTTCTCAGCCAGAGCCCTGTATGGCTTGAGGAGAGGATGAACTTTGGTGTTCTCACATAACTGCTCCCCATGAACCCAGCCATTGGCAAACTGTCAGACATAGCAAAAATTCACTAATAATCATGAAGAACACAGATGTTTTGACACTGTCACAGTCAAAAGAGATTTTAAAAATGTATTCATAAGTGGTTCAGTCCAGACCAGAATGTTAAATATCAACTCATTTTTAGCTATAAACAAGCTGTTCAGCTCGGAAGAGTAGATGCTGAGATATTACCTTCTCAAGAGACCATTTCTCATGAGTATGCTCTGCATACTTATTCACAATAAACTCCAGTCTCTCTGGCACAAACCCACTAGTGCAAGGACAGAAATAATACAGCACTTAGTTTTATTATATAGTTACAAACTGTATTTGATAGCATTTGAATATTATCTCTTCAAGCATAACAAAAGATGTTTTTAATAACATCCGTTAAGAGTTTGACACTGAGCCAAAGTTAATTCTATCAAATATGAGCTCAGAATTCTTCAGCAGATCACGTTCTCTTTAAAATATGTAATAATTCGCTGATTTGTCTTGTCATTAAATAATAAATATTTCTGATCTGTGTCTTACTTAGATATATCCACAGGTTGGGGGTCAAAGTGTCCCTCTGTATCCATGGAGGATTTTCTCTCCATTTCAGACAAACAGCTTGGCTCCACATGGTCAGGAGGCAAGGCTCTGGAAACTGCGACAAGGCACTGCACACCCAGCCTAAACAACTGAGGCATGTAGGGCTGCAAAGTTAAAGAAATAACATTTGTCGTCCACATGATATAACTATTGAGGATCCCATTTCTTCCAGTAAAACAATTCATGTAAATATAAACCAGGATAAAAAAAAAATCTTACAAATTATTTAACAAATATTGAATTTCAGCTTGTACAAAATATCTGTACATATCCAGTTTAACTTATTAAGTAACTTGATTCTAATACTTTTCCACCTTAATTTGAGCTCCAACTAATTTGCATAGTAAAAAAAAACAGGGTAGTTAAAAAACAGTACATCTACGTTGCAGTGCATATTCAATGACATGGTATAACAATATCTCTCATGAAATATTTCTTTGATGAATTCCTGTTCTGAATCATTCAGATAACCATCTATCAGATTATTTTAGTGCGCTAACAGCGAACTGAAAGCACATTCATTTATTGATTATTACTCTCACTAGTCACCAAGAAGTCTGTTTTAGAGTCAGGAGGTTTTATTCCAGGATATGAATAATTGATCATCTCAAGTGTGCTCCATCTCCCGCCTTCAGGTTCTCAGAGTAAACCATAGAAGGAATTTAGAGATGCATCCCGCTGTTTCTCCTTAAATGAATTTTCAGGATGAATTAAGAAGCTGATAAATTAATAAAGAGACTTTTCATTTTCTGCTACCATTTCGGTGCTAAACTAAAACATTGTTTTAATTTCAAACCATTTGTGTTTCGTATCACTATTAAAATGAGTATGCTATGTTGTTTACCTCCTTTGCCAAGGCCTTAAACACCCCCCAGAACAACTTTCTTGATATGTGGAGTTCCTCTTCAGAAGCCAAAGTCTGTTTACCCTGCCCGCCAGCTTGGGAGTAATAGTTACACCTCTGCTCAAAATGACTGATCAAGAGCTGGAACATGAAAGTAATGATCAAAATTACTCAAAGAAATTTCAACCTGGGTTACTAATAGATATTTACATCAGCTATTACAAATTCCAATTCATGTTTCCACCTTCAGTGGCATTTTGCTGTGGTCTGTGAGATGGAGAACATCAAAGACAAGCTGTCGAAGAAGAGGCTGCATCATAGATGGCTGGAGTTTGCTGAGGACATCAAAGCATGCAGAATTAGTCAAATACAATAAAAAACCTCCATGTCTAACACAAACGCACAACAAAGATGTTTTGAGTGATCATTTCATCTCATAAGAGTGGCAAATAAAATTCAAATCAGGCAAGAAGTTGATTAATTTAACATGTTGATTAAACTTTAGCAATTTTATCTAAAATGGGAAAAGTGAACTCCACAGTGACTAATTAAATATGAGTGGGTTCATCATTGATCGCATGGGAAGTGGGGTTATGTTTTAGAAAGACTTGAATAATGTAAGAAATCAATCATGGTAAAGTATCATATTCAAGCCAAATTGCAATTTTTCCTCTGGGATTAGTCAAGTATTTTTCATCTAATTTAATTCATTTCATAAAGACTTGTAATAAAAAACATGCATCATAATTTGGAGTAACAGTACACTGATGTGTCTGGATCATTTATTTGCAGGCGTTCCTCATTTTTCTGCAGAGTGACATTAAAGAAAATAAGAAGGAAAGACAATATTTCCTACATCAGGAGCAAAATAAATAAAAGATCAAGTTTCAATGAATTGAAAAAGATCCTATGCGATCCAGAGCTACTCCATATTCTGTGATTTGATGTCTGACAATCACAATGCTGGTTGTTGCTCCATCAACTTGCTTAAGATCATACCTGCACAAAGCCAACAAACAATCTTCGGTTGTGTCTCTCTGAGCTTTGGTCAAGCTAAGAGCCCTTGAAAGCCTGTAGACTGCCTGGATGAGAGAATCAACCAACAAAATATGATCCTCTAAATCACGTAAGAGAGCAGAATATTTGGTGAGAAGGGGGAGAACAGCTGTGCACAAGTATCTGTTAAGGGCCAGGGCCATATCAGTGGATCCTAGGTCAGCCTGCAATGAAAAGAAGAGGTTGTACTTACACAGAGTACTACTAACCAAGACACATTACATAAATTTACGTAACATCTTGTTTTTCTATAGTTATTAAAAATTATGCAGTTTGCAAACATTTAGAAGATTTTTAAAACATTTTAAACAATTGTCAATAACAAAGTAATTACATTTGGCAATTTGAAAAAAAAAAAGAAATCAAAAGAACCATCTAAAAGACAGCAATAAAATTGATTCTTCAAGACTTTGTTTTGATAAACTTGAGTTGGAGCGGAGGAAGATTATTTCCCCCAGTGGTTGGGCAGAGCAATACTCACAGTGTCAAGAGAGACAGCTGCCTGAAGGTCAGGCAGAAAGCCGACTTCCAGGAGATGGAGAAGAAAACTCTGGCTCTCAATGCCATAAACCCGATCCAAAAACAAAACCATTGCTGCCTTGTGGTCTGGGCAGAACACTGTAGATAGGTCAGGCTCCACCAGCAAACCATCTAAACAAACAAATGGAGAAATTAATGTTTGTGTCCAAGATCTTATAGCATATGAAAACATATTAATGTACATATCTGATAAGTACTTTTCTGCTTGAAGCTTTAACTTTCAATAACTACAAAAAGTTAATGCAGGTGATTTCTTATTACAAACTAGTGATGCAAGATTGGCTGATTTGGTCCACTAAACCTTTTGACACTGAAGGTAGTTGAAAAGAGATGCTGATGACTCCTTCAAGATCCTCAATAGGGATGAGAGACCTCAGAATAGCCCTGATGCGGATGGCTTCTCCTTTGCCTCCTTGAATTAACTGGACAACAATTCATGAAAACATCAATTAGTCATATTAAGTTTAATAGCAATACAGAATTACAGGAGAACTCACACCAAACAATATTATACAGATATTGCATCCTAATTGTGGCAAAGTGCACCACTTGCATCAAATGTAACTTTTTTCTTACCAATATAAGTCATGACCAATTTTTTCTTTATGACCCATTTTCTGAAATCTTGTGAATTTATTCTTGCTGACTGATCCTAAAAGGACTTCACATGAAGCTCTTTGCACTTTCATCTTTTATCACCCCTATGGACCTCAATGCCACAGCAGCAAATTGCTTATAAAGATTATGGATAAAATGAATATTCTTAGTTATTCTGCCCATGCTGCCAACATCATTTGAGCCAAAGAACCAGACACAATGCACACAGCTAGATTTATATAACACTGAGATTTACCCAGCTTAGGTTTCATATTGCCTCAAGAGCAAAACTAAAGGTCTACCAATATTGGCTTATTTGCACATTGACATTTGCTATATTGTCATATAAGTTAAAAAACTATACTGCCTATAAACTCATAGTATATCAACACAATAAAATAAATGCACATATTTTGGCTCATTCAGCACATGGGTTTGCCTCAGGTATGAAATGTGCTTTATAAATAAATTTGCGCTGCATGGCCTTCTCACCTATTCCTAATAGTCCACATGAAAACAAATTGAGTGTTAAAGTTTTTTTTACCATGTACCTTTCACTGCATCCCACCTGTGTGGCAGTATGAGTAACTTTATTGGTATTCTAATTGGTCAGGGTTAGGCAAACACTCACGTGCATCTCTGGTGCACAACGGCCCAACAAGTCAATAAGAGCTGAGTAGAAGGTCATGATGGCGTGCCCCATGTGAATGAGGTCATCTTCACTGTCCTTGACAACATCTCTGTGAATTTTATTTCAAGAGTCAAACAATTCACCATCATTTAAACCACACAAAAAAAGGAAGTCAGCCTTTACAGTAAATTTGAATAGATTTTCAGGAGTGTGTGTTTGGCCTGAAAAATTATTGTAAGCTGGTTTAGTTTTAGTTCACATTATGTGTTTCTGTGTATTAAATACTGACAGTGTTCTGTTGGAATGGTGGGTGACCAAAGGTCCATTCATTGAAAGGTCCTCAGAGATCTTGATGGCTTCCTCCATGGCAGCAAGAAGCCCATTCCCCCCATCACCTCTAAGTGCAGGGCCAAAACACTCCGGTCGACGAATCAACAATCTCAACACTACATAAGCATTCTCCTCTACACTCTCACCTGCAGTCAAGGAGAGCACAAAGGTAAACAAGAAAACTCTGATATTGTGTGAGTTGTATGCGAGAAAACACCAGGCTGCATCTTAATTTTCTTTCTATGACTCAATTTTACTATAAAAGGTTCTTATTGAATTTGTAGTTCAGGAAACTAATAACCTGAGAGCAGCAAGAGGATCAAGACATATTAATATCTATATTAATATAGAATTTAAATACGGAGAAAAGGTTAGACTTAAATTATTTAATGACATTTGCTACTAAAAGCCAAAGCCATCTGGCTGAACTGTGAATGCTCTCCAGGGCAATTTGTACAAATGACTTTTGGGCACTGCTTTAGAGTAAGGAAAAATCAATAGTAGAGTGAATTACTTCTATCGCAAATAGCTAAGTTAATTGAGAACATAAAATGATGCAGCTTCTTGTGCCTTTTTAGCTTGGCATTTTGCTCCAAGTACTGAAGTCAAAAGTTCTACAAGCAATAAATGCCTTGAACACTGAACAAATTGAAATTATAACTACATACATAAATATTAACATTTGGCTTAATGATTAAAACTGCAGATTAAATACTAAAAACTGCACTCATTTAAACGTACCATTGCAAAAGACAGCAAAGCGTAGAAAATCCAGATAACGTTCTCCCTCCACGGGGTTCCATCCAATGTCAGTGTAGCCTTTTGCCACCAGCATTTGACAGCTCTGGATACCGCAGCCAGCAAGGTATTGTACCACCTGGATAGTAAAATGTCATCAGAAACAGTTGCAGCATTTCTTGCCATTATTTAATTTGGCCATTTAAAAATGCAGTGTTCATGAAAGAAAACTATTCAAATATACATTGACTGTTTTCAAGATAACAAGAGATCCCCACCTTCTCTAGGTCAGGTTCCCTCAGAGCTAAGGCCAGTTCATTATTATCCATAACAGAGGCTGCTGCAACATCTAAGGGAGTCGATCCACGCATGGATGGTGAAGCTACAGGACAAAGGTATAATGCTAGCTCACTCACATGTTTTGTAATTTCAAGTATGTTTGGTTTTGGGGTTTTTTTGTCTTTTTTTTTAACCATGGTGAAAGGATCTTTACATACTTATAATGGCTATAAACATTGGAACTCTCAAAGACACAAACCATAGAAACGTAAGTATTTACCCAGTCCAACACTGCTGTTTTCTAGTAGGTAGCTGAGGTGGTCAAACAGTGCACCCTGATTGTAACGGCTGATCCGACAAAAGTAACACAGGAATCGACAGCAGCTGGCCACCATCTTGGGAAACGTAATTTCCTAAAAGAAGCATGTAAATAAAGTAAACAACAAGAAAGTAGGCCATCCATTAATGATGCCTATGTTTGAGAATGCAACCGTTTTATAATTTTTACCTTTGAAATACAAATTAACCAGTAAATGCTAACAGATGATGGCAAACTCTTTGATCATCATAACTTTTGATTAATCACTCACCTTTGACTCTCCTTCCCCCAGCACATTGACCATCACCTCCATCACAGTCTCATGCATCCCCAATGCCCTCATCAGGTTGGGATGTTGGTAGAAAACTTTATTATTCATTATGTCTCTGTGTACGAAGATTCAGTATACAGTGACATACGTGTTAAAAATGTGACAAAACAAATAAAAGAAGATAAAGTGTCAAGAGAATCAGACTATAGTTGCACTAACAATCTCTCCCTACCCTAGTCTTCTGATCATCAGCTTCTCTTCTTCTTTCCCCATGTGGACACTGAGGAGAGAGCGAATTTGGCCTAGGGAGGACAAGAAAGCCATGGTGTCCTCCACTGAAGATTGGCTGATCGTATATGCCTTTGATAGCGGTCCCTCCATTTGGCCCCCAAGGCCCTGATACTGGCGGTGAAGCAATGAGAAGATAGCCCTCACCAGTTCAGGGTCTTCTACCTCACTCTCTTGAGCCCAGCGCACCATTGTGTCAGAAATCAGCTTTTTGAGGGACTCTGCAGATATGTCAGAAATTGAGAAGTGGGGATAAAAGCAGAAAACTGGAGAACTAAAGCAGTTCTGTTCACAAAATGTTTTGGTGAGTAAATATAACCTTTCCTTTTTGGGCCTTTTACAAGCAGATGAACATCCTTAGGTTTATAGTTTTCATTCATTCATTCATTCATTACCATTTTCTTGTATAATAAAACAGATATATTTGTAAATAATTGAAACTTGGACAAACATCATATTCCCATGTGCAGGTTAATAACATAATGTAAATGCAAAAATTAATACAAAGCAACCAAAACTTACTGGAAGCATGTGAGCTACACTCCATTTCCATGGGTGTCTTTTTAAGTCCAGAGACTCTTGCCACAAGACCAAAAAGTCGATCTTTTAACGACATCTCAGCATCATCTTCATCATCTAAGTCACTGGCCAATTCAATGCCTGTACAATTATAGCACAATAAGTTGAGATTTCCTCAGAGGCAATTATATTAAGTACCTCCCCAAATTTGATCAGAGTTCCCTTAATGAAAATTAATGAATGAATTAATGACTTAATGAAAATTCATATATCAAATCAATAAAAGACTAGAAATATTCCCACCGCAGTGTGTGTTGAGAAGATGATGGAAGTCTTGCAGGAGCTGCTGGATTTCAACTGGACAAGGACAGTTCTCTTCTTGTTCATCCTCTCTGAAGCCCAGGAGCATATTGATCTTTGGAAACATCATAAATTACACACATTAAGGAATATTTAACTGATAAATATATCTTATAAACCAGAGTGATTCATCGTGTCTTCTTTTTGGTTTATTCTGTAACAGTACAAAACTCAAGAATATTGCACAAACAAAATCCAAGTATTTCTACACCTTAATCCTTTTATTTAATATTTATAATGCCGTTTAGGTCCACTCAACCTGCTCATGTGGAGGTAAGCGAAACTCCTTGGTCTCGCGAGCAGTGAGTGCTGCTGACATGTTGAGGGCCTGCATGACCTGATTGTAGCGAAAACGTTGGTTTTCCTGCAGCTGATGCACAAAGTTGTCAGAGAAGGCAATCACAGCCTCTACCCTGTGGCGCACCTGGCAATCACACAGATATGAAAGCAGGTGGCACAGCTAGAAAAGAAAAATACACAAAATATTCCATTATGATTAGTTTTTAGAAGGTTATAGGAACCTGACAACAAAGCATTTGTTACTAAATCAAAATTACATTGCATCCAAGTAAAAGAGACAAAAGGGGAGCATATTAAACTGAAAAAAGTCTGATTACGCACCTCAAGTTTAACAGCTTCTGGAAGCTTCATTTGAAGAAGTCCTTGTTTAATGGTGTCATTTTCTTGCTTTTCAGCCCCTTTTCGTTCGTGGTCATTATTCCTGGTTTCTTCCTCCTCTTTTGGGGTTTTGGCATTTATTGAGAATACACTTGGCTCTATTAGTCTAAGAACCTTCCCAAGGTCTTCATCTCCAAACACTCCTATAACCAAGAGACTATACAATAGTCTTAAAAGAGGGACAAGCAAAAGTTCAACTTTGCCACCTGGAGGATCCCTAAAGGCTTGACCCACAGCTGAAACTCCAGCAGTCAGCATCTCCACAGTCAGATTCTTCAGTATGTCCAGAGGGATTTCTGGGCTGTCTGTGCAGGCCTTTTCAACTGTATCGTCTCCTTCCAACCCATCACCCCTGACAAAACAAGGAGATGAAAAATGCATCTGCGGTTTAAGGGATGTGCTATGACTAGTGCTGGGAATTCCCTCTGGAAGGTGACCATTCCCATCATCAAGAGCGCCATTAACAGGACTTAGATAAAGAGAGATTTCTCTTGTTCGGTTGGTCATTGGTACGATGTATTCATGGTTCATCATAAGATATGCTGTGGTGTGGCAGCTCAGGTAAATCTAAAGGGCAAAAAGAATAGTGATTAATTTATCAATTCAATAACCCTTTCAATTTAGATTCACCAAAAAGAAACATGACATTTTACAGGCAGGTACCTGAATAAACAGCTGATAATATGCAGAGCAGAGAAGACCGGGAAGGTGAGGGTTCTGAAAAGCATAGAGGAACTGCGGCTGGTCGATGTAGCTGCAGAGGGCATGGCAAACTCTGGTGTTGCTATTAGCACATAGCGAGCAGTAGAACAGGAGGGTATTCAGGTGAAAGGTGAAGAGGTCATCAAGTTCCGACAGTTCCAAAATGTCAACACACCTGCATGAATGTCATCAAACAGTAAAAACAATTTCAATGTTACTTTATGGTCAAAATCTAATTAAAACTTGTTCACGGTTTGAAATGAAAGCATGAATTTGTAACATTTTTATGGATGTCCTCAGGTAGTGTGTGCTACTTTGTGCTCACATAAAAAATATGTGGGATAAAATACATTATAAACAAAACCATCTCCTGTTAATGTTTTATCTGTAAACACAAATCTAATAACATATCATAAATCCAGACTTTTTAACCTTCTTTCATCAGGGATCTGAAGGGTCATGACTTGCAGGGGCTCATGGCACTGGATTCTCCAGCCGTGGTGCTCATCTGGCCGGTCTACCAAAACCTTTAATGCACTGTCTGGTACTCTGGTCCACGAAACAGGGCTCAAACGCTGAACCTGAAACCTTGGAGGACACTGAGGAGTGGGATTCCTTCTATGACTGCGCAGCAAGCCGGAAGACAGTGGCATCACATTCTGGATTGAAAAGAACACATACAGCAAAAATTATCAAAACTTTTTACTTCCCTCCAGCACCTTTTCTCTTCCCAAATGCAGCATACAGATTAGTTTGACATTATGTTTTATGGCAAAATAACACATTGTGGGAAAACTACCACTGAAAACTGTGAGTTTTTGTGGACATAAACTAGTGACGCCTAGCAGGCTGTCTCCAATTTAAGTGAAAGGTTCTCTAGAAGTTAGTTCTTACCATTACTTAGATTAATGAGACTCCAATCAAATATTTTATCAACAAGATAAACTGTTTGAGAAGTTGAAATCAATAAAAATTGATTTTTCTACATCATGTTGTGATTCCAAAGAAAAATACTTTTTTGGATACTTTGTTTTTAAATATCACTTGGTCTACGGTCTATCTTGTTACAACTTAGCATGTGATGCTCCATTTGCCACTTTCACAGGCATGTCTGGATGGTGCATCAACGAAATGTGACAAGGAGATTTATCAAGCCATTAATGTTACATATCTTCTGTCTGAAAAGGGCTTTAGACACCATAAACCAATAAAAGTTTTATTACCTTGATCCGTCCAAGCTCAAACTGAAACATATTGCAGGTGGTGGGTTTGATGAAAACAGCAGGAAACAGCTCTGTGCTTGCCTCCACCTGGTTTTTAATAAAAACAATTTTTTTATCAGTTTGATAATGTAATGCATGCTGGTAACTACAGACTGGAGTTAACTAAAGCAGTTAGGTTTTTCCATGTGGCATACCAAGGAATGGCTTTAATGTATTACATCCAAAATATTAAACACAGATTAGCAAATTGCACCATATTAGAACAGCTTGTTGTATGACCTACTTGGTAGAAAGTTGACATCTCCACACCACTAGAGGTAAAGTTGAGCATTCCAGTTGCTGAGTCAATCAAACAGCCAATTTCCAATCCTGCACTTCTTCGACTCTGAGACAAGCCTGTTGCCTCTCCAGCACACACCATGTAACAGTTGCAGCGCTTCACACTGAAAAAGAAAAGAAATACATTTGTTTTTATTACAGTTCAATGCTACAATAGAGCATGTATGAATACTAAGGGTGGGAGAAAAAAAACAAATCAGATAAATATCACAATTTTTTGTTTCACAATTTTTAAATCGATTCCTTAGTTTAAAAAAATCACAAAAAAAAATTTCCCAACATTTTTTATTTTTTTTGTTTTACTTTTGTTTTTGTTTGTTTGTTTTACTTGTTTTGTCGGGCATTATAACAAGCAGAATGATGGTCTGGCTGCAAATGCTGCAAATGCTTCATTTTTAGCCCGTTCAAAAATATTCCTGCTGAATAAATCATAAAAACTGACTCACATGTGATCTGCAGTTTTTTGGGAAATATGGTTCCTGATTCAATTTTTTCACATGGTCTGGGTTTAAAAAAGCAAACTAAAAATCACAAAAATTGACACTATCGAAGAATTGCAATTTTAATTGAATCGGCACCCAAAAAAAAAAAAAATCGTAAAAGAATCGAATCGGGAGGGAAAGCATATCGTCCCAGCCCAAATGATTAGAACACAGAAGTTGTTCAGCATTGCAGCAAAAGAAAGCCATGAAATAGCTGTGAGTATGGTATAAGAGGCATTATCATAATAATCAGGTTATTATAACTCATGGTTAATATTACAGTAAGAGAAATAATAACCATGACAATAATCTAAAACAACTCTGAGTGCAATTTGTATATCAATTTCAGGTAAAAGTGTTACAGTAAAAATGCTGATATCTTGCCACACACTAACCTCTCCTGAACTTTCCCAGTGCCGTCTCCAAGGGTGATAGTCACAGCCTGGATATTGTCAGTGTCAAACATTGCATCATACTCATGAAAGTCAGAGGTCACCCAGCCGACCCACACATTAAATGGCTCCTGGCCTGGAAGAACTCTGACTGAGTAGTAATACTGAAACAGAGGGGTCATTAAGTGTCACTTTTTAATATTCATATCTAATTATGACACTCACATTGGCTGTTTTTTTGGGTGGTTATTAGCAAAGATTTGTAACACAATGTAAGTGCTGCAGAAGCCTTAGGAAAAAGTAGTTCAATTTTTGCCACTCTGCAGCAGCAGAATTAAAAAAATGTGTCTTTTCAGGAATCACAAAGTGCAAAAAACATTTGATTTTCTAATTAGCTGTGGTAGAATAATTATGCCTTAATAATGAGGTGTGGTAATGAGAAAATCAAAGCCTTACTCTGGAGCTCTGGATAAGGTGATCATGGTCATCTTTGTCAATAACAACATCTTCAAGCAGCCGTGCAGATGAGTTGCTGCTGACTAAGCCTGGTTTAGTCTTTTTCAACAAGAACCTTACAGAGAATCGACACAAACATCAGCTTCCACAAGAATAATGATTTCTGAAGACGAGTAGGGATTGTGGTTAAAAAAAAAGCAGAGCCTATTTTCTAACTTTGTTTCTTTTGTCAGTTTTCACTTCTCCTTCTTTCTGCATCATTCCAACTTCATTTATAACAATGCTGCTGTCTTTGGACTCACACAGCAGGCAAATACTGAGATAGTCTGAAAATAACTGGAGCATAATTATCCTATATAAACTAAAAGTAAGCTTGAATTTTAAACTTGATCATGTTTTTAATCTGCTGTCCTTTCTTAATCTTAATTTTAGAATTATTATTATTATCTCATTTCTTTCTAAAAGTTTGTTTTGTTTTAATGT
The DNA here is from genome assembly GCA_028567055.1 of Leptatherina wallacei. Lineage (NCBI taxonomy): Eukaryota > Metazoa > Chordata > Actinopteri > Atheriniformes > Atherinidae > Leptatherina > Leptatherina wallacei. The sequence continues at coordinate 19,055,033 of JAOXYM010000017.1, forward strand.
GCTTTTCTGCAATGTAAAGCACCTTGTATTGTCCTGTACATGAAATGTGCTCTATAAATAAATTTGCCTGTCAACAAAGCAAGAAAAAAAAAGCCTTGCATAAAGGTAAATTAGCTGTATTTTCTTAGTTTCAGTTCTCTTCAACATACCGTTGTTTTAGTTTTGATGTTTTTTCATGGCTATGATCCTTATGGTTGAGCTCATCTCTTGAGCCAGCAAAGCTGTGTGCTGACTTCATCAGAACTTCAAAGTCAGAGTCAGTGTCCTCCTGCTCTCTCTTTCCTTAAAGGACAACAGGCATTAATTACAGCATGGCCCTTGGGAGCTTAACCAGAACAATTCACCAAGGTCATGATGACAGAGTATCAGTAATCCAGACAGTGAATAATCTGTATAAATTAGATCACACACACAAATGACAATATTTCACAAAACAACTAAATGTTTACATGATTCATTGGGTACCATACTACTTGTTGGAAGTTTTGGGAAGCTAAACAAGTCCTTATTGTATTCATTTGCAAATTTTAATAAACTTAACAACACTGAACCTGAAGGTGGAGGTAAAGAGTTGGAGGCCCCGGGAAGCACACCCTCTGCAGGACATCGGAGGATGGCAGCACATTCTATGGGCATGCTGAGCCGGTAAAAGCCCATCTCATTCCCCGCACCATGGTGTGCCAACAACCGCTGAGAAACCCTCAAGCTGTAGGAAGAATCCGTAGAGCCCCTGACTCTAGTAACCTTGAAAGAGATTTTGCAAGTTATTAGGATCAGAGTTATGACTTAAAAAGCTATTCAAAGGTATCATAGATACTACGTCTTTGAAAAAAACCCTACTAACCAAGATGTTTATGATCTTATACACTCCAGAACTAACCTGTAAGTTGTGATCATCTGGCAATATGGATGTAAATTGAGGCTGTTTCCAACTCATCCAAAAAGCTGGGTCTCTGGCCATATTGACAGCAAAAGGTTTATAGCCCTCTTGTAGGCCACACACAGAAAAGTACCGCAGAGAGTCCACTTTGTGGCCCAGGTTCAGCCTCCCCACCTGGTTTACCCCAACACCGATGACGGGCAACAGGCCTGGAAAAGATAGGAAGACACGGGTTAAAAGAAAATCTAATCAGTGTAATTTAGTCATAGCTACATATCAAAGGTTGGACTTTTATTAACGTGATTTATCATTCAAGTTAATGGATTATCAGTATACAACATATTGCATGAAGTCAAGGCTTTTTCCAAACCATCTTGGATATTGAAGTCCTTGGCAGCCACCTCAGATCCTTTGTCATTTAACAGCAGCTCTCCATTGAGTGTGACCATCATGGTGCTTTCAACCATGTCCACCAAGCAACCCACTACATCACCTCGGAGCCAAGTGCGCCCAAAGGGCTCCCCACCCTGATGGTACCACTGAGCCTGACAGTAAAAAACGTGGAAGAAGAAATTAGATCTTTCACTTGAGTAAATTTGACTTAAAGTGATACATGAAAAAAAAATCCACTTAGGTAAAAGCAAATAAGTATCTACAACTAAAAAAAGTATCTAATTAAAATAAGGTTCAGCTTCTCTAATATATCATTAGTCTCCTATAAAGCAAAGTAGTTCATCAACAGTGAAGCACAATTGTGTAATCAGCCTGTTAATGTTGCAATAGCTGAAATTGGAGGTAGTTTGAACCATTTTAGAGACAATATCATATACAGGGACACCAGATACAGCTCAGTATCATAGGATGAATGAACAGGAGAGAAAAAAAAAAGTTCTGAAACAGAAATCTGTTCTCAATTTTACGACTTTTTCCTCTAATTTTATATTTTTGATAAGATGTTCAGTCATTTGCACGTTTATTGAAATACAACCATTTGAGAAATTTAGTGGGTAAAGCCAATGTTTGGTGGAGTGGTAAAGCCCATAAACATATGACATGTAACCCTGACTTCACACTGCTTTCTGCCATATGTCCAAACACCAGCTGCATCACTTTAGTTGGTGATTCTTGATACAGTAGTTTGACTTTTAAATACTCAACATTTAAACATGTTGGTACCTTAAATTGTTTTTCAGTATAGTACTGAGTATACATGCTTATATTTCACCATGAGAAAGCAACAAAACATTAAAGGATGAAAGTTGAACAGCTGTTTAAAGCCTCCCCTAAGAAGAGGTAGCAAGACCGATGCAACACAGGTCATGTTGCATATTCAAGGTTATTACTTGTGTGACCATCTATTCATTCAGTTAATTATACAAGAAACAATGCAAAAAGTATCTGTCGGATACTGGGCTCCAGATTGTACACTACTACAAATGTCTATCAAACTTTTTCTGTCTTTTAAACAATGAATTTGCTTGGTTGCGTTCAAGTTAACAACTTATTTTGGACCTCCTGATGTTTGATTAAGGAAAGCCGATGGCTATTCTACAGAGTAACGTATGCCCTAAAAAATAACTGGAAATTAAGTAGACATAGAAGTCTAGTAACAAACTTTAAGTCAAACAAAAAAAAAATCCAACGTAGTTTTTTGGTTTTGGGAGGTTTTTTTCTTCCAAATTCATACTGTGAGTTGGGCGGGGGTTATGGTTTCAACGAGACAATGGCCAGTGATTATCTAATTTGAATGCCTTACCTCAAATCCATCAAAGACAAACGCCTGGTCATCTGAGCCCAGCTCTTTATCTGGAGTGCAGCTTGGTCGGGCCCAGCCCACTTTCATTCTCCCTGCTGTCACTACTTCATATTCAAAATACCATTTCCCCCCGGTCACAGAATATGATTTATCTGTTCTGAACACTCTGCACTTCTCCTCTGAGAAGAGGCATGGCTTTGATAATGTGGCTGTCAATCAGAGAAACAAAGTAAATATGGTTCTCTCCAAAAATAAGAACTGAATTGCACCTAGATCTGGTTAGTGTATCTTTCAATACAATACTAACAAGTATCACAGTATCATTCAATACTATTTGAAAAAATTTAACTAATAGCATGTGTTAGTTTTACTTGGTGAGAAAATAATATATGACTTAATTAAACTTATGCTGATTACCTTTTCCATTCTACAATAAGTAGACCTTTAATAAACTGAATTCTGAGCTGATAAACTAATAATAGGCTTTGAGACATACTCCGTTCCTGATTAAGTGGCTCCAGGCTGTAGCCAAATGCCAGCAGGGTACACACAGCCTCTCTGACACTCTCCATGCCCGTTCTCCTTGTCCTTTCATCAAGAAGGCTGTAAGGCACGAGGTGTGGGCTCCGCTTTGCTTTCACATCCTGCAAATACAGATCCAAAGTGCAAAATGGGCAGTCATATTTATCAGCAAACTATATCAATGTTTGTCTTTATAAAACACATTGCTTCTAGGTGCTCATGTATACATTGGATATGTGCTGGGAATATTTAAAAAAACAAACACCTGTAGGGCTCCATAAGTCCATCCGTGTTTGATACGCTCTTTGGCCCATACGTTGTGTTCATTCTCTGCCAGCAAGTTCACCACTTCCTCATCGGCTGTACTGAGAATAACTTGGGTTAAATCTATTGGAGCAGGCCTGTAGCCACTGAGCAGCTCATACCTGAGACAGAGAATAAAATCAAAGCATTGATTTATCAAGATCAGAACTGAATTTAAATCAGAGTTATAAATGGCTGTGATGTAGCCTGGCTTTATAGTATTTTGAAGAATAAGGTACTTGTATTTGTAAACAAATATGACTGTCATGGCATCCAATATGCTAATAAACATAATATTAAATATCTTACTTTGTGTGAAGTCTCATGTATTTGACACGTTCCTCAGCGCGATCATCCATCAAACCAATGTGGAAACCAAAAGCAAGCAGAGTCCTAAAATGGAGGAACAAAAAGTATTCATTAATGCCACAGAAACTGAATGCCAATTATTTTCAGAAAAGAAAATGACTGCAGAAGGTCTGGTGTTAATCAAACACAGTTTTGCTATTTCCACTATATGATGCATATAACTGAGCTCACTTGAGGGTGTCCTGAGCCATCTGAAGAGTTTGGTTTCTCTCCTGTTCTGGCAGCTTGGAAAACTCCACCAGACAGGGTTCATGCCGTTTTCCTTCATCTTTCACCTGTTTGACAAAAACAACCATTTTTCACGCTGCAAGTAAAATTCAAGCACATGAAACTGTACCACTTGTTTTAAAAATGTGATCAATAATCTCAGTTTTCAAATTATGTCAAATTATTACTGATCTTGTGACAATTTTCTTACTGGTCCATGTGTCCATCCAAGATCAATTTTGTCCTTAACCCAAAGTTCATGAATATTCTCTGCCATTTTTTCACGGATATCCTCAAGTTGTGGAGGCAATACAACCTGAAAGGGTAATATGTGTAAATACACAACAGCACATCTACACAAATTGGCAGCTTCAAACTAGATGAAAATACGGTACCAGTCAAAAGTTTGGACACACTTTCCCAATAAATCCATCGGGTCAGTGTGTCCAAACTTGACTGGCAGAATATATCTGTAAATGTAAATCTGACATCTTAACAAAAACATACATTAGTGATTCAAATGCTTATCAGTTAAATAAATCAACGTGGTGATCAATACCTTACTGATGTCTATTGGAGTGGGAGTGAAGGTAACTGGATTTGCTGGCTCCAGGGGACCAATAAGATCTTTTTTTCCTTCTCCACGAGCCAATATGTATTTCTGGCATGATTCTACCCTCAGTTTGACTTTTGGAAGCACAGCTTCAGAGCATGAGCCATAGCCTGGAGGGGGTAGGAAGCGAAACTCTCCATGTCGTCCCCCAAACAGAAAACGAACCCTGAAAGGTAATAACTGTTTTAAAGACCTTGTACAGAAAAGGAAAAAAAAAAACTCGATGTGTTCAACATTATTAGTCATTGCTACAAAGATGGGAGTCAAGTGAAAAAATAGATTTGTACATAAGTGCACTTACTAAGTATAAAATGTAAATGTAATCTTAAACCAAAACACAGGCATGGAAGAGTTAAAAGATTTTGTCACTGCTGACCTGACTCCAGCAGAGAAGCTAACCACGGGATAAAGGAGTCCATTAGCACCGAAGTTCTCCAACATGCCCTGCACAGGCAGGCCATTAACCCGGAAGGAGATGCATGGAACAGTGAGGTCAAGACAGCAGCTCACTACATCATTATTTTTCAGCAGGTGCGGGAAGGGAGAGCTGACTTTGCGGCACACTGAGCCTTGAATTCAGGAGAGACATTCATCACTGTTTAGAAATCTTTTATTTTCTAATAATTAATGTCCAATATTCAAAACAAAAGAAAACAATAAACCCATTTTTTTCTTCTGTTACTGATTCACGTAGAACATATTATAAAGACTGAGGCTTAAACATCTGGAAAGCATGCCTCTGGCACATCTCCAGGGCTATGATTGATATGTTGACTAGATTTAATTGTGGCATTTACAGTAATCGCACTTTACAATCAGTGTTGCTACAATACAGTTCCCATTTCCTGACCTCATCATGATGTTTAATAAACAAATCTAATTTCTGTTAAATCTTCAGTGTAAGTGGAGCTACTCAAAATGATAATCACCATAATCTCCCTATTTTCTCTCTGTGCATGCTTTCAAGAACAAATAGCACTATGGCTTCTGGATGAGTGCTGATGGAAAACAGTATTTACTGATGTTTTTCCAATAGCGACTAAGATTTCAAATTTTCTAAATAAGGATCTATTTTTTACATTTTGCAGCCTAATTACCTACCAACACTAAAATAAATCTCATAAGTAACTATATGCGTATCCACAGATCATGATACTCGTGTCATAGAAATGAAGAGTGAAACTTTTTTTTCATTAATCTTGGAATTCTATAGTTCATTCATTCATTTTCTGTACTGCTTAGTCCAATTCAGGGTCATGGGGGGACTGGAGCCTATTAGCAATTAGCAGGCGAGAGGCAGGGTACACCCTGGACAGGTCACCAGTCCATCACAGGGCCACACAGAGAGACTAACTCACGCACACAGTCACTCCTAGTGGGAATTTAGAGTAACCAATTAACCTGTTAGAACCCCTCCCCAGCTCAAACCAGCAACCTTCTTGCTGTGAGGCTGCGGTGCTAACCACCACACCACCGTGCAGCCAGAATTCTATGGCTTCAGTCATTTACCTTTTAATAGGTGATATTATCATCCAAGATTAGTCATTCATATCGGGAGTTTTAATACTGATGATCCCTCAGATAAACTTTATATTTATTATCAAGAAACAGAGTAATTTTTTTTTTTTTAACTGAGTTTTAGCAAAACCCAATAATGACAGTGCCATAAGATCACTTTGTTGTTGGGGGTCAAGGGTTTATTTTTCTCTTAATCTGGCACGCATCTGTGTGTGGATCATAACTAAACTCTAAGGATCAGGAAGCTGTGCAATTTTTATACTCTGATAAAATGGGACTGGATGGAAACAAGATTATTTAAACATGTTGCAGTGAGATAATTCCAAACAAATGCTTTACACTGCTTCTTATTTCATTTTATTTATTTATTTGTTTAACCTTTATTTATAACCAGCTAAGTCAATTGAGAACCTGTTCAGATGTATTTAACCGGAGACTGTTGAGAGACTGAAGTTGTACATCGAGCAAGAATGGGAAAGAATTCCACTTACAAAGCTTCAATAATTAGTGTCATCAGTTCCCAAACGCTTATTGAAAGATGTTCCCTTGTGGGACACCATAAGATGGAGGCAGGGGAGCTGGAAAAAGGCCCTCTACCCTTACTGACTGTGTGCGGCCAGAGCAGTAACTCTTGAACCAAAGCCTTTGCCAGATCAACAAATGCAGCTACGCAATATTCTTTTATATCAATGGCATATGTGATGTCATTTAAAACTTTGGTTGTTGCAGTGATGAAGCTATGACCAGATCTGAAACCAGACTGAAATTGGTTAAGAATGTTATGAGTTTCTAGATAGGTCATGAGCTGCTTGTTAACCAGCTTCTCTAGTATCTTAGAGAGACAGGGCAGGATAGATATGGGTCTGTAGCAATTCAAATCTGAGTTATTTCCCCCTTTGAAGAGTGGGTTGACAGCAGCAGATTTCCAGTCCTGTGGAAACACATCAGTTTGAAGAGAGAGGCTGAAAATCCAGGAAACAGGCAGTGCAATGATATGAGCTGCAGCCTTTAAAAAGAATGGGTCCAGAGCATCTAGCCCAGACGATTTGTGTTTGTCCAGGGTAAGCAGCTCCCCGTGTACATCACACTCCTGTATTGTTTGAAAGGAGAAGAGAGGGAGAACTGACGAAGGCAGGTGGGTGCTTTGTTAACAGGAGAGCAGGTAGGAGTATAGGAGTTGTCCTTAAAGACACAGCCAGCTGTGACAAAGTGTTTGTTAAAGAGGTCTGCTATTGTTGGTGATAACAACGCCTCTATTTTTAAATCAAGTGGGCAGGTAAGAAGACATATTTCTGTTTTCTTTTGTTGGTGTTCCAAGATTTACAGGGGTTAAGATTGTTTGCATTCAGTTGCTGTTTTAAATAACTCGCTTTAGCCTGCCTAATAGACTGGGTGCCTTTGTTTCTCACTGCCTTGTATAACTGCCAGTCAGATGTTGAGTTGGAAGTCTTTGCTTTATGCCATAAAGTGTAGTTTTGATGAATAAGCTCAGACAGGATAGGAATGAACCAGGGGGCTAAGGCGATTTTTACTCCTCATCATTTTGACAGGTACATGCCTGTCAAGAACAGCAGGGAACAATGTCTTAAAACACACCCAAACCTCCTGGACATCAGGGATAAGCCCAATTCTCAACCAGTCCACAAATGCCAGGCTGTGCAAGAAAAGCCTGCTCACTGAAGTTTTTGAAAAAAAACGATGTGAAATAACTAGAGGAGGGTTTCTCAAGTTAACACACTTCCACTTGCAAACAAAGACTATACTACAGTATCACTAAGACGTTGGCAAAACACTCAAGCTGTAAATAATGTCTATGAGTGAACCAGACTCCATGGTCTTGGTGTTATATCTAGTAGGGGCTTGAAAAATCTGGGATAAGTTTAATCCACAACAGAACAGAGCATTGTAAATTATTCTTACAATATACAGCAAAAAAATTGCCCTGTAGGGCTATAGTGCTCATCTCTTGCTGGAGCCCCTTCTCACCTGACCAGAGGTGTAGTCCATCAAACCCATAAGAGCAGAGGTCGTCTCCCACTCCGTTCCCACCACAGCCCTCTCCTCCTGTGGGCCTTGGCTGGTAGCCTTTAGCGCAGGCCCAGCCAACACGCAGATGTGTCGGTTCAGATGTGAGGAAGGGGTCGACATGATCCACAACCAACTCATAGTACCACCTCCGATGCTGGGCTGAAGAATCTCCCATAGCCAGGAAGATGTTCGGTCTCATGCTGTGGTGAAGTAGTAGAGATAAGAGGACAGAAGATTGTGATACATTCCTTTAGGAAGCTTTTAGAATATCTAGAGTGATAATATTTCTTTGTATAGTATTTTGAAAAATGTAACAATATCATTTGGGTGCACACAGTACATCTTAGATACAAAACATTCAGATGGCATATTTACTCCTTGTTTGTAGGTCATTTTTGTAACTTGTAATAATTATTTTACTTTAAAGGTACAGTGTGAAACAATTATTGACATCTGGTGGTAAAGATGGGCATAGAAAATACTAAGCATATACACAGCCGTGAATGAATGGTGGCCATCAGTAGCCAAAATTCTTCCTGATTGAAACATGTTTTCATCCAGTGGCCTCAGGTCCAGGGATGACTGCACTACAGGTAACTACTTCAAAAGTATGTACAGGTGTACTTTTATGTGCCTTTTACAGTGTTACTTATCCCAAACGGTGCTCTTGCACCTGTCAAATAAAGCCAATGCTGCAGTTTTAAAACTCAGAGGGTTCTCACTTCACACAGAGATGTTTGTCCATTCAGAGACACCATAGGGAAAACAGTGGCACAAGTATATTAGTTCCCATGTATGTGGACCCACAGTGTGTAGATGATATGTTTTTGTTCTAAGGGAATAAAAACATAACAGTTATTTTAGTAAAGTGAATGCATACCTACAGAAAAAGTTTTAAATGATATTAAATTGTTATCAAATTGACCTATGATTTTTTTACATAGTAAACCTAGTGAAATATGCAACCCTTGAAAACCACTGAGTGTTGTGCTACAAAAGAAGTTGCCTCCTATATAACAAGAGGAGTTAAAATCAAAAGGGAAACATAGGTTGGAGCCAATTAAACATAGATCCATATATTTAAGCAAAAACCTACTGCTCAGACTCTTTTTTTATAGAAAACGGTGAGTTACTCAACAGAGGGAAAACTTTGCTTTCTCTGACAGAGACTTGCATGCGCAATCATACTGGCGCTGCCAAGGCAACTTTCAAGACAAAGAGCTAATGAGCCAGAAATATAGGAGAAACGGAGGGAGAAAGGCTCTAGTAAGGAAATCAATACAGCACCCTGTTCACATAGCACACTGCTGTTTGCTTCTGTATTGTGGTTTTTAAACATCATATACTGGAACTTTGATTAAAGACTAAATAAAACTCTGCTAATGTCAAGTTACTGTTGGTTTCTGCAAACTGGCAGTGATACAACACTGCTGTGTGCTCACAGGCAGAGTTTGCTTAAGGAGCAAACAGAGCATTTCTATATACTTTAATCATCACAACCAGAAAAGGGAGCCACTACAGTCTGCTCATTGACATCAGTGTCAGTAGTATCCTGATTACATCCATCAAGTTTGTATCTTTTCAAATAAACCAAGCAAATTATTATGATTTCTGACTTTAAAATATTTGCTACCACTTTCACTCATAAAAATGTCAATATAAAGGTAGGAGAAGAAGAAAAGAAAAAATAAATGATAATGAAAGTCTAAATCAGGATGATGAATGTCTGAATCAAGAAAATATACTGATGAACAATTTCACTTATTAAAAAGGAAAGTGAATGAAAAGGAAATGACTATGGGAAGAAGTGAGCTAGAGAATGGACTGAGCAGGTATGAAGACTATTGAACAAACTAAGATATAAGCACTGAGAAATAAATACGGCTGACAATAGAGAAAAACATGATAATATGATGCAGATTTAAGAGGATAAAATTAAATCAAATAAATTCAAAACACACACACACACACACACTCACACATAGATAAGCTCACTGTAGAAGAGAAATCAAAATGGATCGGACGATCAGACAGGCACAGAACCAACATATTGAAGAAATGAATAATGTGAAATATGATGAAACTGAATAAAATATCCAAAGGTTAAGTTAGTTGATTCACACTACCTCAGGCAGTGAGCACCTTTTTCCAATGTCTCACTGAAATAATCTGAGATGAATACATTTTGTTCTGACATCAGCTTTGTATCTCTGATCAACTCAGACAAAAAGAAGTGGTTCGTCAAACCAAGAAACATCAATGAAAAAGAAAAAGAACTCTTGAATAAATGCCATAAAATAGAGAAGATGAGTTACATGCTGTACAGAAATCAGAGGACAATCCAGAACCCCTCCCCCCAGTCAGTGTTCTCTGAAAGAAAAATAGGAATATTTTCAAGCAGCGACAACATTCTTAAAAAATCTATTTTGATAACATACTGTGAAAAAGTTTTCCCCTCATTTCTTTATATATTAAGAAGAAATATTGGCAGCATTTATTGCAACAAGTGCAGACATAAATGTCAATAAACTATAAAGACAGAAACAGAACAGATCGTGCTTGATATAACCAGCATTCTTCCTGACAGTTTGAATTCTCTACGACAAGCTTTCCTGCAATTTCTTTATTCAGCAACAGTTCCATCGGCTTCTTGAGGGATTTTCCAAAGATCTTCTTTGGATGTTGGCTGGCTTTTTTTTTTCAGTTCTCTGTCAGTCAAAATGATCCCCCACTCTTTCAAAAATGTCTGGGAGGAGTCATCACTCCATAACCTGTTGCCAGTTTTTCAGTCCAGTTCTTGTATAATTTGGAATACCTCAGCCTATTTCCCCCCATTTTTCTTCCTTCGAAAATGGCTTCTTGACAGCCACACTTCCATGGAGACCATTTCTGATGAAGCTTCAGTGAACAGTACATGGAGAAACTCAGGGGCTAGATGCATCTCTCAGGTTCTCTGTCCGGTCTTTGTTGTTGTTTTTTTCCCCCATTTCTTCAGGACATAACTGTCAGTCAATCAGCACCTCCAAATCCGAGACCTTGGTCCTCAGCCGGAAAAAGGTGGAGTGTTCTCTCCGGGTCGGGAATGAGGTCCTGCCCCAAGTGGAGGAGTTCAA
>JAOXYM010000017.1:19066677-19101123 GCA_028567055.1 Leptatherina wallacei
CTGGGCTTCCCTGCTCAAGCTGCTGCCCCCGCGACCCGACCCCGGATAAGCGGAAGAGGACGGTACGGTACGGTATAACTGTCAGATACTCTTCATCTGCTGTAGATAGTTTTTTGAGCCTGTGGCCTTTCTCTTGTCCTCCATTTGTCCAGTTCGATTAATTTATTTAAGGACACACTGCACACCATGCTGAGATATTGCCAAGTTTTTTTTAGATAATAAGTCTTTGGGAATGACCTTGTTGGTGCCTACATACTATTTAATGCCCATCACACTCTTATCTTTGGCATTTTTTTGTAAATGCAAATAAATTCATGATGAAAATTATATGTCTTTTTAATAGGCTATTTGTAACAAAGTGCCTGAAGAAACTGTCTAAATTAGTTTTTTAAGTGTAGGAATACTGGCTCATCTCTCGAGGTCGTTGTCTTTTTATGCTTAAGGTTCATATCTCAATGTTAGGTGACCTAACATACCCATGCCACATTATTATACAAAAGCCACATTATTATTATTTAGGTCAGGTACAACGAATGGACTGAAAAACACCTAATGTTGAGTGAAAAAAAAACTAAAGAATTTAGGAAATCCTTAAAAACTTTTGCCCAAGACCTATTTAAAAGACTCCCAAAAAGGTCCAGTGTGTGGAAGATAAATATAAAAAGATATCGTTGGGCTCAAGACTTTTTCTGACTTATATATTTCTTTTTTAAAACTTTATATCTTTCGTGAGTCTAATTTTGACAAAAAATAGACAAAGACATAGATGAGATTATGTGCAGAGGAATTTGGAAAAATTGCTGAATAAGAAAAGAACAATAAAACTACCAGAAGAAGACGGATTCAGAGATATACAGCAGATAAATACTGTTTGGGGTAAACATTCCCAAGTACCTGATGACCTGATTAGCCAGGCGAGTTTGGAGAAGCAAATCTCTGTCTGGCAGCAGGCTGTCACAGATGAGGTTCTGATTGGAGCGCACAGCCACACCATCACACACACAGAGCGAGCACAGCACCTCCAGCACCTGGAATACAATCCGTCAGCACTTCATGGCAGCAATAGCTCAATAAATGGAAATGATCCAACACCAGGCGACAGATTGTAAATGGCTATTAAAGGCTGTTATAGCTTTAATACTTCTCAGATTTTTGTATTGGTGGAACAAATATATCAGCTCAAGGGAACATTTTAACAGACATTTTTACCAAAATAATAACATGAGTGTCTTTTCTATCAAAATCTTAATCTAAATTATCTTCTCCAGTAAATTGAAAAGTGAGCAATGAGAGCCCATTATACAAAGAGTAATGAAACATGAACGGTTCTTCTCATGACTCAAACAAACACAAAATATTTCCATTTACTACCTTGGGGTTGCGTCCATGCTTGTCTAGAAATGAGATGATAGACTGAATGTGTCCATGTTTGATGCCATTTAGTGCTTCAGGACTCTCCACTAGCACACAGTGTAGAACCTCCAAGACTCCTGTAAATGCAAATGGATATTACTATAGGAAAGGTGCACTATATTGACTCCTTAACTTTAAGAAAACTAATATCAACATTAAATGTAAAGTGTACTCATGCAATAATAGTAATTGATGGAAAATGGCCAGAAAAGCTTAAAAACCTAGTAGCATTTAAACTTTTCTCTTTTTTTCATGTACTGTACTGTAAAATGCAACTGGATAACAGAAACAGGATTGTGGATGAAATACCTGCAAATCCAACTAACCTGAAGATGCCTCTAGCCGGTCAAGTCTGCCAATCAGCCAGTCAATAGAACTTGAGAAATGTGCGCAGTTTATACGGTTTCCCCGGATCAGAGCAGCTGGAGGAAAAGAAGATGGCAACCTTCAGTAAAATTACTTTACTAAAAGGAATTTTATTGACTTTTATTTACCTTTAGTTTTATTCTATTTAAAGACGCACTGCAGAACTTTTGCAATTTTCTCAGTGACGCGACCCCTATCGACGGCTAATCTAGCATCTATCTTGCATCTTACCTCTACTGTAAGCTCTCACCAGCAAGTTAGAGAGAGTCTGTTCTTGACTCTTTTCTTATCTCTTTCTCGCTTTCTTTTCCTCTGTTCCTCTGCTAATGTCTTCTTGCGTTTCTTTGCTGAATCCGCCACGGTGCACGTTCAAAACAGCTGGTGAGTTTATATCCGCTTGCTAGCGTGTGGCAGATGCGTAAAGCGAAACCCAAGATGTGATAAGTCTCACCTAGTAGCTCATAGAAATGGTTAAGGATTGCCTCCCATCCTTCTCCTGTGTCACTCTGAGCAGCCTCAGCAAAATGTGAAGCGCTACTATATTGGTGTAGATGGTCAATACAATCAAGGACCAAATCTGTCACACCCTGAGGAGAAAAAGCATAATCAGTATACTAAACAAACAATGAAAACTACAGGACCAGTTATGCATATTGCTCCACTTACCTCTACTTGAAACATATCCTGCCGTTTCTTTAGTGCAGCCATGCTTTTCTGTTTATCTCCATGACTTTGCCCCTCAAGAGGAGGTTGGAAGTAGTTGATAAGATCCTGGAGACTGCATGTTACTAACTTCATTGGCAGGTCGATGGAAGGAATGTTTCCTTCTTGATTGAAACTGTCCAGTTTCCTAAAGAAAAAGTGATGGATTTTTTTTTTATACAAATTAATGAATAAATAAAAATAACAAAAAAATCTGAGGCATGTACTACGAAGCTTGATTAACATACCCCAGACATCTCTGTTACCTGGGTTGACTTATCCAGACAATCAGGATAAGCGGTTACCAACTCATTGATTCAACCCAAGGTTTTCACATCTTGATCAGTGCACACTCATAAAAGGGGTGGTGTCTGCAGCGTCTGACCAATCAACATGGGGAAACCCGGCAGAGCAGAGTTCACCATGGAGGAGCAGACAATTATTTTTCATAAATATGAAAAATTTAAACACATCATCCAGGGCAAAAGCAACCCTGTTGCCACAGCAACAGCTAGGAAGTAACGCTGGCAGAAAATTGCAGACTCCGTTATGCGTAAATTCGTCAGATTCTACAATATTAATTCATTGGACAAAATAAACAGACAGAACTCCGATTACTAAAGCCCAGACGTTTCAGGCAGAGTGCTTCATCACATTCCTTTAGTTTTGTCTGTCTGTTAGCGACATAACTCAGAAAGTTATAAACAGAGTTTGATTACATTTTCAATAAATTTCAGGAATGGAATAAGGAACAAGTGATTAGATTTTGGGGGTGATCCAGATCAACGCTTGGATCCAGGAATTTTTTAAAAGATTCTTTACTATGTAAGATGGGAATAATTTTGCCACTAGAGCTTCTAGCTAAAAAAAATCCACAATCATTTGCACAAAAAAAATTCAATAAAAAAAATGAAAAAAAATGAAAAAGGCTTGGCGGAGGTCTGTACTCTTTGTGTTTCTTAGAGAGCTGATTGGTCAGGAGGTGGTGCTTTCCACTTGTTGATCTCTTATCCAGAATGCAACCTTCTTTGGAGCAGGTTGGCTGTTCAGCATCTGTTACCGGGGTAATACACCTCGGTAAGAAGTATGGAAAACCCCGGGTTAACCCCGAAGTTACCACGATAAGAGAAAATCCAGCTTTGTAGTACAGGCCTCAGATTGCATAATAATGACCCAGATTTCAAAATGTCTACTCAAACAGATCCATGTCTTTTGGTTGTTTCAAAATATTCTTGTTTAAATTAAGGATCCAAGAAGATACTGATAGGGAGTGTAGATATACTTTATATGTGTCACATTATCCCCTTTCAGACATGCCCTGAAAAGAGGTAATGTTGCAGACTTTGTCTTTTGTACCGTTTGCATTCAGACAAACATCCCGCTTTTTTACCTCGGAGCTGTAGCGGACATTAACCGGCTAGCCCCCCATGTCATAAGAGCAGATATGTTTCAGCACATCGCACAAGAGATGGTCCGGACATGTCGCAACATTGAGACATCCTACCCTGTTTCGACAACCGACTTATCCAGAACATTTCCCCATGTGTGAACGTAGCCGCGACGTTAGAAGTCTGCGAGGAAGTGATATGTTTGAAAAGACAACTCCGGTTGTCTTTTGGTACCTTATAAAACGGGTGAACAGGAGAACAGCGCTACGGATTAGTCTGGCAATGTGAGATTCTTCCGTTTGACAACGAGACAGTGTCAGTCCATCGTCCATATGACCCTCATTGTGCAAAATTGCCTGAGGGGGAAAAAAAAGTTTTATTTTCAAATGACTCATTACATTGAAATGTTGTGGTAGTCAATATCATGAGTCTTGAACTTTCTGTTAATACTGACTGTCTACAGTAAAAGAGTAATACTGATTTTATGGATTTACCTTCCGCTGAGCTCCCATACGACACTTTGCATCAGCAGCTTGGTACGTTAACCAGAGCCCAGACTCCACATGTTGGCAGTAACAGACAGAATCTCCATATTTGATCTCTGGGATTCCCATACCATCAGCACTGGTCTTTGTGCCAGTGTCAAGTTTGTCCTATAAACAAAAGTCACCTATCAGGTATTAATACATGTGTTACAAACAAAAATGTTACATAATAAAATGTTTTTAGTCATAAATTGGAAAATATTACACTAAAATGAATAAAATAATACACTAAACTCCTGGATTATGACCTGATAATGACTGAAGAACCATAAATTCTCATTTTCAGACCTTTGATGATCTGAAGCAAAATGAGGTTGTCCCAATGTCTGCTTTGTCCCGATCAACCAGATGAAGGCCTTTTTCCTCTGTAAGGCCCAGGTATCTTCCAGTTGTCACATGGCAAAGTCTAAAGGGCTGACCCCAGCATGTATGCCTGCTACTCCAGCTAGGGAACGTCAAAAGCATTTTTCTGTTATTGTTTGGTTTTGTTTTCCTTTGAAGGAAATCGAATAGCCCACTTAGCTTAACTTGGTTTCTCATCTTTATTGTTGAAATGGCTCATGGCTCAGCAGGGGAAATAAGTGATTTCAAATAAGGTTCCAGCAAATATTCAGAAATGAATTCAATCAAATTAAATTAAATAATGAATTAAATTAAATGAAAAATACTTTATTTCTCCCCTAAGGGAAATTTTAATAAAATCATAATAATCTAATAGAACCTTTCTGACAAAAATGCAAACACAGATTCTGGGATTGTTCTTGGGGGTGACAAGCAGCAACAGAGAGAATAAACAAATCTTTTGTTCACTTACACAACCCGTAAAATTTCCAGCCTCCACAGGGAGCGGGCATGGGTAGAACCAGATCCACTCTCATAATGCATTATCCTAGATTAAGAAAGCATGTATGGTCACAAAAGTACAGTAAAGGGCATATTTTCTCACTGACATGAGAGGAGGCCAAACTTTTAAACTGACCTTTGGAGCTCCTCTCCCTGCTCTGTAGGAGGAATAGTCAGACATGCGTCACTATGGCTGTGGAGCAGCCGCAATGTTTCACCTCCCTTCAGGTAACCTGAAATTACCAACAAAAAACACAAATATACAGATTATGTATTGAAAACATCTTTTGCTACATCAGTGAAACTAGAGTTGCTGCTTACAAAGGTTTTTTTAAGCAGGCAAAACAACAGAGGATACTTCAATGTATTGATAGCACAGCTGTAATATTTAAAACTAACTGCAGTTAGTGTTAGAGTCGTACTTAACATTGCTGTGTTGTTATTAATTTCATCTCTTTAATTCTTTACTTGATTTTGACCTTTTGACAATATGATATCATGGCATAGTATCAAAAAGTAGTTAAAAATGTTCCACAATCCAAACTAATTGTCAGGACAAAAAGAAAAAAGCCATAGAGTCAAAGGCACTGTAGATGCCCTGCAAGAACTCCATAGTAAGAGGGCTAGTGTATAAATTGTCTCTAAAGCTGGGTGCTGCCAGGAGCACAGAGGCCTCTCTGATTATGAAATGGAAAAAGTTCAGAAATCTCTCATCCCAAAAATGGTTGTCTGGTCAAACTGATTAAACAAGCCTGAATGGCTTTGGACAGAGATGTGAGAAAGCTCCCAACAGTCACCCTAAAAGAGCTTCAGAGGTCATCTTCAGAGATGGAAGAACCTCTTAGAGGATGACTATCTGAACAATCAGGCTTAAATTGTTGTACAGCAGAGAGCCCATTTGAAGCTGGTCAAACAAAAAGCTGATTTTTAGTTCTTGGAGCAAAACTCTGACAACAACAGTGCACTAATGAGAACTATTCCCAGCCTTTCTACCTTGTAATATACTCCCTGTGATGAAGCATGTTGGTGGCAAGCTCATACTAGCAGCAAGGACAGAGACTGGTTGGTCTGGAAGAATCCCAGTAAGCATTTTTTTTCCAATAGAAAAGAACAAAAAAAGGAAAGAAAACTGTAGTGTCATGGACCACACCCCCCTTTTCATTAACACATTACCTGTAGAAAACTGTTTCCTCCTTCAGGTTTCTGGGCATTTACATCTCTACAGATTTCTCCTGGTCTAAACACATCACAGACTTGATGAAGAAGCGGCTGCATTTCCTGCGCATCTTCATGAAAAACGACTTGGACAAGAAGCTGCTGCTGGCCTTCTATCACTCCTCAGTGGAGGATGTCATACTCTCTCGGTGTATGGTACCCAGGCATCACAGTTAAGGATAGAAAGAGTGTGCAGAGTATCATTGAAAAATCATTGGCTGCCCCCTGCCCTCCCTGGATGCTAAATTCAGAACCTGTTGCCTCAGTACAGTCAAATCCATCACAGGTGACCCTTTCCATCCCTCACACCACCTGTTTGACCTGCTGCAGTCTGGACGGCACTTCAGGTCAATCAGATCTCACACTTCCAGACTCACAAACAGGTTCTTCCCCCGGGCTTTACAGACTGTAAATAAACATTAACCACGTAGCAGGTACTCTAGCTCATCGGCTGTTCTTTTAGACAAATAGATGACACTTCCCATTAAACTGGGAGGATCGAAAAGATGGGGAGAATGGGATAAACTATCCAAATGTAGGTATTTCCAAGTCATCTACCACTTTTAGAATACACTAAATTAAAAGGACTGAATCCCCGTTATGAATGATCTTTTTTTTTTGCAAGAATCCTAAAAACATGTATTTTCTGTGTTATTCTGGGTTAATGAGTACAGCTTGACAGGAGAATCATTACAATTTCAGCAAAACAAGCTGCACAAAATAGATACCATTAATTATTTTCTGAATCAACTGTATTTCTTGATTAAAGCACACTTGTTTGAATTATATCACTTCAGAAATGACATGCTGAGAGCAAAAAGAAAAGAAACTTGCCTTGAGCAACGGCACCTCCAGAGCAGATGGGAGCAACACTCCACAGAGTTTGTTGGAAGGCTGCATCGACAATCAGACTGTCACACAAGCTCTTGTTGTCAGATACAGTGCCAAAAGACAGGTGCTGAGAGGAAAAAGAACAAAAATGAGAAAAAAGGCTCATCACCAATTAAAATTACTGATTTTTCTACCACAAAAGTGTTATCATAGCCAATTATGCAAAACAACTCCTCAGAGGCACAGAGAAAACAGATTTCAAGCTTTGCATGGAAGCAATGGAAATTTAATTAATAACAATTTCTGACTGAGAAAGAAATTTATAGTAAAGATGAAGAGGAAATAAACCAGAAAAGGAAATGAGAAACATTACATTACCAACTATAAATATTTAATTTGTGAATTTTCTGTGTTTCTAACCAGGTTACAATGTTAGACACTTGACACAGGTATCATATCCACTGGAATAACTACAGTTACTCACCAGATATCTCTCTGTGGACACGCTGACCAGTATGAGATCATCTCCAACGCGAACCTTCTCACCCTCTGACCTCTGCCTGGATGCTGGATGGACAGTCCACCAACATGCCTCCCCTGATCCACACACACATATATATACAGTATATATACACACACATTAGGGATGTGCATGACTAATCGATTAGTCAACACGGGGCATAAGAGTTGACAGCTTTTTTTAAAGGGTGACTTTTTGTTTGGACGAGTCATGTCTCATTGCACAGAGAAATTATGCTGTTTACAGCGCTGTATTAGCATAACAGTGTGGCCACTTTAAGGTTGAGCTAAAGGGGGTAGAGAGAGCTGTACAGCATCTCAGCTGGTCTGACACAGCTCAGGTCTGAGTCAGAGTGGGATGGTAGGAGCAGAGAAAGTTAGCTGTGAGAAACTGCATGTTTAGCGGTGAATGTTTTTGCTACAAGCTTTAAGCAATAAACACCACACAGCTCTTCTAGTAACAGCAGAGGCCCATGTCTGCTTTACCAATGCTGGGTAAAGTGAAGGGAGTTAACCCCGAAACTAGCTGCTGCTTCAGCCCATGAGTAATCACCTCTCTTCAGCCTCCCGACCTCAGTTTGGAGACAATATATAATGTATGTGTGCATATGACAGAAAACTTTAAATCAAACATTTCACTCACAGGAGGAACAAAAAAAACACACACTACAAAAAGTATTATAAATCATATAAACAGAATAAAATGAGGCGGAAAAATAAACAAATGTCCGAACAAGGTAGTAAATAAATAGGTACAATGGCAAATACCTGCTTTATCCTCTTGAAGACCAACATCAAAAGCCAACTTGTCATTTGAAGACTTAGATGAAGACAAGCAGCTCAGATACTGTGAGTGTAACAAACAATAGACATAATTTATATTTCTGTGAATACAAATATTTTTTCAAATTTGATACAACTGTTACAACAGTAAATTAAGGCACAAGTCTTCTGGTTTATATGCAGTATAAAAAAAGACTCACCATGCCACTGTATGGGTGTAGGAACAACACTGCCTGCCCATAAAGAAGTGTGCGATGGCTACCTCCAGCTCCCACCTGTAAATCACAACATGAATAAAGTAAAAACAATATCACTTTAAGTTCAAAAGTCCCAAGTACAGCATACTTCTCAAAACAAGTCTTCTTTTTTACTAGTTATTATCCTCTCTGCACTGGCTGCCTGTCCAGTTTAGAGTTCATTTCAAAATAATTTCATTTGTTTTTAAACCTTTAAATGGTTTCACCCCACCCTACCTCCCTAAGCTGCAGCACTTTCAAACTTACTTCTTGGTTACTCAGGTCAGCTGACCAGCTGCTCCTGGATATACCAAGGACACAGCACAAGCTCAGAGGGGACAGGGCTTTTGCCGTTGCGGCTCCCAAATTGTGGAATTCAATGCCAATTATGTTAGAAAATGCTTGTTCTTTGGCTGTTTTTAAGTCTGTTCCTAAGACCCACATCTTTAGTTTGGCTTTCGACCCAGAGTGAGCTGTTGACTTTATACAGATTTTTTTTAACTTGTCTGTTGGTTTGATTTGTGTCTTGTACTTTTATTTACACTTATTTGATTTTTAGATATTTCATACATTTTACTTATTTCTGAGGCATTTTATTCCTATGTTTGATTAGTGGTTGCTGCTATTTTTAAAGTGCTTTATAAATAAAGTTGGCTTGGCTTATCATATGTGAAAATATGCTGTTGAAGATCACTCATTTGTCACTGTTATAACAGTGTGCTGCACTATAGACTGGAAAAATGGACAATATGATTGGGACTTCAGCCACTAATTTATGAACTGGAGTTTTTAAAGAAAAAATGTTTTAATGTAGCCTTATACTGCATAATAACTGTATTCATAAAAGCATATTAGTCTATTCATTAAGATGTACTGGGAGTAAAAATACTCACTTCTTCTGCAAGTTGTTCACTCTGGGTCAGCATTTCCTGCAGGGCTCGGACAGAGAGACACTGGGATAGGACGAAGGCGCATACAGACAGGTCTGGTGGGACATTCTGGTAGAAACAAAAAAGACAATACATTGAGTCAACGAGATAGTTTCATGTCTGTCGGCTTGCTACACAAGCAAAGTGTTATTAGTGTCAAGGAGTACAACGTACTTGGAAATGATGCTAGAAAACCATTGTTTTTCAACGATGGTAGAAAAAGTCAACACATACATAGTAAAATGTACTCAACATTTAAGTAAGAACTACAAATATGTGACTTTGCTGTAAATCCTCAAAAGGAAGTTTTTGAGAGGCAAACATCCTGTTTTTTTCAAACTACCGCAGACATAACTAGCTAAATTCATATGTGAATTACATATTACATTAATTTTTCTTAATTTTTTTTTATTTAAACAAACATAATAAAGAATACGCAATAGACTGGCGACCTGTCCAGGGTGTACCCTCCCTCTAACCTGCTAATTGCTGGGATAGGCTACAGCCCCCTGTGAACCTGAATTGGACTAAGCAGTACAGAAAATGAATGAATGAATAAATAAATAAAGAGTACTTCACTGACTTTTCGATTAATAACAAGAAAATTTCAGTCATCTCCTTTGGCATCACGAAAACTGACAAATGAAATGCTGGCAAGGAGGAAGAATGCTGCAACAACTGAGGAGCAGCTCTTTACCTTGCAGTTGGAAGTTGGCTCAAGCCGGCAAAGTCTGCTGCCAAATCCTTCAGCTGCAAGACAGAGCTTCAAATGTTCCCCTTGTGAGGTGAAGGTACTCTGTAAAACCACCTCATCTCCCTGAGAAAATGACACACAGAAATGACAATTCAATCAATATTCTTTTTAAGTTACAATAAACCAACCATAAAATGAACCACGGAATTTATGTGTGAAATGTATTTAAGCCTGTCATGTTAGCATGATCTTTTACAACAGCAGGAAATACTCTCGTTCCACTGAAGCTGCATGTACAGGAAAAATTTCTGTCACTTCACATTAATCTTATCTCCATTTAAATGCCACATGGACCATGTCAAACAAATTAGGCATCTCTATCCTATTTAAAGAACTGCAAAAAAGGACAACAGATGACCAGGAATACCAACACCTCTCTGCAACCAGACTACAAACCTCCATATTGGGAAGACGCTGCTCTATCTGACCCCTAATTCACCCTTCTTTCCACTCTTCATATCAGCACCACTCTGCAATCAGTCGAACACATTCCACATTGCCGAGGCACTGAGAGGCATCCTGAAGGCTAAAGCATTTAGATCTATGTTCATGCAGATGGAACAGTCTTCCACATGTCTTGGTATGAGTTTTAGGCTGATGATGGTAGATATTACAATCTATATATTGAAAGCTCTCTCAAGTGTATTTTTATAATGGAGGGCAGCCACCTCAGAGATCACTTCTGAAAACATAAAAAAAAAAAAGTGGGAGAGAGGGGACAAAAACAGTTTTGCTTTTTTATTAGAAAACGTTTTGCCTGTCATCTACCAACTAAATGAGACACGGTTTGTCAGGATCTGGGCAGTTTCCTACCACAGCTGAGCATCTGCCCAAGGGAAGCCTTGTATAAATGCATGGCAGGCATATCATGGAACCATCTCACTAAATTAATTTGCTCCAATCTATCAATCTGCATTACTGAATAGATGTTTGTGTCTCATTTGCATACCACACACTCCTGTGAGTCCTCGTTATCGAAGGGCAGAGATTACAAGATGTGAGAGGACATTTAACAGCTAGGGAACAATGATAGCATCTTAGAGGGGGGAAACGGGATAAGTCATGTTGGGGGCCATTTATAGCCTACTGTCAGTAACTTAAAGAAAGAAGTGATCAACATTACAAAGCAAGCAGCTGGGAGCTGCATGCTAACAAGAAAATAGGTGACATCTAAAACATTTGTAATTTTATCATTATTAGTAGTAGTAGTTGTAGTAGTAGTAGTTGTAGTATTTAAACTCTTTTTTATGTTACTATATTTTTATGTTTTATGCTTTATGTTGCTATACTAATAATATTCACGCAGAAAGACTAAATTAGCCCAAAGATGAAAAATAGCATTATAGGCTAATGAGTAACTTTTTGTCACAACACAAAATTATTCAAACCTAACTGTATCATTTTATATCAAACTGAATATAACATTCCCTTCCTAAGAGGAAAATTACCAACAGTTTCACCTCAGTGTTGTTTAAATTAGCTTAATTAGCCAATATCTGGATGTAGTTTGACTACACATTAGCCATTACACTCAGTGTCAATTGAGTCTGACTCACCGTTCGTAAAAACTGGAATTCATCGTCGCCTTCCCCAGTGTCAGTCATTATTTCTACCAAACTGGCCACATTTGACAGGAACAGTGTTGAGGAGACGAAGGAAGTGACAGAGTAGCAAGCGGCAAGAAGGTGAAGGCACGGCCTGAGTGGGTGGAGTCGACGATGAACCGTTGAGAGAAACCAGAGCATCTCTACACCTACTAAGCATAAAAAGTTTATCACACTGTTCTTATTTAGTAAGGTTGAAAAATGTTAGCTTCATCATCAAGTTTCCCCCTAAAGTTAATTGGTTGGGTTTTTTTTTTTTTGGTTGGTTGTGAGCTTCCACTTGCTTTTTTAAGAAGGTCTTAATAATGCATGTTTATTCCTTGTTCTAACTCTTGTTTTTTGTTTTTTATTTTAAACTTTTATCTTTATCTATAATTTTCTATCCATCATGACTCCTCCTGACCCTAAACAGCTTTGTTTCTCAACTAAACCAAAAGCCATCAATTCTAAGATCTGTTCTTTATTTCAAGACAATCTGGTTTCATCCCCATCTCCTGTATCCTATTGGAACACAATTGTTCAGAAACTTGATTGGGTAAAAGTCTGGTTTCTCCCACACAATTTTTTTCTCACTAATTAAGTCAAAGAAGTTTCTTTTAAATTAATTCACAAATTTTATCCAAATATTTAAGAAATTCAAAGCTGTTATTGATGTTTCTTGTTCTTTCTGTAAACTTTACCCGGAGACTTCTACTCATCTTTTTTGGAAATGTATGTGCTCACAGAACTGATGCCACTGTATGGGTACTGATATCCAATAATATCAAACCAGGTTTCCTTCTGTACTTTGAAAATGTTTTGTTGGGTATCACGGATTTCAAGATGAAAGACTCCTCTGCCATATTTCTTATCAACCTGATCCTGTTCCTCGCTAAGTTCCATATTCATAAAATTAAAGTAATGCATAGAAAACCGCTTTTTGACCTCTTTATAATGGATGTAAAATTGTATCTCAATGCACTCTCAGATTCAAACAACAAAAAGGCTATAAAAACAAAATATATTTGTAATGAATACAATTTAATTTGAATTTATTTCACTGTTTTGTTTTGTTTTAGTTTTCTTTTGTCATCTGTTTATTTTTGATTTTCACTTTTTGTATTATTCTTCTCTTTAATGTCTTATGCTCTTTGATGTGTAATTCTTTTCTTCAAGATTGCTGTTAATCCTGTAAGAGAAGTGAAGTTATGCATAAAAACAAAAAAAGAAGTCTCTCGACGCCATTTTGTTTTTTCGGCAACTGTTGTTTTAGGCAACGCTAGTTTATGTATATAGTACACATAAAACATTTGAGGCTTTACAGCGGGGTGCATAGGAAGCATTAAAAAGTACATTAAAAACAAAAGAGAAAGAAATTAAATAAAAACAGAAGAAAAGAAGAATTTAAAATCAAAATCAAGAGAAAAGGAGAAAGAAAGAACAACAGATTAAAAACATGATCAAGTTTAAAATTCAAGCTTTTTTGGACTATTAAATAGAAACTATGTAAATGCAGTAGAGAACAGGAGGGTCTTTAACCTAGACTTAAATAAACTGAGTGTTTCAGTTGATCTGAGGCTTTCTGGGAGTTTGTTCCAGACATGTGGAGCATAGAAGCTGAATGCAGCTTCTCCATGTCTGGTTCTGACTCTGGGAACTGATAAGAGACCAGATCCAGATGACCTGAGGGGTCTGGTAGGTTCAACAGGTCAAGAGGTCACTGGTGTATTTTGGTCCTAAACCATTCAGAGCTTTATAGACCAGCAACAGAACATTAAAGTCTATCCTCTGAAGGACAGGCAGCCAGTGTAAAGACCTCAGGAGTGTAAGCAGGTGTGTAAAGAAAAAAGAGATAAAAGCCCACTGCTCACCAGTGAATATCGAGGAACAATGCCTCTAAAGGGATTTTGCTTTATTTGATGAAGGTCACTGAACTTAAGCATTATTCCAGAATATTCTGTTCCACCCACAGAATTGATGGTAATTACAGGAGATGCTTGATTTTGTGGGCAGACTCTTTAACAGCTGTGCACCTTCTTCCTCTGCTTCAGTATTCTGTCTCTTTGTCTGTGGGCCACAGCATCACTGAAATCTGTCAAATGTGGCTTGTTTAGTTGAAATAGTCACTAGTGAAGAAGTAAATTATAAAATACACTCTGAATTACACTAGTAGTTAATTATCCAAGCCTAATTGATTGGAAGTAATCCCAGCTGAATGCTGTCTTCATTACTATTGCAGGTGTTTTTGTTTTTTGTTGTTTTTTGTTCTTGTTTTCCAGAAAACAATTTGAAAACACACAGACCGAGATTAGACTGGCACAAATAGGCTAAATGAGACTTTTAAAAAAGGGGTTTAGATGTTTGCAATTAACTGATTATTACAACTAAAGGGGTCATTTAATATAAAAAGTAAAGACAAATATGCAGCCAATGACATATTATTAACAGTAGTTTAGGATGGTCCTGCATTGTGCTGCACAAACACTCTGTGATAACAAGAAAAACTTGCTTTGAGACAAACTACAGTTTTATCGGTGTCTCTTCAGCTTTATTGGCTATTTAATTTACTACAGTTGTCACATCTGGTGGTTTTATGACTTTTCCATCATCTTCATAAATTGTAAACAGTTTGGACAGACAAATATATTCACCCACACAGACGGTTGGCAAGATGAAACTGAATGAATGCTCATATAATTATCATCACAAACGTGATAGAACTTGTACAATGCTGCATTCACTTGTACTTGGACATCTGTTGTTTACCCAGGTACAGGTCAGCTTACACCAAAAGTTTTTTTAATTAATTTGATTGTCCATTTTTTTTTTCGGGGGGGGGTCACACTTTAGGGGAGGCCTATGCACCCACTTAGGCCACTTTTAACTTCTTTCCATTTAAGATCTCTTCTTTTTTGACAGGATACAACAGAATCTACAAGCTTAAAACACATTTTATTCATTCTCTAAGAGCGATGCATGTTTATTTTGTTGATTATGGAAGCTGAGACTAAAAATGCATATTCACATCAAACAAAGCAACAAGAGCCGGTCTGCTCAAAACATCACTTTGGCAGAATTGGAAAATAAAACATTCATACAGTGAGCCTTTCTTGTTTTTTTCCCATCACATTTTGATAATACAACCATATGGAGGTACTTTAGTTCCACCAAAATTCAGTCTGCAGAAAAGACATTGGTGATAGCAAAAGGTTGATATTTGTCTAATGTCTTTGCAAAGAGAGATGGATTCCTGAAATACCCTTTTTGGGAGGCTGTAGCTCAGGAGGAAGAGCAGTCATCTTCCAACCAGAAAGTTGGTGGATCAATTCCAGGCTTCCCCTGACTACATGTTGAAGTGTCCTTGGACAAGATGCTGAAACCCACATTGCCTCCCGATGTGTCTAGGGGTATGAATGTGTGTGATTGGTTAAAGCACTTAGTGTATTCCAATAGAAGTGCTGTGCATATTACAGAAATACTGTAATATCATTGGGGAATTTCTTTCGTAAAAACATGTTTTATATATTTTTAAAAAAGACTTTTGACACAAACAAATCCTGGCTTACAGTACAATGTTCTTTACTGTTTTTGCATTAAAATAAATCTCAACTAGTGAAGGTGTAACATTTCCCAGTCTTAAGAAATCTAGCAGTAGCTTCCATTTACACATGGATTATGGCTTCATATATTTTCTAGCATTGTGACAAATTGTAAAGGAAAGACATAATTGAAGCGATAAATTATTAGACCGAAGTAAATGGTTGGATTAGTCACAAACAGTTTATTGAATTAATCCATTATCCTGATGTACAAATTAAATAAACTGTTTGATAACAGAGACATATAATTTCTTTCATGTGTTTGTGCTGCCTGAGAATCTTTATTTTGCTACCAATAACTAATTTAATTTGAATGAAAAATTAGGACATTTCTTTTAGTTAATTGGTACACGAGTCTGAATTTGTCAGTCACAGTAAAATCTAATTTAATTGAAAGCAGATTACTTGTTTTTTACATTCCCTGTGTGCTCTGCTGTTTTGAGTTTAGTCTTTTTGTTGTGGCCAATGATCTTCACAGAAAATCTCAGTTGATGAATCCAGTATTTTAACTGTTTTCCAAACGAGGGTGAACTCAACACAGTTTCTTTGATTATTTTTTTCACTAAAAGCATCACAAAAATGGTTTTAGCTGAATATAATTGGCTAATAATAGAATATAGGGATAAATGCACACAAGAATATTTGCATTAAATTATTAGTGCACTCAAATACTTCACTTGTGTATGACAACACACTGTACTAAAGTATTTATTGAAAACTAGAAGAAAATAGCTGTATGATGTAGACAAAATGTAGAAAAAGAAGGATCAGTATTCAAATACCTGATATTGTAACATGAGGACTTTACAAGTGCCAATTAGGAAAATTGGGAAACAAGAGTTGAAACATTTAGGCAACACTACTTTACAGGCACATAACACAAAGACAGTTATGTTTATGCATCATTTTTAAGCCAACTTTTCTAAAGCAAAAAGAAGAGAGTAAGTGCTGACATGTAGTTAAAATATTCAGAGGATGCTTTACTTTTATCAAAACAGGTCAGAATATTCAAAGATGTGTGGAACGTGTGTCATTCCTCAAATGCATAATAAAGCACATGATCATTTCTTCTGCATCTACTGCTGCCATCCTCAAATAATTGAAAGGAAGGAGAATGTGATCCCTAACATTTACTCATCTTGTGCCTTTTGGCAGGTATTTCTGATGTACGTACAAGCATCAGTGCATTTGTTGCTGCCAGATAATGTTTTAGCTAACATTTCTCCAAATATATGAACACAGTATATTTAGCCTTCTGTATTATGAGCCTTTAAAGCACCAAGCTATTGTAAACATTTACTTTTGCATTCATGTAGTTTCCCATTTTTCCCCATCTGTTGGTAATGCATTTTTTGGGCCCGTTTATTGATGGATAGCAATGGATCAGAAACTGCTTTGACAAACTGTATTCCACTTCAAGCAACTCAAAACGCCTTGTCAGAAGATTTTATTCCCAAAACAAAGACACTGTGTGGAAACATGAAAATCCATAATACTTCAAGCAAATAAGACTACTTTTTTCATGATAAACCACAACATTATAATTTTGCTGGTGTCTCACAACTTTACCTTAACGGTAGAATAATTTCTGTCCAATTATGTATATTGTTTGACTTAATCTTTTTCCAATTTAATTTTACCGATGAGGACATAAATATAGTACCAAGAAACATAACATTAATTGGCATGATTGCAGACAGATTCATGCATCAAACAAATATCTGAATGAATGCTCTGATTTAATCAAACACATTTAATCCACTGTGTTTATAGATTACTTGATTTCATAAAGAGATTGAAGGCAGGTAGGGTGGGATGCAGGGGAAAGGTAAAATGGTCAGTACACAAGAGGTTTTCTGGTCAGATTAAAGGTCGCTCTCTCCATAGAGGGCAGTGGAGAAGGCAGTGTAGTCTAATGCGCCTGGAGGTGCTCCAGGGCCAGCGTGAGGCGGCATCCTCATGATGCAATACTCTGCTTGTTCAGGAGGAAGCTCTCTCCTAAGCTCATCCACAAGTATGTAGGGCTGTGTTGGCAAAAAAAAGGACATTTAATTCAGAATTCATCCAAGTACCCACTTTTTTTTTCCCAATTTGTGCACATGAACAAGATGGCAAATACTTGGGGGAATAAAATGACGAGACAAGAATAGCATTGGCTTACAATATCTGCCTGTATGCCAGCAAACTGCAGCAGCTGAAACGCACACATACCTTATCAGCTGCCAAGATCCGGAAGGATGCCACAACCTGCTCAGCAGTGTCTGTATCAGCAGTCTCTCTGGTCATAAAGTCAATGAAAGACTGGAAGGAGACAATTCCTGTACTATTTGGATCCACCAACATCATTATTCGGGCAAACTCCACCTCTCCCTAAGACAGGCATGATTGGAGAATGTGAATGTCTGCATGTATGTAGAGTGAATAGACCCATACACCCGATGTCAGATACCGTACCAAGTCATAACCCATCGAGATAAGGCAGGCTCTGAAGTCATCTGTTTCCATGGCTCTATTCTTCTTCTACAACCAGATGACAAGTTTTAGGTTCATAGGAGGGAAAAGTAAAAAATTAGTCCATGAAATACAAGTATTTTCTGAAGTGATGCTTATTCTGCTAACACTGTAGATAAATAGCACTGCTGTACATTAACATAAATAAGACCAAGTAGACTGCTCTCATTTCAAACTCTCATTATCTGGTAAAGTTTGATATGAGAATAAGGTGAAAGGTTAGTGATGAATGAGATTTCTGAGCATTAGTAACTGTGTGTGAAGATATTATGTGCAAAGATAAGACTTATCGGCACACAGCTATATTGTGCTGATGATTCTGGATGAGATTTCAATTTGTTTCAGGCTGTTAAACAAACAATGTAGGGTAGAGCCACTCTGTTGAATTCCTACAGATATAACTGGAATAATAACAGCATCCATTTTTGCATTTTCATCATACTATAAGAGCTGCAATGTGAAAAAACATTCTAAAATATGGTTAAACACTCCACAGCACAATTACAGCTAGTGTAACAGACAGATTATTTACAATAACAGTTTTATGACATCCACAGCTGAAGTCTTGAATCTTTATCCACCTCTATTAAGAATTACTTGGAGGAAAGACTACTGTAGAAGTAACTTTGTGGCTTTTGTGCTGCTTGTGATGTGAAAAGGAAGAGTGCTATACCCTGTCAAAGTGGTTGAAAGAAGATCTGAACTCATTCATCTGCTGCTGGCTGATACCCTTTGCATCCCGGGTCAGGATCTGGGTCTCAATCTCGTTGATGGTTCGAGCAATGGTGGTGAGAAGCAGCTCCCATCCCACACGGATGTGCTATTGATGTAGGGACAGAAAATGTTACCACAGTGAAGACTAATATGGAAGCACATAAAACCTGCACATCTACAAATATGCTGATAATGATAATGATAAATATTTGTAAATATTGATGCCATATAGTGTATTTATGTTAGTGTAGTGTGTACACCCCTGTTCACTCCATCTATGTGCGCATATACTGTATTTGTAACGATTTTCTACCATCCTGTACCTCCATAGTGTAGTTGGTGTGTTTGTTGTCAAACACAAGTGATTCTTGGATTAGTTGGTGGTCTCCCTCCAACTTGTCAATGTTGGGTTTATAAGCAACAATGACATGCTCAATTTGTTTCAGCTGGGTCATCTGGTCCTCCAGCGTGCCTCCAATCTCCAGGGAGCAGCGCCCAATTTCCTATCAAGATAACAGATGCAACAGGGTCAGCTTAATTTTAGGAGCAATTTAGATCTAAGATGCAAGTCTAAAGATCTGATGTTTCGCTTATGGAGCTATTAACTTGCTGCTAACAAAATTCTGTGAGGATATGATATATACATTTTGCATGTGTATAATTAGATTTAGTACATTTACTTGGTTGATTATCTTAAAAGTCACAGCATCTCAGTTTTCA
The DNA here is from genome assembly GCA_028567055.1 of Leptatherina wallacei. Lineage (NCBI taxonomy): Eukaryota > Metazoa > Chordata > Actinopteri > Atheriniformes > Atherinidae > Leptatherina > Leptatherina wallacei. Next base: position 19,086,329 of record JAOXYM010000017.1, read on the forward strand.
AACAAATTTGAAAATAATTATCTTCCATTTTATGTCTTTTGTTAATTGGATGCAACATTTTTTATGAAGTCTATTTAATCAAACCTCCATTCTGGTCTGAATCCATGGTCCAATGAGATTAGCCTGGGCAGCAAACTGCCTTCTGAACCTTTCATGGGCATGCTGGCGAGCCATTTCCTCCTGGAGGGCACCATCTCTCTGAGGAACCAGCTTCTTCACCTAAAAATGAAACATACAGAGGTTAGATATTACTGCTATACTGACTCCCCTGAAAAAGGTTTTAGACTTGTGCTAGGATACTTTGATTTTGCACTTGAATCTAACTGGGTACTAAATGCTTCAGTTGTATAATAAAATCTGAGAGTAATTCATTATGGCAATCATTAAACTTAAACATTAAACTATATCTATATAAACTATATATGCTCCATCCTTCTTAAGACATCCTGTCTGAACTCTTCCATGTAGAGATATTGTCAGTTTTAAAACCCTACCTACCTTCTCCCACTTGTTGAGAAGCTCTTCTGTTGTGATGGTGCTGTAGGGGTTGATAATGTTGGCCTTGATTCCATAGCTCTGGGAAATTTTCTGCACCTCATTGTGGATTCCCAAGATGGCCTGTCTCTCCGCATCCGCCTCGGGCAGAGTGGCTTTGAACTGCTCATGAGCTGCGATTAGACTCTGGAAAAGGAAGTAAATGGTAAAGTTAGTCTTACTTGGAATCAGCAGCAGTACTATAAAATATTACTCTTATTTTACTTTTCAAACTGTAAGCTTACCTGGACCTCTTCAATAGTATGAACTATGAACATGTCCTGCAGATCTTCCATGGCCCCATCCATCCAGTTGTTGAAAGGAGCTGACCTCTTAGCAAACTCCAGGAATAACTGATCAATAGTCTCCAGCAACTTATCTGTGCGCTAATAGGATGACAAAAAAGATCTTTTCATCTTTTCATATCTAAAAAATAGTACATTACTTAACACGGTCCTCATTTTTATATGTCACACATCCGAAACATCCCATGACCTGTTTTGTTAAATAGTGCTGGGGAGCATAACATTGTTTTGCAATGTTAATCCCCCCCCAAAAAAACAAACAAAAACAAATCTGGCCTGCTTGTTCCTGACACAATCCTTCCCCTCAAGCATGAGTATAATGTGGAGTAGGTGGTTGGACAGAAAGAGCCCCCTGTCACTGTCATTCAGAGTTAATCCATGGCACTTTTCCCAGACCCTCACACATTTGCAGGTCTGGAATGACTATCATGGATCAGAGGAAGTGGCTGGTGGGCTTTGAGCCAGTCACTTCCTGGACAGAACTATATCCATTTCTCTTTCATCCCATCTGCCCATCGATTTCACACTTCTACATGGGTCAAGGATTTTAGAGGGGATCCAGTTATGTCTTCACTCTTCAGGTCATTGACAGACATCTAAATGTGCTTATGTTAAGGTTTGGGATGCAATTTAATTTGTTCATGGAACCTTAGCACACTCTTGTGGGGACTTCACATAACCCAATACATAAGATCTTATGAGCCATGAACAAACAAAGCTCTAGATATGCCTCTCACTTGCTCTAAAGTCACATAGTGTGTATCTGATCATGTCTAACCTCCAATGCTTCTCTCCTCTTCTGAGTCAGAGTTCCCAGCTTGTCCCATGAATCACAAATGTTCTGGCAGCGTTGGTTCACAGAGGCAATGTCATGGTAATCCAGCTCACTGAAAGAGAAACCATTTTAATCTGCATTGTCCCAGATTAGCACGCAAATCACCCCCTGCACAAGAGTCAAGGGGTAAATTACATGACTTCATTGTTAAACTGCTGTACATTAAAGCAGCACTTCGACAGGGTGGTTTAGGCAGACATTTCTGAAGCCGTTGCTACACAGTAATGTCCCAAGGCAAAGAAACTACACGTTAAGTTTTGCTTCCGCAACATCACGCGCTAGCAACCAATTTCAAACAGTGGCGATTTGAACACACCGTAGCCAATTTAAACAGACTTGGGGGGGGGGGGGGGGGGCAAGAAAGCCGTTTTAACTTGGGGCCAACTTTTACTGGCTGGAAAGAGCTCGGAGTACAGGTAAGCTGGATGGTGACTATACTGTCAGGGCAGCGCATCACTGAAAGCCAACAAAGTTCTGCAAGCACCTCTTCCATTTGAGCTGAAGCAGAATATTTATGCAAGTAGTTGAAGGGAGAGTTCAGACCAAAGACAAGTGTTAATTTTGAAATTTTATTTCAATGTCAAAAACAAGGAACACTGACTCAAACAGTAAACTGCAACAGTCACTGAAGCTGCCTTTACTCATTTGTCATCTAAAGTCCTGTTCAGCTGTGAAAGCCTTGAAATGTTTGCCAGTCCATCGGAGCCTGGATTTGAGGGGTGTTGGGGTTCTCAGGAGTGGGAGACTGGTATTCCTCATAGCCAACTTGAGTGGTATGGTCCCTACCAGCCACATAATCCGTCTGGACATGAGACATTGTACCAGGAGGCAGTCGGCCAGTCAAGAATAGGTAGAACAGATTTGGTATGGGTACCATTGACTCCATGTTGCCTGCTGATAGACTAAACATCTGAGCCGAGGCATCAGGAGACATCGGTGCAAACTCTTGGCCTTCAGTTTCCTGCTCTGAGTTTCCATGCTCAAAGATAGATGCAGTTGTACTCAACTCACCCCCTTGAAAGTTAGGTTCTGGATATGCAAGTGGTGGCAGCATGCTAGCTTCCTGCTCAGGTACCCTCTTTTGAGTTCCCTGCTCCAAACCGCTGCCAGAGTCAAAAAGCAACTCTGCCTCTTGACCAGGTGGCATGTTGACAGCAGGTTCAAGCTGATGATTGCTAGACATCCACTGGGTAGATGTAGACTCTTTCATGGGTTCTTCTGGAGCAAACACAGAACTGGGGGCTGGAGACACTTGAGGATTACCAGCACTGACCATCCATGACATACCGGGAGCAGGTACAGTAAGTTTTCTTTGTGGGACACCACCACCAGCCAGCCATGACACTGCAGGACCCTCTGGATTGGAAGGAGGACCTGGCAGTTCTGAGATATAAGTTGACCATGAGGTAGGCTTTTCTGAACTAGCAGGGACAGTCAGTTTTCTTTGTGGGACACCGTCAGCGCCACCCACTGGCCATGAGACTGCAGGGCCCTGCATATCAATGGAAGGACCAGGCAGATATCTTCGTGGGGGTCTAGCAGTCACCCATGCCACAGTTGGATCAGCTGAACCACTGGTCCTAGGATGAAAGGAAGGAGTGAAAGTGTTCTGGAAACCAGGATTCATCACCATGTTAGGACCCTCATGATTGTGCTGGGTCCAGCCTGTAAAAGGGGAAAAACAATGTTTGTGGTAAAACATGTCAATGGGACCAATTCGCTTGTGATTAGAAGTACTTCAATACAGTTAGCCTATGAGATTGTGTCTTACCTATGGTAGGATAAGAAGAGACATTCCAGCTAAACAGAGCAAGGAGGATCAACTGGCTAGAAAGAGAGAAAAAAGAAAAATACAATTAAAATCTTTTGGTAAAAACTTCAATTCATGATTGATTCAAGGACTTAAGTAATTAAACTCTGTAAAACCTCACATACCTTGATAAACTCCAAGAAGCCATTTTGCTTGTCAACTGAACCACTTCCTTCCTTCCTTGGGGTGGCAGTTAAATATGAAACGGGAGATACTCAGTGACCAAGCCCATAATGAAAAGTTAACGATGCACAGGTGTCTCTCATTGACTGCTGATTGAAAATTCCAGCATGCCAATCAGCCACAACTTTCAGCTTTTTGTTCCGATTTAATTCAGTCACGCGATTTTAAATATAAAAAATAAAGTCTGGAAACTTTCACGTTTCACTTTCACCTTTCGCCCGGCAGCGGTTTTAAAGTGGTTAAAATCATCTCAACTACGGATATCTCAGGTCGCCGTTTGTGAGAAAGCCATTGTACAGGGTCATTTTCATACAGTCTTGCCTCCTTTCTTCTTCATCTTCTTCCACTTTGTAAAATGTGAATACGCAAAGCAGAAAAGGGTTTTTTGGACCACTGAACTCTATGTGAAAACAGTGCAGTGTTGTGCATATATTTATTGATTGTCATAAATGTAATTAAGCCAGGCAATCATGGATATAGGTTTTACAGTGTCTACTTCCAACTAACTCTGAGAATAATACTCAAGAGAGAGAAAGAGAAAACAAGGCTGCAAAAGTTTACTCTGCTATTATCTTTCTCCTTCTGATTTTATGTTGTTTTATTTTACGACATAGGGCTGTTTTCAATGTGTTTTATATTTATACTTATTTTATCTTAATTCATTTTATGTCATGTGTCTGCTCTCATGACTGTAAATTTTCTGTACAGCACTTTGGTCCGGTGCGGTTTGTTTTTAAAGTGCTTTATAAATAAAGCTGGATTTGAATGGATTCTAAGTCTCCAGAACATGCAAGCATTTCCTATAATGGGTGCATACTTTAGCTCCTGTGCAATGGCAGCAATCTGCTCCACTCTGTCCTGGTGGGCTGCCAAGTCACTCTCAAAGGCCTCATGTTTTCGAAGCAGTGCTCTGATTTCTGTCAAGGTGGCTGTTTCATAGTCCTTCTGGGACAGGATCACTTCTTTACCTGATATTGCATAAGAGAAAGGGAAAAATGTAATAAATAGGTTTGAACAAAACACAGGCCTTATTTAGTCATTGCAGATGTAGAGAATATCCTGTTGCAAACCATGACCAGTTGATTGTGTTGGACAGACTCTAAAACCTTTAATTATGTCTCATTAGGAATCCTAAACAAACCCTGGAGTTAAAAGAAACACTGAAAGGAGGCTGAGAAATACAGATGGATGTAGATACACAAAGACCTCATAAATCAAGATGAACAGATAAACAATCAGACCTATAGACATAGCAGCAAAAAAAAAAACACAACAGCAAGCATGGCTGCAGTTTATAATCAAAGTGTTCATTTCAAACTGACCATTGGCCCAGTTTTCATGATTGGTGGCTTTTTGGCGGAACTTTTCTGCCAAGTGGTCCAGCCTCTCCAATCTACGGATCTCTGTGAGGAGCCACTCCTCAAAGCCTTTCTCAGCCTGCTCCAGGCCCTGCCATGCACTGGTTATATCCTGTGCACACAATGAAAGTGGAAAATCACATTTTAATTTTACTTGTTTTACTTACTTTTTTAATTATTCATAAAGAAGAATATTTGACCAATAACTGTTTAAAAGGTTGTAAAAAAAACAAAGAAAGGAAATGTTGGTTATGAGACTGAATATAAAAAGTGGTTCAAAACTTTAAAAATACTTTTTTTTACCATATACTATAACCAGAGAAAGAGTTTGAGCTTGTGGCTTACAGAAACCATCTTCCCTTCAGAGGGCATAAAAGCAGGGCGATTGCTGATGCGTAGCTTGGTCTGCAGGGTGTTAAAGTTAATCTCCAGCTGGCATTTCTCCTGCACTTTAGGGGGCTTGTGCTGGCGTCTGTAGTCCCTGAAGTCCTCCAGCTTCCGCTGCATCTCCGCCATGGTCTTCTCTGGGGTCCGGTTTTCCAGCCAGGGAGTGGTGCGGTGGATCCACTCCAGCAGCTGGGAACGACAATGACAATATGGGAATAAGTGGAGAAAGCTCCATGTTAGAACAGATTCTGATTTCTGTGGATGAGGGTCATCTAATTACATAAATAGGATATCAGTGGAGATAAGAAAATCACTTTTAGACCTAAAGTCTGTGGTTTTATTTTGAGCATGTGGTGATTACCATTATATACAAAGTGTCATTTACAATAAATAAAAAAAGTTGTACATTTCTTAACAGAAACCTTACCTCACTGGCCAGTCTCTCATACTCCTCCATCAGTTTCTCATTCTCTTGGTTTACACCAAGCACCTTACAGATCCTGTTGGCAGCTGTCTCTGCCTGAGAGCACAGGGCATGAGAACAATGTAATTAAATCAGCAGGGATCACTCCCATTGATCTCTTAATATGTCATCAAAAACCATTATCTTCACAGCACATTTACTGATTGACATTTTCAAATCAGAGTCATAATAGGCTGCTGCACCTGACTGTGTTCTCAGAAAACATTTGTACAAAGATCATGTAAAAAACAGTAAAAGGTAATGAGACAGATTCAGCTTCTGTACCTGTTCAGCTCCAGCAAAAGCGTGGTAAAAGCAGGACATGTAGGTCATGATAGCTCTCTCATCAGGCTTGGGGGTGTTGATGATATCTGCAGCGTGAAAAGTGAGGGGAGGTCAGGATGCCAGAAAGAGAGAGACAAGCAAAAATTACAACTAATTTGGAGAAGAGAACAGAAATGCCACATCTATCAGAGTTATACTTTACTTGGTTTATAACTGGTTTTGCTTTGGTTTAAGTTCTGTGCCAATAACATATGATTATGCAACAGAAACATGATGACATATAAAGATGATCACTTTATATAATCTGCTAGACCCCTGATTTTTAATGTATAGCCTAGTAAAATCATAAATGGAAGTATATAAGGCGTGAATAGAGTTTGTATAAAACAAGCTTGAAAGTCAATATTTGCTGTGAACAGATTCTGATGAAGCTTTCTTGTAATTTCTCTAAGTAATCTTCAGAAGATCTCCAGGCCTCTTGAAAGACATTTTAAAGCTCTTCTTCGGATATTGGCTGCCTCTTGCGCTGTTCTCTGTCAAGATGATTCCACACTGCTTCAATAATGTCAAGGCCTTTAAAGGCATGAGAACAAATTTTGAGTTTTTGCAGCAAGCTGTTTGTAATAAAATTACCAAAAGATCCAATTTAGATTTGGTTCTTTGCAAAACTGTGTGTTTTGTGTTGAAACAACACAGATTCACCCCGTGAGTTGAGTGAATAATTCATAGGTTTGTGGTGAATGGTTTAATTAACATCCACCCATCCATTCATGTTCTGTACTCGCTTTATCCAATCAAGGTTTGCATGTGCTGGAGGCTTAACAAACAAATTCCTTTCAAATGGTTCAACAAGGTGAAGAAGCTGCCAATTTCCAAAGAAAAACTTCAAAAGGCCTTCAGAGGGCCTGGAGAACTGTTCCTCAAGACCTCTTTAAAAGATTATAAGTGAGTTTAACTCTAAGAAAATATATAAAGAAATGAGGGGTGGCTCAAAATTTTTGCACAGTGCTGTAGTCGTAGCCAAATCATCTTTATTTTTAAAAAGCAAAAAACTCCTATTAGCCATTTACCTTCTGCATCCAGCATCTTGGGAATATCCAGGTGTTTTTCAGCTATGTCGAAAGCCAGGTTCAGGTTCCCCAGAGGATCATCCTAAAAACAAGAATCAAATTCTACATCATTGCACAGCCATGCCAAACTTAAAATGCCAATGAGCTGCTCCACATGCAACTGAGGATATAAACTCCCTTGTTAAAGCTTTCCATACATCCAGTACTTCACATGCATATTAAAAGGAATTCAAAGACTGCATTGGGATTTTCTAAAGCCATGGGATTTACAAGTTTTCACAGGAAATTCAGCTCTTAGCTGCTCATTTTTTCTAATTAATTACATTTATAAATTACTCATAAATTACTCTTAAAATTTTATAATTTATTTAAATTGAATAGTCTTTCAGTATACACTACAGATAATAACTGAAAAGCAAAACTTTGCATCGATTAATCTGATTTACTTGCCAATTTCTGCTTTATAATTACTTGCATGACTAATTAATTTCTGTGAAATTAGATTAAATATTTAACTTACTATATTACTTGAATATACATTTAAAATGCTATAATGTACATCTGATATTTTTTAAGTGTCAAAATTTAATCATGACTTTCGCCCTCACACATCTCTGGGAGTAGAAACCAAGTGCTTTAATAGTGAGGGAGTGGTCCACTAAGCTGACATCAAACACTCAGGGAGAGTGTGGAGGGGTAAAGAGATCATGCCATCATGCTGCTGCTATTGTCCCTGTGCCTGTACAGATTTCCATAAAGGTACCAGGTGGGGGGGGAGGCACATCACATGACACCGCCAGCTGCTCACGGATCCAGTGCAAGACAGATAGATGGATGGATGAATGGTAAAGCAATGGGATAGAGGGATAAATGGAGGAATGGACAAAAGGATAACCCACCATTAGAGACTGAGCCTGACCATAGCTGTCTCAGCAGGCTATAACAAGCTTAATGAACACGCTCACCTGGAGCCAGACTTAACAGCTGCCTGGCTCGCAATACAACTGTCTCCTGGCAGCATGAGCACAACTGAGAAGTCAAAGTGTGATTATACGTGTGAATATGTATGTCAAACACAGACTAAGCTAAGAAAAGGCAGAGGAAAGAAATTACATCATAGGGTACATCCCGTCCTAATTATGAAATTAGTACAATCCTTGCAGAGCTACTTAAGATTTGACTAGTAAATATCACAGTAATTATTCTAGAGGCATCTTACTGATATTTATGGGGACCAGACGCCTGCAACTGGGGAACACAGCGTGACAGAAGAGCTAAAGCTAAGCCCGAGCTCTGCAAGGACTACAGCTCATGTTTCTGGAAATGTTCTGGGTCAAGTCTTTGTCACGCCATTGAGTTGCGTGCTGAAAAGTGAGGGCCTAAGTTTCCAAAACAAATGAAAATGTCACTCTCCATATTCAGCCACAGTGTCTGCATTTGACCCATCTCTAAATGTACTAAAGAGCAGTGTGCTGCCATCTTTCTGCAGCCCTGGAAGCAGTTGTGGGGGGTAAAAGGCCTTGCTCAAGAGCCCACAGTGGTTCACCTCTGTGGGCACTTGAATCTGGGTTCTCCAGACCCAGGCCCACCTCTGTAACCACTAGGCTACCACTCCCCCCTAGTTATGCAGATCACGCAGGCTCTTCCAAATACATAATAATTATTTTAAACCTTGAAAAATTTGGCTCATAATTATATTTTTAGGCTACAAATCCCCATGAAACCTCATTGATAGCATTTCTTAGGTGAGGGATTTGAAAAAAGGACAAGCTGCTTTATAAATGATCGCACTTGAAAGCTGAAGACTGACACCTCAAATATTGCTGCGGCAGGCTTGGCCTTTCCATCAGGCTAAGACAGCGCCTTCTTCCAGGAGGCAAGGGGTGATTTACCTGCGTATTATTGTGTCTTGACAGATTTGGAAAGGGGTGTCAAAAATGCTCCCTCACTCTGCAAATAAGCTGCAAATAAGCAGCTCACTGAGGCCCCCACCTGTTATTGCACAAGCACTGAAATTTCCTGGGCATCTGTTAAACCAGGACATTTAAATGAGATGTGGATATTTCCCCTGCAAACACATACAGGTCAAGTAATATGTGCAATGCTGGATATCCAAATGCATGAGAAGGGTCCCTTCAGGGTGGAAAGCCACATATTCTCATCATTTAATCCAATCTTGTGATGGATACATTGGGGTTGCACAAAAACATGCTTCTCCCTAAATGCAGAAGTCTTTTTTTATATTAATTATGATTGAATTGTAAATCGACTGCCCTGCTTAGGAATAATGAAGCATGAGGTGAGACTCCGTAAATGCACTTAGGATAAAAATATTCTGCTGTGAGGATGAGACATCCTTAAATAGGAGTAGCGTTATAACCATTAACAAAATAACACGCATAAATTAGACTAGAGTTGACTCCCCTTAGACAGCCTTTCTTATAATCAAGCTACACTGTAATTATAAGCAGGAGCAACAGTCCCAACAAACTAATTCGAGTTCAATTGGTAGTTTGTAATCGCCTATGAATCAAACACTAAATAATCTGCATGTTAATTACATAATGAAACAGGCAGACAGGGCAGCACTGCAGGTGAGTTATTAACAGAGGAAGGAGGACATGGTTAAAGCCCTAAACGTGACTAGCTTTTTTTTCAGTGTTTCAAAATATAAATTAATATAAAATATGCCAGATTATTACGTTTTCATTGTGTGCACCATTTAATCAGTTCACACTGTGTCATTTGTGTTAATTTCATGGGAATCCGTGTGTTAGTGTGCTGGGCTGAAACACAGCATCCTGGTTATGAGTGCAACCACACGACACCTTGTTGAGCTTAGAGAAGTCGAGGAGGTCGGGTCTGTGCCTATGAATGAGGGCGCAGAAGGCCAGGCCATCCTTCCAGCTTCACCAGCCAATAAGCAGAGAGAACCAACATGTCAGTTCAAAGAGGTGAGACTTCTTGGTGTCCAGTTTCAGCATTAATCAATGGTGCCTCAGCACTTGGCTGCAGCATTTCACCAGTGTCACGCTCAGGTTGTGATATTTCTGTTGTTTGAAGTCAGCTGAAGTCAGACTAACTCCATTATTCAACTTTAACAACATCTACAACCAAAGAACAATTTTAAAAAAAAAAAGATAAAGCCCACAGGAGGAAGAGTTCATTGGTTAACACTCACCTGACATGAAAGTTTTGGACATTAACATTCCTGTAAGGGGCAGTCTTCCTTTGACACCAGAGAAGAAGACCTTCCTTGGCAGATGTTTCTGATGAGACAGAATTCTTCATTATTGTTATTTAAGCTTTATTTTTAACATAATATGAAGCTTTTCTCTACTGGTTTATGGTGTTCATGTAAACAAAGACCTCTTTCTCTTGTAAAAGTTAGACGAGTGCATCGGTTTTATGACCAATACAGCCCTGAAATTATAAAGATTAAAATACTATTCATCCAACCGTTGCCTATACCCTCTATTCTGATGAAGGGTTGCCGGAGGGGGGATTTGGAGCCTATTCCTACGATCATCGGGTGAGAAGCGGGGTACACCTGAACAGTCTGCAAGTCCATGACTGACACAAACAATCCAAGGAGGGGTTAAGAATTACCAGTAAACCCAACATGCATGTTTTTAGACTGTGGGAGGAATCTGCTCCCAGCAGCATTTCCTGGTTACTGATCTACGTGATAAAAAAAAATCTGATCTAAATAAATTCTTTGAATAAATAAATGTGTTTATCTGTAGCACACTAACCGTTAGCATTGACAAACTATAACTCATTGTGTCCCCAATCAGATTGTGCAGTGGGCAGGATATTGCTCAAACTGCACAGAGTGGTGACTCCAAACAGAGAGAAGAGCTGAAGCCGTGGATCTTCAGATTATTATTTTTTTTCTGTCAGGAATCAGTTTAAAACAACTGGAAACAATTGTGAAAAAAAGGATATGATTCTAAGCCACTACCCTAGTTATTCAATATTTAAAGTACCTTATTGTACCTTTAGGGGTAGAAAGTATTGCCAATGGTATTGCACCCTCAACAGTGCAGTTTGTACCTTATGATTATAACTAATTATAATCATATAATTAAATCTTCTAAAGACCAGACAGCCGGCAGAGGTACAATACCATTTATAAAGTTTAAAGACTTTATTATCTGAGAGTATATGGCAAAGCATGTCTCCCTTGAGCTTTCGGGGTACAAATGCTACTTCATCCCTTGGACACAATATCTGTAATTGTTCATTTCCTCACCTTCCACAGATATGTCCTGAATGGCGAAGCGGAGGATGATGGTCCAAATCATTCCTAGAGTCATCTTTACATTTCCATCCACAATCTCTGAAATACAAAACGCAGTTACCGACGTCTTGCAGAGGAGTACAAAATGAATATAATCTCATTATTCAAACCTTCCATTCACAGATGAACACCATTAGTTTGGATCCCTGATGGCCTTTAGTATTCACAAGAAATATAAAGTACCTTCAGCTCCAATGGAGACCAGTTTCACTCCTTTACTTGTGATGAACTCCAAAGCTTTGTTGACATTAGCGATCTTATGAAACCGCATCTTGCCTCTGTCTGGCTTGGGTAACCTTTCTCCTGCAAACGGAACATTGTGTGAAGGAGTCAGACATCTAATAACACAAAAGAAAACAAACAATCTCTGAGGTTTGACAACAACAAAACTTGGAGGAAATATATTCCTGCAGTGCTCTAACCTGAGATGACTTCCAGGAGGAGCATGAGTTTTAATCCATTCCTGAAGTCCTCCTCAATGTTTTCAATCTGAGTACCAGCTTTCCTCAGGTGAGAGTTACACCAGGCCGTGAAGGTCTAACAGGAAAGGGGTTCCCAGGTCAGATAAATTCAGACTTTAAGACATGAAAATAGCTTCTTTTTTTTTTTTTCACTATTCTGTTAATCTGTTCCTAAAAGAAAGTAATACTTCAACTTGTACTCTCTAGACTGAACATATTACACTATAAGCCTAAACAAATTCAGCGCTAACATCTTAACAAGCCTCCACAGTCCCGTATCCTCAAGCTGTTAACCTCTTTGGCAAGGTTAACCTTCAGTGTCACATAAGCGTCCAATTTCAACTTTTCCTACAATAGCTCCACAGCTAACGCTGATCAGAACAAATGTACTCTATGTGGCATCCTGAAATACTGTAAATCAAGTTAAGACCGGATCATTATCTTTCCCCCTATTTTTGTAAAGTCTCTCAATAGCCAACAGCAGAGTTCACAGATGCTCAGCACTGTACAGATGAAAGCCGGGAGCCGACCAGAGCACATTCCAGCCGATATAAGGCGTTAAATTTAGACCGCTCTGCTGTGGCTCACGATAAGAGGCCGAGAGGAAAAACGTCAAAACGTCTCGCCATGTGGACATGAGGGAAAATGTCACACGGATACAGCGCAAGTTTTCCTCTAGCGTCACTTTCTGTTGCTATTTTGCCACTTGTGATATGACGTTGATGTGCTACAGCTGTGTGGAGAAAGCTCTATCGCCCAGCATGTGTGCTGTTCAAACAGGTCACATGTGTTCGTGTGGAGAGGCATGATGACAGGCGGGAACGGATGAAAGATGGGAGGATTATAAAAACTGGTTGATTTAAGTGATCCGATGTGGTCTCGAATGTTAATGTCTGCTGTATAAAAAGGTGTTTAAATCGCTGATCAACAGATTGTAAAGCTGTCCAGCTGTTGACACATCCCGATGGCGTTTTCTTTTCCAACCCCTCATCTTCGCAAACAATTAAGTCTGAATGAGTGTTTCCTTATGGTTTGTTACAGGAAAAGATGAAAACCTTTGCTGGCTTTACAATTACACACTTAACTTCACTTCCGCTTGGATTCAATGACTTTGTTCAGCTGTTTTAAGTTTACTGTGTTCTAAAGGAGGCAGGAAAATAAGCACAAATTGGATACTGAATTTTAACATCTTTCTATATACAAATTTAGCAAAGTGACGCTAAACGATAGTTTAGGATTTCTTATCTAATGTTCCTGCTCCCAGTAGGACTGTACATGGGTGCTCTGCCAGTTACTCAAGCTACCCCCTTGGGTGCTGGTGCAAAAGCAGAATATTACAGGCTTTAGAGTGAAGGCCATCACATTCCAAACACTGAGCCCCTGGGCTGTATGTGACATTGCACTGCTGTCCTCCTTGTTAAAAAAACCTGGCCTGCTGGTCCTCCAAATTGGACTCAGCCACAGTCGCAGAACACTACTGCCCACTTTCCAAGCACCCCTAAGTGCTCCAGCGCTGCTGCCCGGTGACGATTAAAGCTAAAAATATTCATGAATCACATCCAGAGAGGACCAACCCCTGTTACTGGACCGCTTGATGCCTTGGAGGCCTCTCTAGGGGGAGAGGTTGGCAGGTCTGTGTCCAGGAGGATGGAAAATGTTTAACCAGATGTTTCGAATTTTGGGGAGGCTTAGTCCGGTCGATGAATCATATTCCTCCCTTTTGTTTGTTTTATAGAAACATAATCAGTGCATGTATTCCTTAGACTTGTACTCTTTCTAATGAGACACGGCACCCTGGCAACACAGATCTGTCTCTAGAACATGAAAGGTCAATGACTGGCTTATCCATCCCCGATAAGCTTGCCTGAGTCAGGTAACAAACTGACAAAAGATCCATATAAGCAGCAAAGAAAACCTACCACAGCTTTTTCACAGATTTCATAAACAAGCCCCCTCCGTCGTGCTTTGATAAAAGTGAAATTACTCGAAGTGACAAAGAGCAGACCTTAATGGAAAAAACAAAAGCGATTTGGCAACACGATTGCTCATTGTGATATCAAGCTGAAAGGAAGCACCACATCACTCAGTGCAACCATCATCAATTCTCATCATTTTGCACATCTGCTCACAGCAGAAAAGCAATCTCCAATGAGCACTTTCCTTTCCAAATTATAATCAGTACATAAATGAATAAGCACAGAAATATTTAGTGCTCATGTAGAGACTTGGTATCACGTTGCTGCCTTTTGTTACCGAAAATAAACATATTGTCATCCATCCCTGAGAGGAGGGTTAGGGAGGACAGGAGGTTATAGAGGGCATGGAGTTGATGGTCTGTGATAGAGCTGCAGTTTAAGGCCCAAGCCAAATATTAAAGCCCTAAAACCAACTGACAGTGTGAGAGGCCGAGGCTATATCGAGTTGAGCGGGTACAATATTTCTGTGTGGTTTCTATAAACAAAAGAATTCCGCGCCAAGGACACTGGATTAACCCTACTATAATGCATTTTGGTCCCCAGGTTAAAATTAGACGCAGCGTCCATTCTAATCCCGAGAGCGTCATCATGTGTTAAAAGCATCTGTTGACAGCTCGCATTCCGCACGTATCAGTGGAGAGGCAGCAGCTTGGAGAGCCGCTGGAAGGTACAGCTATTGTTAGCTGGTACCCGCCGCATCCGTCCGTCAAGCTGCCCTCTCTGGACCCAGCCTGAGTTAAGTCCGCAGCACGTAACTAAAACCCCACCGGAAGTTGTCTGATGTCATCCTCCATAATAAAACTACACGTGGGTTGTTTTTTTTTT
>JAOXYM010000017.1:19105418-19117932 GCA_028567055.1 Leptatherina wallacei
TTAAACTTAATGAATAATTAATGGACATTTTGGACAAGCAAAATAAACGGGAACTTCACCCAATGTGGACAATGGCTCTGGTTGGTTTTTAGAAGCGCGTTACTAAACCTCTCCCATCACCCAGCTGAGTGACTAAATGGCTTAGTCACTACAGAGGGCTTTCCAGTAACAAGGTTGGGAACCACTTTTACAGGGAACCAGACAAAGAGAAACTCACCCCACTTATTGCCCACCAACACTGGACAAGCTGCATGTCTGGTGCTGTAGTCTCCCTCCCCACTGGCAAAGAGATTGTACCAGAACACAGCTGAACCCTGCAACGATAATCAGCAAGTAAAACTTAGATACACAAGTGTGTGTTTGCAGAGCTGTTATTGTTTAAGTAAGTGGGAACATACAAAGAACCCTTCGTTTATTAGGCTGAAAATCAGCAAATAGGTAATTAATTATTCTACATAAACCTGTTTAGTATGGAAAGGACTCTTTGTTAAGAGAGTTGGAATATGTGTATAGCAGTGTATGAATGTGTGTGCCTTTTTAATGTAAACTTCTTCTAAATATTTATAACTGGAATTTGCTAAACAGCAGGTGTTTAGCTAGTCTCATAATGCATTTTATTCAACCGCTCAAGATAAACCAAACCAGTAAAGATGGATATTCACAATGTTGCTAGGGGGTTACCTTTTTAGGCCAAACTGCTGCACCCACATCAGGAAATACTGTGGCTCCTCCAGCAGCTACATCACTCATCTACAACACAGACAAGAGAAACAAAGTTCAGTTTCTTCCCAAGAGATATGAGAATAAGTTCATAGAAATTAGAAAACACACTGACTACAGCTTTATTTCGACCCTTTGGATATCCAGACTAGCTCAAATTTGGCTCCAGTAAATTACTGCATCAGCATAGTCGGTCCAACTTTAACTTACGAAGTACTCAGTAACAGTGCTGACATTTTATTCCAAAACTTCCCAACGTCAAATATCTTCCTTTCGGGTTACATCCACATGATGGAAAAGTAAAAAAATATTTGAATTTGGGGGAAATTATTTATCAATTAACAATCAGAAATACAGAAGATGAGTTTGAGTTCATATTTTCACCTTAATTACTGAGCAAGTATGGGGATTCTTTATCCAGGTCTTTATAAAACTCAGGTGATCAAAACTAGAAGGAAAATGAGAACTAGATATCTAAAAAGAAAAGAGAATCCCTTCAGGGTTTTGTTCTGGTCGAAGCTCTGAACGGTTTCTCCAATTGTAATCGCAGATTCTCTTGTCAGGTTCATTTTCTTTACTTTTGTACAATACCCTTTGTTGAGCTTTTCAACTTATCCAGACTCCTCATCCTTGATTCTCTTTTTTCCCCAACAAGATAATTCAAGAATTTCAAACATCCTCTTTTGCATATTTCTAAAACAGAAATAAATCAACTATGGGACGAACCCAAAGCAAAATAAATTAATATAAAATCCAAATTAAAAAATGTGTTGGTTTTTTTTTTATTTATTGTCACATTTGATGAAGAATCTTGCGACATATATTTAATGGGAAAAAGAAGTATTAAGAGGCTAAATTATCCATAAATACATTTCAATAGTCACATGTCTTGATTAGCATTAATCTAAATTAAATTAAAGCCGTGGGGCTGATGTGATGGTAGAGACATAAAATAATAATCAAAGCACAATCATGTGGTCAGCTTTGACAAGAATAAAAACAAAACTTATGGTAACTAATTATCAAGTAAGACTGTATGATTTGAGTGCTCGGTTTAAATGCAGGTTTTCTCCAGGAAACATTACAATACTTGGTGTCATATGTTGGGATTTTTCTTGAACCATCTTATACAACTTATCTACATCTAATGCAAACAATTCTATATCCAACAATATAAAAATAATGTCAGAGATAACAAAGATTTACATAAATCAAGACATAGAAAAAATATATGAATATAGTTTACTTACATAAAAAAGCCAGGTTGCAACACGATTCCCAGTGCCCAGTTCTTTAAAGGCATCTGGCTCATCTTTCTGTGCAGACAACAAACAAGTTGAATGTCCTGTTGCATTACAGCCACCATAAATTCACAGAAATGAACTTCACTCAGCTGTGAAGAGCGTACCCTTCCAAAGTCAAAGTGTGGTTCATATTGTCCTCCAACACCATAATTTGCAATCTACAAAGACAAATTAAAACATTTGTAAATCTCACAAATGCAAAAATCTGGCTCAGTGCACAAACACACACACAAACAGAGACAAAGGGATTAAAGTTTTTGGAAAAACATGACAGGACTCATACCCACAACCTTGAATTAACTCTTTACCTGCAGCTCTTCTGCAGTGTCCATTTCCAGCCCTGTGAGATCCTCAATTCTCTGGTTGATCTTGTCAACTACTGGATCTTCATAGCCAGTCAGCCAAGCACTGGAATAGAAAATCACGAAAAGAAAAGCAGAGAAATTGAGAAGAAAAAAAGAAGAAGCAAATTCTCTAAAATATTTCAGCAGGATACACATTTGTCCACTAGATGGTAATAACGATTTCCTCTGAAAATGCAACAATGAGCCATGCTGGAGACATGCTAAGAAAAGTCTCTGTTCAAGTTATTTTCAGTCAGATGACGGAGAAAAGAAGCTGGGGTGTAAAGAAAATGAAAAGCTAGAGAAAGGCCTGGGATTTGAGATTCAGAATCCCCAATCAGCTCAGGGTACAGGGCTGGGGACATTTCCAGGAGTTTGGATGAGCACTGTGGCAAGACATTTTCATGGAACTTTTTTGACAATCTCACTTCAAAGGCTAGTATCCTTTTAATTAGGTCTAAAACACCAGGAAAAATAAGTATATAAGAGAAAGAGCGAGATAAGAGATGAGTCATCGTTTTATTTAGCGTTTCTGTTGATGTTGGTCTATTTTTGCTGGAGCAATGAGTAAAATATGAGCCAGCAGGTTTTTTTTTATGCCATTTCAAAGAGAGGTAAAACTGAGAGTTTTTTCATCTGTCTGTCTGTTACCTCTGTCACTCATACTCAGTGAATTTGAAAAGATGTGCTGGGTAGCACGTACACCAACAAAAGCTTTGAAGGGACACCCCACCCTAACTCCCACATCCACACTTATACACAGTAATTACAGAGGCCAGTAAAACCAGAGACGTGAGGATCTGTGTGGGTTGTTGAGCCTGCTATTTTTAGGATGGGATTCAAATTCAAACACAAGCATTGCTTCTATAAAAGTGATTCATTTTGTTATAAAGAGAAAATAGATCTACAGTTGCATTTCATCTAAAGCCCTGCTACTTTACTAACAATTCCAGCTGATATGGAAGTTGAAAAAGCAACGTAGCACAACAGCTGTAACCACATATCACTCCTTCAACTGGGGAATAAAAATCATCTCGGGGGGGGGAGGGGGGGGGGGGGGGGGGGGGGGGGAGCGGCGGCTTGGGGAACAGTAACACTTGTTTAACTGAAGTTCCATGAAAATGGCTAAATTACCTGGTAAAATAAAAAGATAAAAAGCCAGCAACAGAGGATTGTTTATCATCGCTTAATTTATCTTTTGAATCAGCTGTAAAGAGATAAATAAACAACTCTAATTGTTAGTTTTTTATGTTGCTGAACATTTTCATTCGTCTGGATCTTGTTTTCTGGTTGCAAAGCCAAACAGCCGTTCCAGCCACTTCACACATATAGAAATGAAGCTGGATGAAGAGCAGGTGAAGACACTGACCCCTTCCCAGTCACCTGTGACCCCTTACCTCTTGGAGACTCTGTATTGGGCTGTGGTAAGTTTCCCAGTTTGAGGGTCATGCACCGTGGCTCGCCTTAACTACAGTAGTTCCAGAGGCACAAGGACACGAACGAAGAGGACAAGAAGATAAAAAAGAAGGAAAAGGGAGAATGAAAGGCGACACATAGAGGAGGGTGGGAGGAATAAGAGTTGAGAAGAGAGAGAGAGAAAAAGAAAGGTAGATGTGGTCACTAATTGTCAAAGTTATTCCTGGGATGGACCAGAGTGTCCCATGAGGCAATGCCGAATGTATCAGTTATTTACTGAGGGCCTCTGACACAACTTCTGGCTCATAAAAGGCGCTATGTTAATACTAACTAGCAGAAAAAGTAACACATTTTCCCCTCCTTCATTTCCTTGTGTTACTTTCTGTAACAGACTCCTGAGCAGAAACATATCCATTACAGATCCCCAGGACACAATACTTTAATCCAAACCATACTTTTCTTTTCCACAACAAGTTCATACAATAGCTTTAAAATCACTCTGCAATGCATTAATGGTCTACAGATGTCACTAGAAGCTCTACAAAGCTTTGATCATCCTCAGCTGGATTCTGTGCTTCAGTTCAGGAGCCTTTAAGCTTTGGAGGGGCAAAGAGATGGAGCTTGGACCGAAGGAGTACAGAGGGGAAATGGGATGAGTTATCAAAGGGAAAAGGAGGAGGAAAAAATAACAGATCCCACTTTCTCCCTCTCAGCTTTTTATTGGCATACTCTATCATGGCAATTTCTGGCTCTGTCTTACCTTTTGCTGATCCTGTAAGAAGCTGTCTCCAGCACTCCAGTGACAGGGTTGGAGATGGTTGCCCTGCGTAGCTGAGAAGCCAGGGACATGGTTTACGCACACACAGATGCATACACATATACACATGTGCATGCCTGCGTGCTCGCCTAACTAGCAGCTGGCCTCACAGGTTTGACCTCCCACCCCTCAGAGTGATAAAACAACTACTGCGCTTACACCCGATGGACATTTCCGATACTCAGAATTACTTACTCGTGGTTTTGCCAGCTGCTTGATTTTCTCAATTTCTGCATCTGAGATGATGTCAATGTAGCGAACGATGTAGGGGCGGTCCCACTCGTCTTGCTGTTTGACAGGTGCCAGGACATATTGGGGGTTATGATTGTTGTCATAGTAACGGCAGAACAGCTGGCTCTCTCTGCGGGGTGTCTGATTGAGAGACGAAGGTAGGAGAGCACAAGGAGTTGAAACTCAGTTCAAGTTTGGAGGGTAGAGCCTTTTGAGTGTGTGTTTGTGTGATCTTCCTCACCATTCTGATACCTTCCCCCCGACAAAGCATCTCATACTTCTTCCTCTCTGGGATCAAAGAGAAAGTCTTTTTGGATTTTTGTTTCTTCTCTTTAGGTGCCGTTTCCTTTGTTCCTTGCTCCTTCTGTTTTTGACTTTCTTCCACTGCTGCCTTTTTCTGCTTCTCCAGCTGGAACTCAAAGTATTTCAGGTTGCCCTTGGCACGCTGATGCTCTGGGTCTAAAAATGAGAGATGACGAAAAAATTACCATATGAAATCAAAATAAATCATGCTGCCAACCTAATTATACAGAATTTCCTTTTCAAATCCTCACCCAGTTCAAGCAGCTTCCTGGTGTACTCTAGTGCACGCTCCATCTCTCCCTGCTGGTAGATGGCGTAACTGAGGTAATCCAGGACAGTGACCTTATCCAAAGTAGACTCCTCTCCTTCATCAAGCTGTCTGAGGGCCTGGGCCATCCACAGCTCTGTGTGGTAGTAATCAACCTCAGAGTAGGCAATTTTCCCCAACTCATAACAGTCTTCCACTGTCATACGGCTTTTGTGTATCACTCCTGATATACAGAAAATACAAGAGGGGAACAATAGAATAGATGATATTAGAATAGCCTTTTTCACATAGCTTTTGAACCGGCATAGAGACGCTAAGTTCATGAAAACATGTGTAAACATTTCGCCAGGTACACTGTAAGTGATATGCACTGATTTAAGTTCTTTACCAGGCAGGTCTCCTGTAGAGATGGTGTTGGCATCCAGTCTATATGTGTCCTGTAACCGGAGAAGAGCTTTAGCAGCCCCGGTTTGGTCCTCCTCTGTGGGAAAGTACTGTCTTTGGATGGTCAGGTTGGAAATAAATCCTGTGGGAGTTGGACAGGACAACACACATCAAGTATACTGTAATGAGTACGTAACAAATCAAATGTACAGTAAATACTGCTTGAAGTGGTTTATATGCAGCCAAAATGAATGGCAACGATCTACTCTAATATATGCTGTGAGCAACTAAAACAACTAAAAAACATTTTTCAAAATGTGTGGACTTTAGCGTTTGCTTTGCACTAAAACAGAAACAGTGTGATTGGCAACCTCAGCCATCTCAGGAAATTTAAATACATTTTATTGACAATCTGAAATGAAAACTGTAATCTTGAGGCAAAAAATATGTTCTAACTACAACTAAAAAACATGTCAGTGATTTTCATAACCTCCTGGTACAATATAGCAGCTAGTGTTTGTTTTTATTCATTCATACCATCAGTAGTGTCCCTAAGTACAAGACTCTCCAGGTCCCCCCATTCTGTGTTCAGCCTTTTCATCAGTTTGAAGGCGTTAACAGGGTGGCCCAAGAAACCCTCAGGGTCCTGTGTGGCGGTGGCTGTCAAGGAATCTAACTTATCAGCCCACCTGTCACAAAGAAGGCGTCAAGAGTTAAGTGCACTGATTACAAGCAATGTGTCATAGAGTCACATTTTTAAGTGGGTGTAGTACAGGCATCTGGCTGACACCCAAAAATGGTCAACTTTTACAGCACAGCATATGTTTAAGTTTGTTTAATTGGCAATAGTGTCAAGAAAAGCAAAAACATTTGTTCTGACATCCCAAACCATCACTGATTCTGTGTTGTCCTGTCTGTATTGAGGCGTATTGTCCATCTAGCAGAAAGACTAAAAGTCATGCCTCCATGCAGTAGACATACTCCTTGCTCACCTCTGCAACGTCATTTGAGAAATAGTCAGGCGTTTGTAAAACAGACTAAACTGAGGAAACACTTATCCTCTCAAGGGGAAAATCGCCCTGTGTTTCCCACTGTGGGAAAGGTCAGAGTGAACCCCAGTAACATGATGCGATGAGCGAGTCCCTTATAAACTGCACCAGCTCATATATTTAGGTTTAAGGCAATTTCTTTGTGGGTTTATCCTTCTTTCATCACAACTGTGACTGTTGTTAAGCACTCTGGTCTTGTTTTTAAATGTGCTGTGCAAATACATTTGATTTGATCTTATTTCTGAGAAAAGTTCCATTTATTTTTTAAATTTCTTTGAGTTAAAGTTGGAAATCTGCTGATAAAGTCTAATTTTTAAAGACTTCCGACAGTCTTGAAAACAGCATTTGAATTAGAGCAGAGAAAGCGAATGGTACAACCTGTTTACCCAGACCATTTTGAAGCTCTTCAATCACTCAATCTTATGTCAATAACTAGTGTTTTAGCATTTCTTTGTACTACTGTATGCCAATAAGACTGGCTTTAAGAAAGGTTGTGCTGCAAAGGTATGAACGATTTAGGTGTATTTGTACTGGATGTGTGTAATCTTGTTTTCACAGACTCACCGTTTGACCTGCTCTAGTTTGTTCTCCTCTGCTCTGATGTAGTCTTTCAGAGATGTGACAAGGTCTTTTTCTGTGTATAACAGATCTGTCATCTGGCCTGAGGGCGTACAAATCACAAACACTTTAATAGTAATAAAACAATACAAAACATGACTAATTTTTCTACAACATTTCAGGATTCTGTGATTACAAAAAAAAGTAAATGAGTGTGATTTTACCTATGGAGGTGAAGAAGTCGTGGGCTGAGAGCGACTGTAGGAAGCTCAGCAGCAATAAACACTGGCATGATAGCTCCATCCTGAAGAGAGAGGGACAGAATTTGATCAGTTGATTAAAGTATCTATAATAACAACTTTCTAGCAGAACTGATGAATGATGGTGACACCTGTCGCTGATCTGTGTGATGCTAAACCATTGAGTATCACATCAAAGGCCCACTATCAGCAAAAATTTAACTTGAAGCTTTCATACTTTCTCTTTTAGTTTTAGTTTTCAGATAACTGTTATTTGTATATCATTACATCCCATTCTCCCTCAGACTGAATTCAAAGTCAGTCATTTAAACCACTAATTCATTAACCTATTACTCAATAGCAGAAAAGAGCTCCAAATAAAGCTAACTACAATCAAGGTCTGTAAATTGTATAAAGTAATTAGGGTGTTATTACTGGAAAAGAAATTTAATTTACTGTAAAATAATTCACAATCTATTTGCATGGTTCACGTTTTATTTCAACTTTGCCAGTTCTGGGATCTGACATTGCATATTACATTTTTCTATACATTTAAAGCGTGTTTATTGCTATCATCGTTACTTTGAATCATGTTTTAGGGTCTGTTGGAATCCTTTTCCCATTCTGTGTGATAATCAATTGTGAAAAAGCTATTTCCATTAAGAAATCAATATAGTTTTCTGATTTGGATCTTAACTCTGCTCATCCCAGGAGTTATCTTAACAATTGTAAGACACTTGTAGGAAATGTAGGATAAATACCAAGTAAATACTAAGGAATAGGAGGAAATATACATTTCTGGCAACTATTCAGAAAACAGAGATAGAAAATCAAATAAACATGAAGACAGAAGAACTTCTTCAGCATAAAAAAAGGGGGGAAAAAGAAGAGCTATCAAAGCCTGCAACTGAAAGGGTGAAGTATTTGTTTAGATGTCCTGTATCTCAGCCTCCACATGAAGCCAAATATAAGCCTGTGACTTTTCTATCACTACCTCCGGTTAAGCCCCGGATTTGGTTTGGGCATAATTCCCAGAATGAGGAATGCCACTGCGATTTTTCTGCATATATACAGTCAAATTATAAGAAAAAGAGAAAAAGAATGGCAAAAGTCAAAAGTAAAACACAAAGCAAGGTATATGTGAGCGTACTCAGGTATCCTCATCATCTTGTAAAGTGCCCTTGTTGATCAAAACTAAAACACCATCAGAGGTTTATAGAGTATAATTTCCACTTCTGTACAACACACTTGTGACTGCTGCATGAAAAATGATTAATTTGTTCCTTAGCTAAAGGCATAATTCTCCAAATAAAACTAATAACATTATTTTTAACCTTTTGGACAATACACTGTGTTCAAAACAAATCTTCAAAAGTAAAGAAGTAGAAAACATTTTGAAAAATATATATTCCAAAAGAATCATACACACCGCCGGGCCACTGGCAAAGTGAAAGTCATGCAAGAAAAGTTGTACCTGCATTGCTGTCAAGTGTTTAAATGGAAGCAGACTACAGGCTAAGGCAGGTTCTGACTTAGCCACAAGCCTGAAGTGAAAAAAAAAAGTATGACTTATGGGATTTCTATTTAGGTCACCAGCACATAGCAGAGAGGAATGAAAAGCTGCCCCTTATTCTCAAATACTAAGGGAATAAAGAAACAAAACAAAGTGAAATGGTGGAAAATACCAATTAATCTCAGAGAGAAACTGCAAAGCAATTATACCATTATACTGTCTACTACATGGAGGCATTTTTTCATAATCTTTGGTGTCACTCAAGAGAAAAACACCGTCAATAAGATAAAAAACTAAGGGAATGTAATTATTGTAATAACAGAGTAACAGTTATTATGTCTTCTCCTGCAACAAAGTTGCATCAGGATAAAGGCAGGATTAAAGCTGCTCATTAGACGGTTATAATTTTGATCCATCAGTCATGCCATGCACAAAAGTGAAGGGCAGTAAGATTGTTTTTATCTATAAAAGCTTGTGGATGACGTGAAGATACCAAAATATTGTAAATAGTTTGAAAACTGTTTAGTCTCTGTCAATTAAACTGTGGAAATTGAATATTCACACCTAGTGCTCTCATCATACATCCATTTTCAAAAATATTTATCATGCACATGAATCTTTGGCTACTAATGCATGAAGTTAACCTATAAAAGCAATAATTGTATGGAAGGATTGAAATATAAATGTGAATATATTCATTAGTCTAGTCAATATTCAGGAACAAATGGCTCTAAAAGGGTTTATTTTCTTTCCTTCTTTTTAATTCTTATATATGAAAAATCTTTGAACGTTTTCCATTTTTGTCCACTGGGCAAACAATATAAGAATTTGGAAATGATGAGTTTGTTCACAATTTTTGAACATTTTGTTGAATAGTTATATTCATCGTTCAGTCTTTTAAGTATTTTTCATAAGAGAAAAGCTCAAACCCCATTTTGATACATACAATAATGATGCCACCTTATAAATTGATAGTTTTAGTATTATTTGTAGAGTATCATTTTGAATAATAAATCCAACAGGAAACTTAATTCAAAGTGGATAATATTAGGTAGAATGGCTCATCATACAACTATGTACCTATTCAATCATATATTTCTTTTAGACTTTACTATATTCTACATTAACCCTGTCTTAAGACCTTTCTCAAAATAAAGACATTTCCAAAATACCCTGATGGATAAACCAAGTACAAATCAGATGATATACGTATTTTCAAGAGAAACTATGTACATTTCTTACATAGTTTCACTGCTGCCACTTCAGTTTTAAAAAATGTGGCTTTTTCTAACAATAAACTTTGTTTTTGGGAAACTTTTTGGGAGAAACTGACAATTATCTCCGTTGCATTTTATAGGGAGTGAGACAGTGGAGACAGTCAACACAGGATGTGGAGGGAAGAGGACTGCCACGTCTTCGCCCCTCCCCGCCGGGAAAAGTGTGAGGACTGCACATATCGTCCAATGGAGTCCGGATTAACCTGCTCCAACCAGTGCAAAAAAACCTGCAACCTCACTGCAATCAGAGATCAATGAGATTTCTCTTCTGCAAGACAGCTGGTGTTTGTTTTGATGTTGTTTTTTTCTCCCCTGGACCTCAATAGAAGTAGTGGCATGCATTAGCTAACATTAGCTAAATACTTCCTTCTATGTTACTGTAGCTGTGATACAGTGGGCTAACACAAGCACGTTCTGCAGTAAAATAAAAATAAGGAATTAATTTAAAAAATGCTAATTACTGTACAAAATGCAGTATAGTGAATAAATAGTTACTGACAAATTAGCTACAGCTGCTACGAGGAAGCAGCATCCCACGCTGCAGTGCTCTGGAATGCCATAACATTAAAGCCAGAGTCCCCACATGAACAAAACTGTATTCTCTTTTTAACTATTTTTGACTTAGAATAAACCAATTTAGCACATAACACGTCTGGCTAATCTCAGCTGCATCTAGCGACCTTTGAAAATACCTAAAGTTACATCCCGCTTACTTAGTTTTCAGCTGTAAGTAAGAACCGAAAATAAAATTACGTTTTTCTCAGTCGCTGCTAGCAACAAACTCGGTGGAGCAGAAGATCTTTAAAGGTTAGCGGACATTATAACGGCCTGAACGAGAGCTGGGGTTTATATAGGTTTACTTTTCTTATCTTATCTGACCCGGGAGGGACTATTTACCTCGTCCAGAGCATTAGTAGAAACGCGTCCGCGGCCGTTGGGTCCTCTGAAGTTTCCCTACAAACGCACTCGGTGATGAAGTTAACAGTGTGGAGATTCCGCTGGTTCCTCCTATTCGTGATGTTTCGGTACGCTGTTGGTCATCTGCTAGCAAGGGCTGGATTTCTAAAAGTCTGCGCCTGAATGCTACGTGCAGACTCATGCGTACAGATTCCTGCTAACTTTGGGGGCAGTCGTTTGTAAATTACCAGAGGAGGTGTGTGCATTTGTCTTGACCTGCCGTGATGGGACGATTATTTGGGGTTTTGACAAAGAAATGGGACAAACCCTCCTGCCACGGGTTGAAAAAAGTCCTGCAGATTCAAGATGTGATTTTATCTCTCTGTGAAGCCAGCTGGACTACCCATACTCCCCCCCCCCCCCAACAGTTTCTCCTGAGAGAAAACTTTACCTAAGCATATGTTATTTGGATTGAGCAGATTCATTCAAACTGACGTTGTGAATAACTTTGTAATTTTTCACCATTTTCACCTGCTGCTGCCTCTTCTTCCTCTCACATTCCAGAAAAATCTTTCCTCCCAGCTGAAGTGTAACTGGAGTTCAACAGGGTGGAGCCAAGAGGATCTGTGTCATAGAAGAAACTGTTAACTCTAACATTTCTAAGCCCTCACATAAACACCACAGACTCAATTTGTACCATACATTGTGAGAAATATAGGCTTCTTGCATTACTTCCCTGGTTTAAGCTTCCCACATGAAAATGCAGCTCTGCATGACTATATATCACTTCTTGAAATAATAGTCAAGAAAAAATCTCTTTTAGAGAAAATTGAGGGGAGCACCTGTGCTACCTGCCTTTGCTTGAGGCCAGTACAGGAAATGAAGCAATGACAGGTGCTTTATGTGGAAGATGAATGTAAAGCTGCAGCCTTTGCTCATGCTACATTGGACCAGCACATCTCTGGCAGGCCCAAGCTTTTGTGCCAAGTTGAAGAACCCGGATGTAGCCTCATGTTCCACAGAGTGGATAAAAAGATACGGGCAGATGGGAGTGACATTGATCATATGTCATGTGTAAATTCTTGATTATACTTTTTTACATTTGAGACTTGGGAGGGCCTCACAGCAAGAAGGTCGCTGGTTCGAGTCCCGGGCTGAGTTTGAGCCAGAGGGGGTTGCTGGTTTGGGCTCGGG
>JAOXYM010000017.1:19126208-19140670 GCA_028567055.1 Leptatherina wallacei
ATATATGTGTATGAATGTACTGTAGGGATGGGACTCGATTAAATAAATAAATCTAGTGAATCAGAGGCCTTGTAATTAATCTCGATTAATCGAATTTTAAAGGCATAATAGTTGCCTCAAAAACATTATTCAACTTAAATTGACGACTTAATTCAAAGAATACATACCGACATTAATATTGTAAACCCAAGCTCTTTTAATGTCTGGGAAAATGCATTTTATTGCATTTCTAATAAAAACAGAAGAAAAAGAAAATATCCCAGGCCAAAAATGAACAGACCTAAAGTTAGTGCCATTTTAAGTACTTTAACAGTTCCGGCTGTTGTCTAATTAAGGGTCTACAACATGTTATAGTACTTTTAACGTTTTAAATGTTTTCGTCCACACTCTTCTTTCATAAGCATTAACATCTGTCAGTAAGCCAGGGCGAGCTTTGAGCCAGCAGCAGCTGGTCATGGATCAGAGGTGGACGCCTCCTGCTCTGGCTGAGAGCTGGGACTATGCTGCGCGAGAACAGAGGCTGCTGAGAGCTTTTGGACGGAAGACAAAGCTCTGAAGAGTAAACATTACATGCTTTCACGTCAGTCTCCAAACACCAGAAAAAGTCTATAGATTTGTTGCTTTTGTAAACAGTCGCTAGAGTCTGAAAACTAGCTAAATATAGGTATAGCACCAAAGTTGCTAAATTGGCAACACTCTGCCGTGTGCGTTGGCGTAATCGATGTACCGGAAATGGTGCACTGACAAACGTTCCGCCTTGTTTGGAATGCAAACTGCGATTAAATGCATTATTAATTAATTAATTGTAATTGCCGTGTTAAATTCTCACTCGTAATATACATATATTGTATTATAAAATGAGTTATTTCAAAATAACTCATGCATACTTTGATATTGTGAAAAAGCCGCTCAAAGAGAATGTGAGAAATGACACTGAAATACAAGTTTTAGAAAATGTATTTATTTTGTTATGCTACGAATCGTCAATACAAACATCTATTTCAACTTTACACAAAAGAGCATGTATAAAAGAAAAAAAGCATCAACAAAATTATTTATCGCAGTTCACTTTTAGCTTACCGTCACTGAAACAAAATTAACAGGAGTCTTGAATCTCTTTAAATTGGGCTTTGAGATGGCTTTTTAAACTCATTCTTATTTTACAGGTTTTATGTCACAACAAACGGCATTACGGGAAACAAAACCATTAAATTTGTCATGACGACAAAACAGACTTGAACACTTGCATTTGCAGGGCAGCAAAAATTTAAATGAACACATTTCTTTTTCCTTGTGTTTCAGCGGTACATTTAATCTGAACAGTAAACACGATTTTATGACATCTTAATACATTTTTGAACCTGTGATACAAGAATTGTCTTCAATATACAATTTAAACACAGAGTTTTAATGTGAAATTCATACAGCTCTATGTAATAAATACAGTTATCAGATGGACTTTGCTGCCTGTTATTCATCACCTCATTGAGTCCTCTTCCTCTTGCCCTCTACGAGGAATCAGAGTTGGGTGGTAGGTGTATGCCCAGGCTCTGCAGCAGGTTGGAAGCGGGTCCGGCCAGCCCAGCCTGGCAGCTCAGAGACTCCAACAAGTTGGTGACCAAATTGACGTCCACATCTAAAGGCTGGATCTCCTCCGTCTCATCCACTCCTCCATCCTCCCCCGAGAGACCGTCCCCAGCAGATGAATGAGAGGAGCCGTTGTCCAAGCTCGACTTGTAATTCTGCAGAAATGGAAAAATATGGATTAAGGATGATGCATGGACTATGTCGGATGCATTTGCTTCTAATAGCTTGAGGATGAGGAAGATTCACAAAGAGAATTTACCCTTTGACCGAAGCTTTGTCCTACATTAGTGCTCATCAGCTCTTGATCCATTTGGTCCATGTATCTCCTCAAGCTGTCCAGAGTTTGTGTCCCACTCGTCTCCGCGTGATCAGAGGAGCCCTCCTCCTTTTGTTCCACCTCCTCGTCATCTTCACCGTCAAAATCATCATCATCTTCCAGATCATCTGAATCTAGGTCTTCGTCTTTGCTTCCTAATAATTTTTAGAAAATTGGTTAATGGAGGGAAAATTGTCAGGATTTTAAATGTCCGAAATCTTTTAGTACCTATACACACCTAGTAGTCTGTCCAGGGCGTTGCTTACAGAGTCTGGGTCGAAAGTAAAAGGCTGAATTGCACTGCTCCTGGAACACAGAAGAAGGCAATATGAGATATGAAAGAGAGACTACTGATGGTTCTGAATAGACAAGCAAAATAGTTTTGATTCAGTGTGAATGAATCGACTTTTCTTTCCAAGCAGAACCATGAAGAAAAAAAGAGAGCAGCATGTACCCACATGCACTTGAGAGAAGAAAAATCTAAATCAAATCACAATTCATACCAGGGTTGTTAACCATGCTGATCTCTCAGCAGTTATGTCTTTGCTGGTCTTGAATGAAATCCAAAGCAATCAGATCACACAGTCAGCACAGTTACATGCACAGCTGAATCAAACTATGGTTAGAACTTGATCTGGTTATTTCACTGGACTATTGTCCTCCTCCCAGTATACAAGCATGGGAGGGGAATCAAATTATTCAAACAAATATGGCAGATGCTGCGACACTAGACTGTAAAAAAACATCCAAGACATTCTGCTTCTCCTAACTGTCTTGGTGGGAGATCATCATATTTGTAAGTCTGGCTGAATTCACTACACAAACGTCTTCAAGTTGCATTCATGGTAATTTTGTCAGATGAATGGGAGTTATACAAATCAGGATTTTATTGGAGCAGAGTGATCATATACATGCAGGAGTAATTTGACTTTCTATCACATTATCCGAGTGTGCTAGGTGTGGTTATGAGAGCTTTGATTTTGTATGATTTGAGTCTAATTAATGCATTCACATGCATTTTAAAAATCTGGTTTTGGTCCATCTAAGACTGATCATAGAAAACATGCTGACATTTAGTGAGTTTCTCTCACCAGGGAAGTTCAGCCCCCTCATGCGACGACATGGCATTAAGGAAGTTCTTCAGTCCTTGACTGACTGCTACCAGGCTGTAACCAGCCTCCTCTTCCTCCTTGTCGTCTTCCTTATCCTTTCCTCTCTCCTCTGCATCCCTGATGCGCTGCGTCTGGTTTGTGGAGCTGGATTTTTTGCTGCCAACATCGGCTCTGCCCCCGCTTCTTTCCTGCAGCAGCTCCTCCAAATCCTGAGCTGTGAGATCCAGCCAGCTGTCACCTGGAGAATGACACAAAGAAAAGCTAATTGTGGGAATAAGAAGGGTGGAGAGATGGGAATGCAAACCATCAAGACAGAAACCGAATGGCATAATTGGCAGGAAGCAGATAATTACTAATGAAAGATAGTTCTGCTGTCTAGCAAAATTAAACAAACCTTACAACACTAACTTTAATACATGCATATCCTTATAGGCAGGTTCAAGCTTTTACAGTGAACTAAGAAAACAGTACATGAAGAAGGGATATTGCCTTTATGGCAACATCTCACAATATGTAATCTAAGGTTTCAAATGAAATCCTGCCACATGTATGAAAAGGTCATCCTAAAAATGTGCAGCAGGGATGATTTCTACATTTCTAAGTGAAGTCTTTCAAAGTTTCCCTGTGCAGTGAAGTTCAGTTACAATTTGATCCATGCAAAAAAAAACAAACAAAAAAAACAGAGGGGACAGATTCAAGCAGTGAATCTGCTAACTTGGCAAATGCTTTTCTGTCAAGCAAACATTGAGTACTTTGATACATTCTTTAGTCAAAAGTTTTACTCACTATCCTCTTGGGGGAGCTGTGACTCGAGCTTCTTCATCTCCTCCAAGTTGAATGGACTGCAGCTGTGCAGCACCTGGAGAACTTCCTCCCCCGGGCACAGAACGCTGAAACAACATACACAGCATGCATATTCAGACCAATGCACCTGACAGATATCCTCACATCATAAACAAGTTAAAGAAATAACATTGATCAGTGACAATGCACGAAAGTTGAAATAAATATCACACAATCCCCCCCACCCCCCCAGATCCCACTCTAATCAAGGTGCCAGGGTATGTTCTGAAACAAGCTCAGCAGTCCCAGAGGTTGCTACCTACACATTAAAACTGGTTTTGATATTGCGGCTGTTCGGTGTAAAAGTGTGCAGAGGCACGCTCCTCACCTGGATTTTGAGGCAACAGAGAGTTTGAAGAAATGTTCTGCATTTCTTGAAAGTTCTTTGTAAAGGACCGAACCTTCCAACTCTCCCTGCATTTGAAGATACAAAGATAAAATACATTATTTGAGTATGCTGTTCTCACATTGAATCCTTTTATATTTATAGTATATAAGTAATTTCAAAAGTGTGACTCACCCGGAAGTAGTCATTTCTTTTAAGGCTTTCTAAAAAGCCTTTCCACTGAGGATTGCAGCTGACTGGTGCATCAGGCTCTGAAGATGGAAGTCTGCATTTAGAGCACAGGATCTCAAAGCCATGGGCCTGGAAACGAGGCACAAATACAGATGCACAATTTCTTAGAACACTCCAAACACCCAGTTAGTAATGCTGGCAACATATGCGTAAAGAATGAAAGAAAACACAGGCTTACCAGCTTCATGCCAAGCTCATGAGCCTTGTACTGCGGATGAGAGTGAGGAGGCAGGTTGAATCCGCTCCTCCGGTCTGGAGTGAATTGCTGTTGCTGCAGCTGGGCATACAGGCAACGTGTGAACGTCACCTGGAAATATATACTGATTGTCAAGATTGTATAAAGGGGACAATTCACAATACCCTTATAAAAAACAAACAAACACAGAAGCATTATCTTAAGACACAAATGTTTGCCTTTGAAAAGGTAAACCTTGTTTCTTTGCTTTAACCACTACACCACACTAAGACTGTTTACATGTTTTTACCAAGGTGAGGACTCTTGTTTCAGGAAGAAAGGTCTTAAAGCTCCGACAGGTCTGCAGATCCACAGGATCCCGCAGGTAAAAAGCTGAAACTGCAGGGGCAACCAGATCTGGTCGCTGAGCCAACACGGTGGCAATACCTGCGGGTATGAAGCAGTGGGCCCGATGGAGACCACTTTTAATCTTCTCTGGGTACCTGTTTGATAAGAAGAAATTAAATTTTTTTTCAAATTGTCTATTGTATGTTCCTGCAAGTTCTTTACTAAGCTTGTGATGAAAAGTCAGACTAATAATTAAAAATGTTCAAATAATGCATTCTGACATTTAAGCCAGAATGTCCACAAGCAGCTACCATTGTTGTCATCATGTCATTTGTTTCCACTCGTTATTATAGGAGGAATGCACAGAGTATTTATTAGAGTTATTTTCAGGTATAGACAGATTCTTATTATGTGTGGAAATCCTCTCACCCTTGTAGCCGCTTCTTCACGGCTGAACATATCTTGGGGTTTGGCATGCAAGCTTCTGGGTGAGCAGAAAGCAGTGCTTGAGCTTGCACCACACTGGGTACCACATCATGAGGGAAACCCTCTGCACTGGATTTGGAGGGACAAGGCAAGATGTGCAACTCTCCCCTGTAGAGAAAGACCTGCCAAAGAAAGGAAGTGTAGCCATGCAGACAGTGTTTAATGGAAGATATGTTGAAACTTGGGCCAATACTTTTTGTACATTTCAGTTTCATTTCCCTTTTAATTCAGTCAAACCACAACAACATCTTTTTAAGAATGATCTCATTCCTCCAGGTCATTGCTTTATACCACTTCAATCATTTGAAATGTAAACAAAAATGCACACCAAACTTAAATGACCTTAAAACAGAAGATTTTCAGTAATGAAAATAAGTACGTGTGAGGTTTGCTGTAAAATAAAATCTGCTGCTTAATCCAATTTAGAATCGACATCATCAAGTTTGGTCCTTAAAAGTAAACAAATCAATTCGAATTGAGAATCTAAATGAACACAATATACTAAAAAGGCTATCTTAATGTCTACCATTTAATTTGGATGACTCACTCTGTTTTCACTGGTGTCTGGATTCAGCCACTTGGGAAGATAATCTGCTGCTTCAATAAGAAGAAACTCCCCGTCATTGTCCTCAACTCTGCAAACACAGGCATTCAATTCTAAATCACAAACAGTAGTCAATGATGAACAGTAGGGCTGAAGAATATTAAGAAAACATGTGATATGCAACAACACTGTTGAAATTTGCAGAGCAGCTGAAAACAGCTAATATGAGAATATGATGCACAAAGAACACACATTGTTTCCTTACCTTGCTGCAAGCTCTGGAAAAGCCTCAGTGATTTGCTGCAGGAGGTAAACGATAAACCACTCGTCCTCAACATTGTCTCCAAACTGAGTGCTCCCCCCAATGTGAGCAGGAACATCTTCTGGTAATCAACAGACACGAACAAGTCTTCAGTTCGTCAACCTATATGTATATATATATATATATATATATATATATATATATACATACATATACACACACACTTAAACTAACTGGTGTGTGCATCGTGTCAAGTATTGCATACTACCTTTCTCAGGATGATACTTCAGGTTGAATGGCTGATGCTGCCAGATGTATTGTATCAACAGAGGGGCAACTTTTGCCATAATCTCTTCTATCAGATATTTGAGGCGTTCTTCTGTCTTTAGAGAAGCTGGACCGTGAGGCTGGATTAAAAAAAGCTTGTACTGAACCATGTCCTCCTGAATCATCCTCCTCGGCAGGACGTCCATTATGAGTTTTATTTAAAAACCTTGAAAATTCAAATAAAAAAAGGCTGAAGTGATACACATATCACTGTAACAACTAAATTGTTTCTTTAAATAAAATAAAAAATAAAAAAACTGAAGTCCGTGCCGTCTGACGGCTAACTGCAGCCACGACTTAGCTACTACAAATATTCTAAAACAATAATTTAAAAGTGTCAGTCAATCTTACCTTGTATGGTTTCTAAATGTGAGATTATATGATAACAAATGATAACAATGAAAGATTAAGTATCAGGATCTGGTCATATTTTTGGTGCGTTGTAATAACGCCATCTGCAACTGTTTAGGTCCTTCTAGATTTTGTAGTCGAC
The DNA here is from genome assembly GCA_028567055.1 of Leptatherina wallacei. Lineage (NCBI taxonomy): Eukaryota > Metazoa > Chordata > Actinopteri > Atheriniformes > Atherinidae > Leptatherina > Leptatherina wallacei. The sequence goes on from JAOXYM010000017.1 coordinate 19,133,279, forward strand.
TGCCCCGAACATCTGCCGATAAATGGTTCCTACTTCATGGATTTACCTGTCAAAGAAGTTCTACTGTTTTTCTTTTTTAAAAGAACTAACTCAATGCAAATGTTGAATATAATTTTTTGTTCCGCTACATTTGTAAGTACTAATAAATTAATCACATAACTCAAAATTTCAAGTTTAGATAGCATCATGTATGACAAACGGATTCATTTCATGAACGTAATCCCATTACAACAATGAATGATGGGAAGTGTAGTAAGATTAGTTTAATGGAAGCGCTATTTCAGACCAGTCGGAAATCCATTTCCCATGAGCCAACGCGGTTACGCACCTGCGTATCCATGACAGCCGCGTTATTGTTGTCGTCGGTAATGCTAATGTTAGCATAAATAATTTCCCTCAGCTGACGATAGCCACTGCAACTTCAGCTAATTGATTTGATGGATACATATTAGTGACAGTAACATTTATGACCACAGACCAGTATTATTTGGTGTAGTAAATTCAATTTAGTGGCAAATATGTTTTAGGGAAATTTTACGGTGCCACTGATGCCTTTATGACATTGTGTGTCACCGTTCCTGTAACACTAGTTAGCTTACTTTTAGGCGTAGCCTTTGCTTATCATTACCTGTAGTTAGAAACGTTCGCATCTTTATCCGGAGCCCTTTGCAGCACCCTTGCTTTTATGTGTGGACTAATGTTGGAGGAAATGTTGGACCTCCCTTCATACTCTTCTCAGAGGGTCCTGGAAGCGGAGGCAAGAATGATAGGAGAGGGCTCGAGCCCATAAAACGGAGTCATAGGAGAATGATTTCACGATACAACAGGAGACCTGTATCGCACAAGCTTGAGATGTGAGTAATAATAATAAAGGGGGAAACTCTGTGAACCGCTCGGTGTGCGGAGTTAATGATGTTTCCAGTTCTTGTGCTTTTTTGTGGCTACTCTGTAAAACATTGAGCAATTTGGCTCTGAAAGCTTGTATGAGGTACAGTAGCATCTAAGCCTCCTTTTAAAGAGTGAAGATGTGTGATGATAGCGTTTAGCTCATTGTAGTATATATGCACATTAGGTGCAAAATTACACAATGATCATTACATATTATAGAATTTGCACACTTTATTGGTGTCAGCATATTTTGCTGTTTCAATTAAATTGTTTTTTACTGGCATCTTTCCATTTATAATGTTTTAACTTTTGAGTATTATACACACCACTGATGTTCTCAAAGTATGGCATAATTGTTTTGTTGATCAAATGTTTTGATAACTGTTCTTAATCTGTCATTTGTGTAGTCGTGGATTGTCTCGAAGCAGTCTCGATCACCACCCCCTCCCAGAAGAAGCTGATGATAATCAAACTCCTCAACGCTACCTCCATGACCTGCAGGAAGCTGCCTCTGCACACAATAGGTAACCAAGTCCTTGCAGGCTTGGCTTCCTCTGAAGAGTCAAACCTTTGAATGTCCCATGCAAGACCATGATTAAAAAAAATGCAACAAGTACACACACACATGCTCTTGGGTGTGTGTTTTGTAATGCTACACCATCTTGAACAAGACAGCTGATTCTCAGGACTCACGCTACGCAACACCCAGAAGTAGTGGATTAATTAATATCACATTGCCTCCTTCAGATGTGCAGTTAAGAGAATGAATAACGAGGCAGCCTGTTAGAATATTCAATAACTCCTCATTTTCCACTTTGATTATATAAGCAGCTGCTTAAGCAGCCACTTAAGTTGGATTTCCTGAGCCACATAACAGAGACTTGCTCTACATTTAGAAAGATGCAAGATGTTGATATTTCAGTGTGTGTAGAAGAGATGCAAAGAGATGAAGAGAATGTTGGAAACAAACAGAGACTGTTCTTCTGACTTATAAAGCTCTACACAAACCTCACAACTTCCTTATTTCTTTGTGAAGCTCACAGACATCTGCTGCTTCAGTTCACTCTGACTGCCCAACCGTCATCTCAGTAGACTCCAACCAGTCCTGGTCAGGTATCCACAGCTCCACAGGTACTGGTGTCTCCACAGAGAGGAGCTCTGTTTTCTCCTGGGGCTACGATGTAAGTCTACTTGAAAAAAAAAAAAAACATTTTAACAATTTCTGATGATGCCAAGTTGGTTCCGTCAGACACAAAGGACATGTTTTTCTTTTAGTATGGGAAGCATCCTCTAAGATCTGTTCTGCTGTTTTGTTTCAGAGATTTTAAAAAAAGAAGCTACTTTTGTATATTGTTTAATGTAAATATTAGATTAAGTCATCACTTTCACACCTTATGGAAAATGTGTGGGACATCATGTAAGGACATATAACCAGTGTCTGTTGTAATGGTAGATGACTTGTCTATCTGCTACTTCTGTTTGTATTTTGGTATTTTGCTTTGGTTACTACACTGAGCCAATTCAACCAAATATTTCTGGAAGTCAATGATTTATTTAGTGAATTGTCTTGCTTTAGAGTTATACAAGCTAATTTACTCAGAGTTCAGCTCTTTTTACTGTATTTGTCGAGCTATTTTGATCTCGACGACAAAGGCACATCCCTTGAGTCTTTCGAGCTCATTGTTATTCCTACTGAGGTTTGCCTTAAAATAAATGTAAAATAACAGTGATATGTCAACAGTAGTTTATGAACAGAATGAAAAGTAGCTGCTTTTAGTTGTGTGGCTGGAGAACAGAGGTATAAGTAGCTTTTTTGACTTTTTCTGTTTTGTCCCGCAGGAGTTCGACAAGGCAGCGTCTCGGCAGGTACAGCAAATGTTTGAGGAGATTGACAAAGAGCTGTATGAGGGGAGAGGCAGTGGAGGTGGGATACTACAGGGCCTTCAGGATGAATGTCAACAGTGGACCACTTCCTTTACTCATCTTCGGTATGCAATCCACTTTTCTCCGCTCCAGGCTGCAGCCCAGTTAGTTCTGAAGCCAGGGTGAAGGAAAACATTAGCTTTTTATTTTTGTGTGTGTTACTCAGGATCTTGGGAAGTCAGATGCTGTGTCCCACTGATGAGGGCTTCCAGTGGTACGCTACGCCAGGGTCAGCCAGCCCTGTCAGAAGCACATCAGCAGGCAAAGAAAGCGATGTGAAGTCCCAGGAGAAAGATAAGGGAGGTGGTGCAGAGTAAGCCATGAATGCACCAACTCAAATCACTCAGTTTGTTAGCAAGACAGCTGAGAAGGCAGAAACTTTGTGGTGAAAACACTAATTGCCTTATTCTCTGACTGATAGTTCACCTGATGCATTTCATTAAAAACAGACATCATTTTCTGGTATTCATGTCAGTTTGTACAGTGATTTGAAACACATACATACATACATCATCAGTAAAAGGAAACTTTTACAATGCTTCTATTCAAAACTGCTTTTCACAAGAGCTACAACATGCTACTTTATTATCTCAGTAAATATTCTTATTTTTCTGTTTCAAGTGTTAATTGAATACTGTCTAAATAACTCATTGGGGACTCCTGGCTGACTGTGTAGTCTTGTGACCCAGATACTCTGACTTTTTCATTAATTATTTGGGCCAAAGTCATGTTGGTCAGCTTTGATAGCAAAGCTATGACTCAGACTCTGAACTCATGAGGACTAGGCAGAGCTACTGTCTGATACAATGAAGATTAGTTAAAATAGTTATATCCCATAGAATTGATAGTAATGGGGTTTTAATGGTGCTTTTAAGCCTTGTGTTGTCAGCTAAATTGTTTGTCAGTGTCTGTTCATTTTTTCTTTCCATATAAGGTGCTCAATTATGTTGTCTTTGTGGGGGGTAAAGGTTGAATGTGCAGGGGAAGAGAGCTGTCCTGATCAAGTCCTCCTCAGCAGAACTGAACGGCCCTCCTAATAATCTCAGTGGCTCTGGCAGCCACGACAATCTGCGGGTGATTGAAGTAGAGGGTTTGATGGAGGAGTACCTGGCTTTTGACAGCAGGGACCTGTGAGTTACTCGCTTTTTAACAGTTGTTGTCACACAATGACCAGAATTTAAACTCCTCTTAAAATCGAATGTTAAGAAAGCTTAAATGATTTGGAACCATTTTCCACAGAGACGACGAGTGGGAGCAGGATTATTCCGAGTCAGTTCGGAGGCATCACTGTCTGCCTCCTGTGTCACCGTACTGCTGTCGCCGTCAAGCTGTTCTCGACTTGCTGTTTGATGATGTGTGGCAAGAGCTGGTTGGCTGGATGAAAGAGTTGGTCCAACGCCACTGGGAATGCTGCACCTCACGTAAGACTTAAGTTTCACTGCTGGCATTAGATTGAACTCTAATTACCAAATATACATATTCACTATGTGGAAGTGAATTTAATGTGTGATTTCCAGATGATGAAACCATTTCTGGAAGCTTGAGCCCTGTGCCGTCAGACTCCCAGAACCCTTTTATGCTGCTTTCCTCGCTGCCCACAATGCTGCCCAAACTTAGCCAGAGCCGGGTCCCACCGCTCACAGCTGGCTCACAGTTCCAGGTCAGTGAACTGAGGAGGACTTAGACAAGCCAGGGGATTAGAATGGGGGCTTAATTTCTCTTTCATCAGTCTCAGTAGATCAGTATATCAATTCACAACTCAGGATCTTGTTGACCTTTAACAAGATTGATCTATTTCCTGTCCTTTAACCAACCCCACAAAACGTACAGTGCAATTTAATTAATGTCAAATTGATGCATTTAAACCACTAAGACTGAAGCATGAAGGGAAAGTGATAAAGAAGGAAACTATTGAATTTGAAAAGTTTAATGTTAATGAATGCAGAAGCAGTTCAGAGTCTTACGTCTGTTTCAGACTTAAAACTTGAATGTGGCTTGTTTTTCACTCCTGTCTGTTGATCTTCAGTCTCTCACTTCTTCAGGTTCATTAACTTATATCACTGTTTTCTTTCCTTCCCTCTTTGCTCCCTGCCCTTCCCCTCACCATGTTTGGAGACCTTTTGTTTTTCTCTTTTTTCTTTTGTTTTTCCTATCTTCCTCTGTTGCACCTTGTCTTCATTCAAATCTTGGTTCTGCGCCCTTTCCCCCCCATCTTTTCTTCCCTATCCACTGTCTTTCATCGGACTTCCCTTTTCTTTCCCTAAAGAACACAAAGTCAAGGGGCTCAAAGCACAAGTCCAGATGGAAATCCAAAAGGCAGAAAAAGCCTTCCAGTGTATGTAACTCCCTCACTTAGAGCCAAAATGGTGGTGTGTTGTGTGCCCACCAACCGTAGAGGCTCATTACCTTTATCTCTAGAATAAATGTGCTTGTGCCTGTTGATTAACTCTAAAGGATTCTCACTGCTTTTTTATTTGCTTTTATTTTTAATTAACTGCAACTTACTTTGAACTTGCACAACTTTGTTTCTCTTCAGATTGCTCTACTCTTTTATGAATATTGGTACACGTTTTTCTAATTACTGTCTTCGTGCATTTTAAATGTGACTATTTTTCTGTTTTTGTTTGTTTTTGATCTCAATCAATTGGTGGCATAGTAGATACGAGGTCTTCCTTACTGTCCGTCACTGCACGAAGATGAACAATTTCTTTCAAAATTATACTGCGTTGTAAATATGGAAATGACTAACTATGCGGCCACTGGGCTTCCCCTCTCTATTATGTCTCCTTTTACTCGTCTCTGTCCTTGACTCCTTAATTTTTCTAATCTTTTTTTCTCATCTTCCACCTCTTACCTCACCTGTACCATTTCATTCACTCACTCAATTCACGCCATTCCTCAGGTCGGTAGGGTGCCTGTAGGAGCAGCAGCGACCCAACACAACCTGAATGACCTCATCATGATCCACGGCATCCCCCTGCAGCAGAGGAACCTGGGTGCACTGGAGAGAAACCAGTATGGATGCATATCACTGTTCTTATCAACAAACATTTCCTGCAAAAGAGGAATTTAAATTCGAGTTAATCACCTTTTTTAATGCAAATTTCTTTTTCTCAGTAAACATGTTACATTTTGCAAGATAAATCATAAAAATCATGTTTTTGTCTCTGGTTTTTTTTACACCTTAACCTGGCAGAGAATTCTCCCAGCTAAATGTTCCATTCATCACCTATGCTTCCCACACAGAGAGCCAGACGAGCGTGCGCTTCGCAGACCGGGCTCCAGCGTGGTCCCTTCCAGCAAACCTCGGCCTCGCCGAGCCTTAGAGCAGAGCTCTTCCTCACTGTCTCGCCCGGCGCAGTCGGCCCGACGTAGAAATCCTCCTCCTCGAACCCTACTGCCCCTGGTTCCAAGTTTTAGTCAGTCCAGCACCGGTGTATCCCTGGATGAGGTCATCCGTGGGACACGTTTGTGAGTTAAAGCATTAGAGGAATCCCCCTGAAAGGTGTACCCTTCTTATTTACTCCCTCATTCTTTTCTTTGGCCTCTGAACCTCTGCAAAGGCAGTGAGATTACCTCATTTTCAACTTGCGCCTCATAGATGTAATAATGGAGGTGGGAGGCGATAGAGTTCCATATGTGAAAGCAACTAAATAAATGAACTTGTCATGAATTGTAAACAAAACAAATATAGAATCAATTGATGTAGTCATGAATCTAGTAAGTTGCACATTTCATCTACATTTACTGTTTCTTTGTTTATGAAAGTTGGGTGAAATGTTTCTGGTTGTCAAAGTCAAATCCTGCCTGTGGAGTCAAAATGTAAACTTTTTATGATGATGTGGAGAAAAAAAAACTCGGTTTGACTTTGACTTTCATCCCCAAAAGTAAAACTGAGTGTTATAAACAAAATGCAGCATAGATCAAACAACTTTCACTCATTTAGCGTGTGGTGTCTTTTTGACAGACCAACAGCCAGCGACCATCTGACGTCTCCATTGTTGCCTCTGAGCCGAAACACACTCCTTCCTCCTATCGGCACCGGGGATTCAGAGTCATCTCATCCAGGGCAGCAGTCCAAGCTTGCACAGGTACCATTACAGCACCAAGCAGATTAAAGGTTTTCAAAATCTACCAGTCATCCCCCCAAACTCAACAACATCAGAGACTAACAACTGCACAGGTTCATGTAGTGAAATGTGTTGGTTATGTGTTAAAATACAGTAAAATCCCAGTAACCAGCCATGTGGGATATTTTTTGTCTTGCCAGCGTCAGAAAGGCGCATCCAGCCGCGCCCACAGTGCTATAAATGACGAAGCTGGCTGCTCGATACCAAGGGATCGTCACCACCTACTGGAGGCCTTCTCACGTCCCAACACAACTCACACATACAGGGTAGGATGCTTCAAAAAACTCACAGATTACTTTCATGCTCTTTATATTTGTTCTAGCAGGCTCATCATTTTAATAATATGATATGATAGCATGTTTGATTCCTGGCTTTGTTTTCAGTCAGACACTCCGTATCGCCGTTCCTTCACCGTACTGGACAACATAGCGCAGGGACGGCCTGGCAGAGC
>JAOXYM010000017.1:19159289-19169795 GCA_028567055.1 Leptatherina wallacei
TCTCTTATACTGTCATCCCCCATTTCTCCCCACTATGTCACGCCCTCACTTACACACACACACACACACACACACACACACACACACACACACACACACACCGCCTACCGCTCCCTTCCTCTTTCTGTCGCTTTCTGCCTGCCACTTCAAAGAAGAATAAAAAATGTGGCACATGAGCTCTATTAATAAATGTATCACTTCAACAGTCACAACCGGTCTTTTTTTGGGGGGTGGGGGTGGGGGAGTGAGGACTTTTTGCTGCAACTGCACTCTTTTGCAAAGCCACCAATCTTTTTTTTCTCTATCACTTGCCATTCGTGCCCCATTTTGAAGTCTCTAAGAAGTTCTCAAAGTTGGCAATCTGGCAGAGCATGATACGGCAGGGCGCTTTTGAAGCTTGGCCGGTGATTAACCTTACAGAGATTACAACACACATGCAAGTTTGTGTATGAGCTGTGTTTGAACAACTTCTAGGTTGTATTTGAGAATAATTTGAGAACTATGTCTGTTTTGGTCTAAAACATCTGTCGGGCATCTGTCAGACCTGGAATGGACAAGCTTGTGTGACAAAAGCCCACAAGCTATCTTTTCTCTGTTTCATTGCCACCATGACCCGGCCAGAATATTTCTTTTGATCCCACCACCCCTCATGTGTTACTTTTTAATGATTGATCTACATACAGACACAGGACAAATTCCAGTCGTAAATTTAATAAACGACAAAAAGTAAGAGTAAAATTTTAATTTAGCATAATTGCATAAAGAGAAACTGCAAAACTGGCCTTTTCATCTATTATTGATGCATGCTTACATGCTATGCATAATGCAAGGCGCCGTCTTTATGACAGCCATGTATTAAATATCATGGTCGTGGGGGTGGGTCTTTGGCTGTATGCTTTCAATGCTACTGCTACTGTAGTTGGCTTTGTAATGTCCAAATAACAGACTACATTGACAGAGTTGCAAGCTAAAAGCAAAAAAAAAATTGAAGAAGATTGATGGTGTGAGAAGAAGATGGAAAGAGATTGACAGAAATGAGATGAAGTAAGGGGACATGAGGGAGGGAGGGATGGAGGGCGCGCAAGCTGACAACGGGTTAACAGGAATCTTTATTTTTAACAACATGTCATCACCAGCCGCCCATCTGCTCCTGTGCTGTGCGAGTCCCTCGGGAGCGCGTGCATGTGTGTGAATGCATGTGAGATAGAAAGAGGGAGATGCATGAAAGCCCATCACAGACCAAATCACTGATCAGAACCCAAAGGAGGACCAGCGGAGAGGATAAGGTTAGAGAGATGGGTGGCACACAGTTATCTCCCTCTTCTATCCAAGGTGAACGGGTATGTGTTTGTGGTTGTGTGTGTCACAAGAAGTAGGATTAGTTGGGTCAATCTACAACTGCCCTTTCTGTGTTTGGTTGGGGGATGGAAGGAGGTGGAGATGGTGTTCCAGAGGTAATGAGAAGGAATCTATTAACAGAGGAGGGGGAGCATGAGGACACACAAAGAGAGAACAGTGATGAGAATAAGGCTATGTTGGAGCTCCAGGGGTGGCCCCAACAACCCGATTTATTTATTTCTGACTGGATAAAGGAACTAGTCCCTGGGGAAGATGCTATGCACTGAACAGAGATGTTTAGTAGTAAGAGTAATGGGGGAATAGAGTGAACTCAGACTAAGAACTAGCCGTTCTGCAGGTCACTCATCATTAGCAAATACAGTTCAATTTCTATAGCACACTTAATCTCTCCACTTTCATTCTTTCTTTATGCCTCTTTCTCCTTTCTTTTCCTTGTTTTTCCCTGTGCATGCCAAGGCAAACTGCATCCCTCCAGTGGTCCACTCCACTTTATCAAGAGTTTCAAGAGCAAATATGATGGAATGAAAACATCTTTCTTTGATATTTATGATTTAATATTTTTGGAAAATATGCACAGCTAGTCTTTAGTCCTCATTTGCCTCATATCAGCACTGGGTCTGCATCACATATTGAGTACTGAGATCTTTTCCCCTTCCAGTGTCTTTCTTTCTCCCCCTCATCCTTCAGGCATGGTAAACTTGAAGGCTAATTAGTCCAGAGAAACCAGTCATCCCAAGGAGTCCACCGCAGGCCACACACATCCTCCTAGTGAACTAGAAGCACCAACACCAACTCAACCTCATAAATTCATGCACCAAACAGTAACAAACAGACATAAAGCAACAAGAGTTTTTAGAGCAGCATGTTTTATAGATGTTGTACATACACTAAAGTCAGCAAGCTTGCGTTATGTAAGTTTTTTTGACTTTGACAGAGGTCAAGTGTTTCAAATATTCTGCATCACACTCCAAGATGCTATTTACAGGACTGTCTGGCTGCAAAGGAAATGTTTTACAGCATCCAAACCTTTCTTTTTCTTGCTTGTCCTCTTCTCCTCAGTTTCCCCCTGCTTTCTCAGACATCCCTTCCCCCATCTCACTCTGTTCTCAGTCTTTCCCTCATTTCTGATCCATTTTTTATGCATTATTCCATTACTCTCAACTCCCATTTACAGTGCATTCCTTCTTCCCATCTTTCACAAACACACTTTCACTCTCCTTCCTTCAGTCACTTTGCTTCCCTTCAGCCCTCATTCCTCACTTTCCTCCATTGCATTATGACACATTTTGCCACTTCTCCGCTTCACCCACCCCTTTATTATCCCTTTGTTTCTTCTCTGGTCACGTCATCTCACGCTAAGCATTTCTTCTCCCCTTATCTTTCTTTTCAATCTAGTTTGTCTTTCTCTGTAGGCCAGTACATCATGCTGTTTGTCTGCACTGCTACCATCCTCCCTTTTCAAAGCAAGTCAAGTTAATTTGGTTTCTAGCATTGCCTATTGTCTCTGCTCTTTTACAACACAATTATACAAATGTCAGCAAATGTAATTAGCAGTAAATGTAAATGTTAGTCAGTCGGTTCAGATATTTAATTGTCCTGTTTGAACACACATACTGTATGGCTGCACAAAGAGCAATCTGTAGACGTTCAGTTTGGTGATGTCATGGATCAAATGTGTAACAAGCAGCAAAACAGATAAGTGAGCTGTGTGTAGAGATCCCAAAGTTTAAAAAAAAAAATCATTTTTTTTTTATATGGTTGTGATGATGTGTGTACAAAAGAGATGCAGGAGCTCATGACTAGTTCTCATCTTTCTCTTTGATTGTAGGACACAGCTTGCTTGAGCCCATTTTCATGGCTGTGGAGAAAAGAGGAAACAAATCATTTTCATGTTGTCTGTGGTTTAAACAAAAAACAAACAAAAAAAAAAACTAAAGTACTGAAAACAATTCATTTGATGGGCTCAAAAAGCCCTCCTTTTCCTCATAAAATACTTTTGGAAGGTAAATTATGCCCATGATTAATTCAATTCAAAGTAAAATTCAATAATTGAATATGAAACCTAATACTTTTCAAATACTTATTATTAACAAATAGTTATATTTTGGAGATAGATCTCAGTTTCTGTTGTCTTATTCTGTTCAATTATGCAAGTTAAAATGTCTCAAATTCACATATTCAAAAGAGAAAAATGGGATTAAACAATAATGAGACAGTCAAGCTTAAATTGTCCTAAAACCTGTAAGAACAATGACTGTGCTTTTGGGTCAATCTAATATCTGGACATAAAACTGTAATGATCTTCAAGGTTAAATTTCCAGTAAAAGTTGGGACGTCTTTGTCTCAACAGCATCTATTTCAAACTTCACAAATGGGGAAAAAAAAGACTGGTGACTGACACATGAAGTGATAGAACCAAGCCTCAGAACGATCCACCAGGCATTTTGTCCACTCCTTCAGGGTCACCTTTTTATTCCTGTTATGATCACATGACCTGCGAACACAGCACAACATCGTCCTCGTAACACAGCCCCTTCAACCGGTAGAAATTTCAGAAATACACGCATGGCTGCAAACACATAAAATTAGAGATTTGTATGGAGACAGATATTTTAAACACATGTTAATATTAGACAAACTGAAATGGGGCTCCTCTATTGCCAATGTCTTTCAATTCACTGTGCAGCGCTATCTCTGAAGGGTACTCCTTCAATTTGTGTTAATCCATGGGCAGCGGGAGACACAGTGGGTAATAAACATTATCATTGCTGGGAATGGCTTGACATTGACACAGACAGCTCTGCTCCCTCAAAACCTGTCATTGCAACTAGGAGAGAAATGGGGGTTGGGTGCAAGCATGGATGATAAAGAAAAATAAGAGGACATAGAGAAAGAATGAGAGTCAAGTCAAAATGAAGAGGGTGGGGTGTGTTGACAGAGAGAGATAACCCATTTTTTTGTAGAAAAGATGAAAGGAGGGTCGGTAGGAAGCAGAAAGGGGAAGAAGAAATGCTTTTTTTTTGATAATTGAGAATTGATGTGGTCATGAGATCGGTAGGGAGGAGAACACAGTAAGCGTGAACTGGCATGGAGGATAGATGGATAAATGCCATGCAGAGAGAACAGCATGGTGGGAGGTGCGACTTGATCAGAGCTGGGCAAAATGCATTGCGGTGTGACATTTTTAACCCTTGGTGTTTCAGTAATTAGCTGAAGAAAATAACATATTGCAAGAGACAGAAGGTTTACACCATGAACCCCTGTGTGACATGACATGATGGTAACATGAGCATGAGCAACACTTTTCATGCTAATTATAAACTAGGGCATCAGCTGAGAGGTTTTGTTATAATTGTATTAGGTTTGTTGTAAATACATACATTTGTAAATACATACAAAAAATACTTAAGGGCCATTGTGTTAATGGTACGTGTTTGAGATTTTAAAGAGACACTCCGTAACTCTGGAGCTGTCATTGCCCAGCAGCGTCCCGAGGCTGATGACTATACGACTTTTTCATCCAGGACGCGCCATTTCATGCGTCACTGAGAAAATGGCAAAAGTTCTGTAGTGCGTCTTTAAGAAAAAGAAAACAATCTAGTAGAACTAGCTGGTAAAGACTGAACTAACTGGAAAAATGGTGTAGCACAATGCTCCAAAGGCATCTTCTTGTAATGCAGCTTCCTCAGGTCCCTGCGGCTCAACTTGCCGTCTTTGTTCTTGTCCAAAACGGTAAATCTTTGCTAAAAATGGAGACAAAAACAAACAGTTTTTCATTGTTAGAGACTGCTTAATCAATTCATGTTCAATTAATCAAATATTCTGTTTGCAGCATGCCTACAAGGAAGATAATGCGAGCTTGTCATTAAATGATCCCTTTCACGATCTACAGTGGCTGATCACTGAAATGATCATTTTGAGATCAAATTAATTTGTTGTATACTTATGACTTGCTTGTGAAACCAATATCAATCTAATAAATTGTTAGAATGCTACCATCCACAAACTTTTTTGTTGAGAACATTAACTTAGCATGGTACCGGCAAAAAGTTAGCATTGCGCCTGGCCCCACACAGCTGCTCGCATGGTTTTAGACTGCAGTTCCATTTCTTCAGGATCAACATTACTGTGAGCTGAAAATGCATAAGCTATCTCTGTTTGATAACACCATGTATCCGTTTTCATGTCATCAAAATAATGCATGAGTTTTCATTTAATTCATTTGAGGCTGTAGGTCAAGTTGGCTGGTGTGAGGTTATTAAGTTATCCCTGTTTCACAATCTTACTGAATAATTTAGTGATTATTGACCAAACCCTATTTATACATGGTGTTCTTGAGAGCTCCTATCTCAGTCTGTGGACAACCATACCACAAGCAACAGAAGAACTTGCCACTTACAGTAGGTTGTTAATATCGATCAGCCACTACAGGGCAGTTTGTGCACTAGCACAATGGTAGTGTCTGGTGTGAAAAACAACTTTATTTCCAGTGTAAGGTTATAATGAGAGGAAAAGCAATCCCTTGGCATAGAATTCCGGTTATAGTCTCTTTAACATGATATTTTATTGTGGATAGCTATTGATTTAATTTGCGTCATCATTAGCTGATGTCATCGTAGATTGTAAATCACAGTGACTTCTTTTTTCTTTCAGTCTCACATCAAACACAATGTCTGACCTGTACCAGCTGTGTCCTCTGGGCGTGGCTAAGGCAGCTCTGGGGCAGGGCTGCCGGTGTATAAGACTCCCCCATACGACTCAGGAGCAGAAACCAGTCCAAGAGACGATATGGAAACTGACCTAACTCCTCCTCAGAGCATTTAGCCTTAAGGACTGTTTGGGAGATATAATAGAGCTGCTTTGGAAGGCTTCAGGGCCCAGTGGAAATTGTGTGTCATGTTGAATGTTGAGTGTGTTTACCCAGACAAGGTCCTGTGTGAGCCAGTCCGATGCCGCGTCTCTTTCTGCAGGCTTCTTTGTGAAGCAAACATTCATTCCCATAGGTCTTTCCCAGAACGCTGCACACCGGTGCCCTCTGCCTGATTGCATGAGTCAGTGCCCACATGGAAACATTAAATGTGAGGATGTAATAATAAACTGCTGTACTTTATGCTTTTATTCCCAAACTGACTCTTTTTTTAAAGTTATATATATATATATATATATATATATATATATATATATATGAGAATATAAATATAAATTTATATGAGAATTGAAAGTTTTTGTTTACCGTGGACATGACTGAGGACAAACACACTTGGGTATAAAGATTCCATTTTCTTGAACAACTTGGCACCATGATCCCATTGGGCTATGACATTTCAGCAGTGCACAAAGCTTTTCTGGAACAGAAAAAAAGCTATGCTGTTTTATCTATTCATTTACTTCTTACAGTGGTCCTTGTTTTACAGCAGTGTACCTTCTTTCTGTTTTGTTCTTTTACCTTTTCAAATGAAATTTCTTGTTCATGACAGAATTGTGTAGAATAGATCAAATAAAGAATTTTTTTCTTCGAGGAAGTGTTCAATGGTGAACAATGAAGTGGACTCCAATGAAATGACTCCCAAAAAAATACATGATTGTGTGTGACTAATCATATCTTCAACATATGGAGTCTTTTAGCAAGATTCAAGTATCATGTTCAAATTCTTTCTCTGAATAATTAAATTCAATTTACTGTTGTGATAATAATTGGTGTAAAGATAACTTTTAGTTGTGTCTTTTTAATTCATGTTGCTGATAATAGGTTTTGGTAGCTTTTTTGTGAAAGGTACAGTACTGTTGCTTTGACTGGGGGCAACCCCCTTCAGTGAGATGAACATAGATAGAGATCTATGTTATTCTAAAAGATAAACTTTACTTCTTTGTTTTGCACTATTGTGCAGATATCAAGAAATAAGTGTCTGACAGGAATACATACCTGACATGCTGAAAATGTTTTGATATCAAATCTTATCCACATTTCTGTTGCTTACGATCCGATTTTTTGAAACAATTAGGTTTAATCAAGCACAGGTCAGTAACATCACTGTGTTCACCACTCTGAAAGTCTAACTGGGCAAATTGTTCAACAAATTTTTGAATAAAACTTTTGAGTTTAGGATGAAAAATGACTTGAGAATTTCAATATCTATGCTATGCACATGACAGAACATGAAACAGCTGTTTTAACAAATGCCTTAGAACTCAAATTAATTAGATTTTTACTGATGTGTAGAAGAAACTTTTTTAAATTTCAAATATTCATCTGTTATTCAAAAAATACTGAAACTACTCAGCCAACATCTGATATGGTGTCTTTGTTCAATATCTATATACCTTTAAGTTTAAAACATTTAGCAAATAACTGCATGTGATATAAGTCTATAAGCCTTATTGTGCTGTGCAGTCTTACCTGGCTCTACTCTGCCAATATACGGTCTCAGACTCTCTTCAGCTTGTCTTTGTCTGCGTTGAGCTCTGCCTCCCTGAATCACAAACACACATATTTCTGAATGTTACCTATCATACTTTTTAATGGAAAATGAAAGGATAACAGTTTCTGTATTGTAGAGGCACACACTAAACCCAGGTGTAACTTTATCTTTCATTGAAAAGTTCTTCTCATTGATAAAAAGAACATATTGAAGTATACTACCACATTTAACAGCTTAAAAAACAAACAAATCAAATCAAATCATTGTATAAGTTTTACATCGATCTCACCCACCTTCCCTCATATGCCTCAGTTCTACCCTTGAATTATCTGAAACTTTGTAGTCTGTGCCAGGTCCACATCTGCCCCCAGTCTTCCCAAATCAAATAGGAAACAGGTGACCAAAAATACTGCAGCCACGCTGCCATAACTCAGGAATTTCTATTTTAACACCTATAAAAAACAACTTTCATGACTTGGACAGTGAGTAGGTAACGGAAGAGGAAAGTCCAAATTATTTTTTACTTTGTGGGTAGAAACTGTCTTATGAAGAAGGATCAGGTTGATTAATCACTGTTTATAGATTCTAAAATTTGTTCAGAGTTGTTCTTACACATATGTACACAGACAATCATATTTCATTTGATGGACAAGGAAAACTTACCATGGTTGAATAAGGGTGAATAAGGAAAAAGAAAACAAGCATCAGGTTCATGGTTCAGACATCAAATGGCCTAGAAGGGGAAAATGAGAAATTTAGCTTCAGAAAGGAAACTTCAGACTAAATCTGCCAAGAGTCCTACTTTAAAAAACTGATTCATAAATATTTTACATGTATATATTTCTAGCAGCATCATCCCTTTTCCTTTTCATGAAACACATTTGAGTAAGAATGATGAAGAAATTGTGGTGAAAATGATCAATTTAGCCATATCACATTCTGATGAGAAATGCATTTTTCTTGTTTTTTTCCTACTGTGGTGTAATTTACCGACAATTACTGTCATTTTGATAATGTAGCAGGAAACAATGCAGCTTATTGAGTCTTGAGAAAAAAAGCACAGAAAACCCTTTTCCATCACTGAGAAAAAAAAAGATAGAATTACACTGAGAGAACATCCAGCTTTACCTCGACTTATTACACTTGGAAAAAAAATCCATTTCTGTCTTTCTTACTGCTTGGAAAAGAAAAGAAAACTTACCTGGGGCTTCTCTCACTCCTTTGTTTAGCTCGTATTCCCTTGTAGGCGCGCTCCTTCTTCACCTTGTTGCCAGAAACTTCTTTTCTGTCTGAGTCTCACCGCCTCCTGTCAGGCTGTATACTTTTAACAGACTGCTCCAGGAGTTTTTTTTTCTTTCTCTCTCCCCCCCCCCTCTATTTGATTAATCTATCTATATATTTTATTCACATTCTGATCTTGTCTAACCTGCTTTCCCTTGCCTGTTTGACTCTTTCTTTCACATTAGTTTCCTGTTGAGAGCAACAGAATAGACAGGTATCTAAGTAGCATTGGTTGAAGACTTCTTGTTGTACAGAAGACATGAGAGAGACGGAGAGGATGAGTTTTTTAGGAGGTGGAGTGGATTTCTTTGAAGTCAGTGATGATTTATGTACCAGAGAGAACATGTGGTCATGCTTCCTGTCACTTTGTAATTGTTTTTCTCATGTTGGACCTCCACATGTATGCCAGACCTATCTGCCCCCGATGGGAGAGGCAATGACTTTGAGCAGGGGAAGGATGCTTCTGAAAATATGAACCGTCACAGGTAATAAAATAGTACATGCTGCTCTCTAGTGGTTCAAATAGTCAATAACACTGTTGGGTGTACAGAGTAAAAAAAACAAACAAGAAAATCTCAAACAAGTGGGGTGAGTCGTTATATTTTTCTCTGGAATATGAGTTTGTTTTGTTTTTAAGTTTTTTTTGACTGAGTGTCCTCCTGAAATATTTATTGAAACCATGCTTGAAATATTCCACCTCATCTAACTATTTTTGTTATGAAGAGGAAGCATTGAATAGTAAATTGAGGAGAAAACAACACAAGATACATGAATTATTGAGATATAAGAAATATCAAAATGACATTCAATGTTGAAAAAAATATTTTATGTGGCTTTTTTGGTAAAGTAGCTTGTTTGTTAGCTTTCTTTAGGCTAGGTTGTAGTTGTGATCTAAGTATGACAACACTGTGTCCAGTTAACATGTGTGGAGGGCAAAATATAATGATTTTTTTATGCTTCATTACAGAAAAATAAAAGATCTCCCTACATGATCTCATGTAGGTGAAGGCAAACCAGGATTGTCTTTCTTTCAAGCTTGAGACCTGGGAGCTTGAGGGTTCTGCATAGTATCTTTGCTGTTCCTTGGACTGCAAACGCCTGGACAGAGATCTCAGATGGTGTTCCTGGGATCTATTGGAGCCACTCTTGCAAGCTTAGAGGTCACAGCCTTTGAGTACTCAGATTACCACTGGCACCACTGCTGCTTTAACTCTCCATATCTTTTCAACATCCTCCTTCAGCCCTCGGTTGTTTTCAGCTTCTCGTGTTCCTTCTTATTGATGTTGCTGTCATTTGGGATTGCCACATCAAAAACTACTGGCTTCTTCTGCAACTTGTCAACAACTATAATGTCCATTTGGTTAGCCATCACTTTATATATATATATATATATATATATATATATATATATATATATATATATATATATATATATATATATATATAT
>JAOXYM010000017.1:19176159-19235817 GCA_028567055.1 Leptatherina wallacei
TTGCCTTTTAGCTGTCTGTTAGCTTGTTCATCTCCGCTGTTCTGAGACAATGGCAAGGTTGTTTCATTACCACACTGGCCGTTTACCTCAGCATTGACTTCAAGGCGGCAGACTTTCTCCTCCAGTGCTGTAATCTTCTTATATAAATCTTTGTAGTTGTTTTTGGAGATGGAAGGCATCTTGTTGCTGCTAGCCTAGCGTTAGCACAGTTCCAAATCAGATGGAGATGATAGCTGAGGTCTTTTGATACCTCAAGTTGCAGTAACTTTGGGCTTAGTATGCACGTTGTGTTCAAAAGCAAAAACAAATGCTGTCCCAAACTTGGACTGTCCTGAATGTGATATTCAAATCCTGTGTTTGCATGGCAGGTTCACCTGCAGCACTATCTGATGTCAGCACATAATGGATTTCATTGTGCTTTTCTGCATTCAAAGTAATTTACACAAGTGGACACATGAGTATCTAGATATTATATCCCACAGTGATCCTTAGATGAACAGAAATGTTACACTTATTATCATAGGCATACTTGGCTATTTTCTATTCTAATTTCATTACTTAGCATAATATTTTTTACATTTTTTTTATTGAACCTTGTCCTGTCCAGCATCATGACAGCAGAATGACGGTCTAGCTGCCCTGTTGTGCCAAACCAATTGGCTTTCCCAAGAGAAGCTTTATGGATATAAGGCTCCACTTGATAATTAAGTATTACTCTTCATTTCTAACTTTGTTTATTGCTAGCTTTACATATTAATTATACTGGACCTGACAGAAGAAAGAAGAGAGTGAACAGAAGAGAAAAGGAGAGAGTGAAGAGAGGAAAAATGTTACAAAAGATTTAATGTGATGATGAGGCCTTGATTTCTGACTTGTTGTGGGATTGTTTGTCTGCCAACTTCTTAAAAAAGTGTCTTGCCCAAAAAAAATTGTACTGTCTGGAATTAATATTTATTAATATTAATATTTATTAATAAACACAAGCTGACAAACTGAATGGGAAAGAAGGAGGCACAGGAAATACGGAAGTGGGACAAAGAGGAAGCTGACCTAATAGCTGTGTATTGTCCATTCACAGAGGGTAATTCCATTTGGGACATTAAAAGATTGCTAGTCAGATTTACTGTATCTTTACATTTTTTCCAGATTCTGCCACATGTATGTGTGGAAGTATTTAGTTTTGTTCAATGTCGTAGGAAGGACTCAGTTAGATTAGAATTAGCAGAGGTTACATCAGAGCAAACGCTCAATAAACAGCACAATATTTAGATAAACTGGACATGCTCTGAATCAACTTCCATATCATTAAGAGTTGTTGATGGCACAAAGTAATGCCATTGTTTTTGTATTGAAGACTGACGTACAAAAACCAGGAGGTTTTTGTAATAGCCATGAACTCTGCATATAACCTGAGGTTTGAGAATTTATGAATCAGGATGCAATGCACATGATGGCAATACATTTTATAGTATATCTTCATTTAAATGCAATTTTGTGCTTTCTATCATACTTTTAGGATCTGTTTAGTGTTATTACAAGTTTTTGTGCACTCATTTTATATAATGGTGGACATGTTAGAGATAGACCTATAAAATCTTTATAGCAGATCATAAATTATGCTTAAAAAAACAGGATACACGACTTCTTCTGTGCCTGCCGTTTCAAATAGGAGTTTTTCAGCTTAATAAGAAACGTTTATCTGATGTATTTGTCTGAATTCAGTGCTGCAGACAGATGTAGAGCGATCCCACCCATCATCTTTTCCATTGACAGGGTGGAGTTTGTTCTTGATCAAGTTACATGTGCAAGAATTCTTTGTTGACCATGTTTTGTCTTTAAAATCAAGGGCATATTTTCAGTTAAAAACCAAGACCGCATTCAGGGATATAGAAACAAAAAGCTAATATAAGTTTGTAATTGGGATTTACCACTTTTCAGATCTCCCTGTTTACATTTTTAGTTTGGTCATTCTTATTATGATCTAATTCCGGAGGAGATGTTTGGGAAGTGCTCCACTCGGATCTAATCAGCATCAAGCCTCTTTGAGTGTACTTTTGTGGTCAGCTGGATTCACAAACCAATTGTAATCAGTGTGAATGGTCTAAATCCAACTCATGAGCTCACACAAACTATACAATTCTGTTTTTCCCTGCAAGAATTGTCAAAAACGTAGTGGATTAATGAAGATAGTCTATAGATGAATACAGTGTAGTATATTGGGAGCTCAAGAAACTCACAGTTGTTTAGAGATCTGGCATAGGGATCTGTGTAAGATTTGCAAGATTGTAATCATGATTTGCAAGTCCATCTTGCCAGGCTCCAAGCTTTTTGTTTTTGGCCAAAACAAAGGTTTGCTCCAACCCCTATCATATAGTAACAGCTGTAAGTTGTATTTTCAGTGTGTTGACAGTCTGCTATGACAGCTCCTATTCAAAGACTGACACTGCTCTTATTGTGACTTATTTTTAAATCATATTCTGTTCACATAAGAATCACATGCTTCAGCAACGGTACTGACTTTGCAGCATGGAACCAATCCAGGTGGGTCACTTTTAGACTTCTGGCTTAATTAGTTGATTGTTGTCAGCAGCTGGAAGTTGCAGCTGTTAATGCGTCTCTAGGAAAGCAGTTTCGATTGTATTCTTCAAAAAATAGAGTAAACATCAGCATGCTTTACAACCTCCCTTTGGCTCCCATCAATATGAAGAGCCTTAATAGCCTTGCTGAGGTGATCAACACCTGTTGTGTTGCACGGTGACACTTACAAGCCTATGCAGTCCTCGTGGTTAGTCAGATGTTGAGGATTAAATGGGGATGTGAGATGTGCAGCAATCTCCTCACACTGGTTCAAGTGAAAGTCGTGCATGGGGCGTGGAACATATGGTGAAATGCCTGCCTCTGTAAAAAATAAATAAACAAACAAACAAACAAAAACACTGTAGTGTCAGGGTTATCACGCTAATGATGAGAACGGACACCTGGGCTGGTAATTTGATTTAAAACAGAGCTGCCAAGACTTTCACCGCTCATAATCACACCTTGGAAAGAACAGTGGTGTGATTTTTGGGGATGAGTCATGGCATATTATGAAAACAGTTTAAAATCTGTCACCCGAAAGTTTCTGGGTCGTGACTGTGCAGTTATATAACTCCTATTGGCCCACACTTTCTTTGACAGTGTGTTGCTTGAGTGTATTCAGTATATCTTAAGTTTAAAGATGCATACCTTTCCACTGCTCAGTCATATGATAGAACATATTGTTTGTTAGAATAAGCACTCAGAATCCTCTACTTTATAGCATGGTTGTAATTATGTAGATGCAGAACAGTTGATTTCAATTGAAGTATCTATTCAAAGCATTACATGAAGCAAAATAAAAACCAAATTAGTCTTTAGAAATCCTATATTTTAGTGTTTAGTTCCGCCTCTAAGATAATGAGTGCTGTTTCAGACTCCATGCTATGAATTATCCAGGCAAGTGACATCACAGAGACACACCAGGAGACTTTGAGGAGCTGGCAATGCTCACACGGTTTTACTGCCTGGATTTGAAAGAAATTGGTTGACTGATTTGGACCAGTATGCTGTCATCTATAAAATGCAGAGGGGAAAAATTAAATAAATTAAATAAACCACAAGAAATGTATTTCTATACACAGTAAGGTTTTGTGCAGGATCTGTCACTTTGTTTATCCCCTCTGGTGGTCTCAGGGTGTCAGAGCTGCATTTTCAAAATTGCTACTCTAGCTTATACATATAGTTTTAGCGTTTGGAGGATTACATGCGTCTTTAGTCTTTAGACTTTGTTTGATATGGTGAGTGAAAAAAAACATCAGCTGGATTTACCTTCTCCAAATAATCTATTAAATGATTAAAAATGATTTTTCTGCTGTTTTTCTGAAAGGCCTCTCTCTTTCTTACTGCATGCTGGGTGGGGTTCCTGAAAGATGCCCAATCAAATATTAATGCCCTCGTGAAGTCTCTCTTCTCTCCACCCACACACCCATCATCACACACCACACAACTCACATTACACCCACAGACACAGACACACATGTGAGGACAGACCCAGACAGCACATAGCACAACCTCTGAAGTGTCTTCCTTTTCCTGTGCGCTACTTTCTTTCTGGGTGAAGTTCTACAGTCTAGTTTAGATGATGGAGGAAACAGTGCAGAGAAACCGGTTTAACTGATGATTGAAGTTGGCATGAAACTGATTGGCAAATCAACAGAAGTTCACTGAGTGAAGGTAATGTTTTCTGTCTATTCTGTGGTACGTCTTAGGCAATTAAAATATAAATACAGCTGAAAGATGCCATCTTGTCTGCTTTTCTTAGTGCTCAGCTCCAATATAGTAAAACCTGCAGTGCATACTTAACAGAATAGGTTGCCACACCTGCTTTTTCCACTTTTATCAACTCATTGTGTCCTCAGTGGTTCTCTGTCATTTGATCTACCGCAGTTAGTTTACAACATTACAGAGCTCTTTATGCTGTCTCATTGGATTAGCATCTTTTAGCAGCAGTGCAGCTCTGCCCGATACTGCTTTCTCTCAATACACATTTGTCTAGCATCAGTGCTGCCTTTCATCCCTGTCTCATTCTATTAGCCTGCTCTAATGGCACTCTGCTAATCTCTTCAGGGAGAGAACTATGTCCCACAACTGCCCTGTCCAGATGTCTGGCCTAGTTATTACTCCACTGTGTCACTGCGCTCAGTCAATACATGCGGGGAACACTTTGGTTTGGGTTCAGTGTGTTAGAAAGTCACCTGGGTTGCATTTGATTGTTGGGATGGTGTTTATTATCTCATTATCCATCATGTTTTGATTCAAAAGCTTCAGGGATGTGTAGTGTTTTTCTGAAGATGTGTCTGCAGCGTGCCTGGTTAAACCAAAATTTGAATATGTTTCTAATTACTGAAACCAATGTGATATTTTTCTGTGGCTTCTTATCATGTTTTGGGCAGTACATAAGATTTAAAACAAATTTATTTCTTCACTTTAGTGCCACTTGGGTGACATTCTGAGCCTCTCAAAGTGGAGTAATTGATCTATATATTGACTGGTTTTGCACCATAAAAGACAGATTAACCAAGATGGATAGGAAGAAAATATAGATAGAGGGAAAATAATGTACGGAGATCTAAGATGTAGCTGCCTTCCAGATCTAGCCAAAAACAAACAAATGCTAAAAGATGGTTTTCATCTTTTTTCACTTGCTTCATCTTTCTTTCCTCTCTTTTCACCCACCATATCCTCCTCCTTGGTATCTTTGCTATTATCTTACAGTCCAGGTGGACTTGAATTGCTCAGCTCCATTTGCATTTGTAATATCTTCAGTTATTATTGCTGACAGTGTTTAGAAAGTTACTGTACAAATGTAACGGTACGATACAAATAGCTCTTTACAAGAAACAGCCCTTGTAAAGCTACCACAGAGATAACAAAAAGTCCTTCTCTGCAGGTTTTCAGTGTAAATGTTCCAGATCCCATATAAGATACAGCTCAGACACTCAGAGTCTGGCTTCAGGTAAAACCACTTAAATAAGGCTTCTCTGATGCTGACACAATCTCAGGGGAATGCATAGCTAACTTTATAAAAGCTGAAAAACTACTGATGTACTTTCTGTCATGATAACTTCAGATTTTTTATTTTTTTATTTTATTAGTATTGATTTAGCATATAATGTATTGTTTCATAAAACTGCACATTTTAATGGCAAAGCCATGGCCTTCTTAAGATTTAAAAAAAAAAATACTCTTTGAGATATTTGTCCTTTGAAATGTTTTTTAGGGCTCCAGTGGCTTTTATTTGACAGTAGCTATACAGGAAATGAAATACCCTCAGTTACCATTTTGTGACTAAAGCTTGGTAATGCAATTTAGGACAGAAACATTTATGTGCTCATAAAATCAAAGACTTGTACAAGAATGGAAACATTTTCAAGTCAGACACACGTTTTTGTGGTGAATTTTCACAACTTGAATAAAGAAAATGGTTCCTACTTTAGGTTTACTGGCATAGTAGCAGATACCTTTACTTAATCCAGTGTTTCTCAGTCCCAGTCCTCGGACCCCCTGCCTTGCATGTAATAGATATTTCAGTACGTGCTATATGTCTCATAGGTTGCTAGAGTGTGAAAAAAAATCTGATGAAAGATTTCTTGACATACTACACTGTGGAAAGGGGGTATTGAGGCTTTGTAATGATAGGGAACAATGAGCACTGGGAGATAGGGATAGACTGACTGAACAGCAGGAACGGGGATTTACTGTGTGTAGTAAAGCACCTCCATTCATGCGTAGCCCCAGTGACCCAATAGATCACAGCCCTCAGGCTGTCGTATCCCATCTGCATCCATCCTGTTACTCCTGAAGAATGGATCACTGTAGTTTGTGTGCATGTGCAGTGCTGGAAGGAAAGCTCTTCCAGAGATGAACGACCATAATATAACTGATCTGAGCGTTCAGCCTTCCTGCTTCTCTGTCAGGTATTCTCCACCTGCAGTCCTCTTAGTTGGAAATGAAGCAAGGCCATACAGCCTCACTGTCAGACAGAAATAAAGCTCTCTTTCCCTGTATGGCACAGAGTAAGAGTAAGATGTCATCTCACTTTACTGTTCATTTCACACACAGTGATCGCTGCTGGGCTGCTGGGCTGTAGGTCTGGCAGAAGATCTCTCTGAGGGAAGTCTGCCTCTAGACTTGTTTCTTTGCCTCTCTGTATCACTCAATTTAAAAGAATCTGTCTCTTTGTCTGTGTATCTCATGTCTCTCCCCCTTGCATCTTCCACTTTGGGTCACTGCTTTTGGTGTGTATCTTGTTTAGCAGTAAAACCACAGAAAAGCCATTTGAGCACTTCATATTAAGAGATGTTTATCTTGGCTTTTAATCTGATCCATACTACAAATTCTCTAACATAGTCCGATCTCTGTAGACGTCATTTTGTATCAGGTTGATGGCCTTGCCTTCTGTCATCCCAGTTCACATAATATGCTTTTTTTTAAGCTTAATACTTTCATTAAACATGTAATCCAGACATCAGTTTGAATGTTTTCTTTACATTTGATTACATCACATGATAAACATTAGATTTTTATGCAGGCCTCATACGTAGTCAAGGTCTGGGATATCTATTTTCAGTACTTTGCTTAGGGGGAAGGTTAGACCAGATATGAATGTCTGACAGATGGCCTAAACTGTTAAGTTCTCTACTTCTGAATATGTGTCACTTTCTAATGTTTATTTTGTAGCTTTTCTGACACTGACCTACAAATTTAGACTCAGATTTGTACATACTTGAGAGCATTATTAGGTATTTCAAGCAGTGTTCCGTTGAGTAGTGGAACCAAAATATAGATATAATACATGAAAAATACATATATAAACAGGCTTCCTGTATAAGAAGATGCTGGCTGTGCTAATTTGTTATCAGAAAACATGCTCTGATGATGGGAGGACAACCAAAGCCTCTTTGCCCTGGGGAGGGGGTAGTGACAGTGTTTACGTGGTTAATGGGGAGATTGGGGTTTTCACAACTGTCAGTGTCTCCAGATCCTTTCAAGCATCATTCATATCCAGAGTGGCAGAACACTTTTATACAGCAGCACCTTTTAAATTCACCAAAACAAAATTTCTTTTTATTTAATGCACATAAACTCTTTCCATATACCCCATTTTGATTTAATGTTTACCGACATAATGATAGTGCATCTTAACCAATCAGTGATTTGTTTTTTTTTTTACTTCTCTAATGTTTGCTGAATCAGTGTGCAATATGATGTCATATTCACATTTACTGAAATTCAAAGTTTATATCTCACTTTTTCATTTTCTGGTAAAACATTCAAATGATTAAGACTAAAGCTATTATAAGGCACAAATAGGACCTGTGGGGTGGGATTTCTTAAAAAAATATGGATGGAAGATGAGTAAAAACCCCAGCAGTCAGGAGAGATATCTTTTTGTGGCTTTCTGTTAAGGGAAATGACCCAGATGAATGAACTTTAGCTTCTTTAATGTGTGTGCTGCTGTGTAAAAGTGTTCTGTCACTCTGGATATGAATGAAGCTTGAAAAGATCTGGGAACACTGACAATTGTGAAAACCCCCAATCTACCCATTAAGCACGTAAACACACTGTCACTACCTACCCCCTCCCCAGGGCAAAGAGGCTTTGGTTGCCCTGCCTGCACATGTTGACCTGATTTTTTTTGTGTAAGTGTGTGTTTTGTGCTTATACCCATGTGTGTGTGTGTGTATGAAACAGATTAGTATAGCCAGACACTTCTGTGGCAGTCATGAGTGGGTCTCTGATTGTGGACAAGTGTGTTTCTGCATGGGAATGTAGGGCAGTAGGATTGTTTTTGCTTATTTTTTTTTTCTTTTAGACTAAGAGACCCACATTGCCAAAACAACAACCATCCCCCATTTCTTCCAAATCTAATTGAGTTACTGCTCCAGTGTCTGTGTTTGTGTCCATGTGACAGTTTGTTAAGTGGTCCACTCTTATGAGATTAACTGCTTGTTAACTGTGGACATGCAAGAAAAGGTTATTTTCCACCAGGGCTCTGCAGACAGCTTGAAGTACAGAGAGTTTTCAGTTTCTGCTTTTCCTCCTGATGCAGATGGGATACTTTCTGTTAACCATACCAGCCATCTGGATCTTAGCAACTTTTTAAGTTTACAATATTTCAGCACTTGCCAGATGGATGTAACAAGCAGGTGCATTACCAACACATGTGCACTTGTCACATGGCTGATTGCAACTGAATGAATCTAACGAGTGAGAGGAATCCACCTTGTGTTTTTCCCTCCATTTGCTTTACATAATGTACATCCTCCGTTAACTATTCACAGCGTGCTGGCCACCATCCCAGCACTGCCTTCCCCCTGTCCCCCAGGCAATGTTTATCCATTTGCCCATTTCTTTCTTGGCAAAGTGTGTGGACACCGAGTCTACCTAAATCTAGTGCCAGCTACAGCTCATGTCATTTGTAAAACTCTTAAAATTAAAGTTAATTATTTCATTAACTTCTTATGAAGAATATTCCATATTCCTTTGATTCCCTGTTACAATTTTGTAGTTTTTATATAAGAGTTGCTTCACTTTTGATTGATTACAAATAGTCATAACAAGGACACAATTTTCTTTGGTGCACCAGATGTAGCTTTATGTAAATTTAGAATTTTACCATCTGCCTTGAATAGGGTCACAAGTACAGATATCCCATATGTGAAATAAAATTGTAGTTATTAAATGACAGCTAAAATGGCAAAGAGTCAACATTTACCACAGTCATGTAACCATAACAAAGCGTCAAGATAAACTTACTGTGACAAGGTCTCAAGTCACGCTGTAAGTCTGCCAGTTTAATCCCTAATGCTACACACAGACTTTAAGGAGACAGAGTGAAACTGGTAGGCCTCCTCACTGTCCTTTGTATCATCTTTTTCTTTTTTCTTTTATTGAAGATAACATTACTGATACAGTATGTACTCACATGGGAGTGTTTCTAAAGTGCATTGCCATCATCATTTAATTAGACTTTCCTTATCAATGTTCTCAGATAGCAGGAAAAGGTAACCGTGCTACAATAACTAAGCAAAGTGAGATAATGTTAAGGTCGGAAAAAACAGAATTGCACAATACACAGTAAATCAGGACAGAACAAAAAAAAATACTCGCCAAAGGTTAAGGTGCATAAGGATGTCATTGATAAAATGCAGAAAAAAACCCATGTTTTTATTATGAAAGATTCTGAATTTTTACTTTATTACCTTGCATTCATATATAAAGTAACACTAGTTAAACACATGCACATTATATTTTAGCATTACTGAATATATTTAATACATCCCAAAAAGAAGCTATGAAGGCCAGTTATGTACACTTCAAACTAATCTTATCCCATTTTGTCTTTTTGTTGGTTCTCTTCCCAGTTGTAAACATTTCCAAACATCTCAATGCATTTGTTGGCATCTAATGGAAGAAAAAGCATCCATTGGGCCTGCCATGGTTTCCAGATTGCCTAAGTTTGGTGGGCGCCCCTCGACTAGTGGCACAAGCCCCCTGTGCAATGGCTCCACACCGCCTGCCACACCTACCCAGGATGGCAAGACCACTTTCCCGGGAACACGCCCAAATGGTTTGATCCGCCCCTCCCCGTTTTCTCTGAAATGCAAGAGAGATGAAGGGATGACTTCTTCTGGCCCCACAACCCCCAATAGTCCTGGAGACAGTAATGGAGACAAGGCTCAGTCACAGCCTCCCTCATTAGCTAAGGAGATAAAGAATATCTCTCCAGCAACACCTAAGATGCGCCGCTCAGGTTCTCTGATGGTGGCTGTCTCCAGCCCCAAACCTATACCCAAACAATCCTCAAAGATGAGTCCCAGAGTAGGAGCCAAGTTAGCTCAAAGCCCACTGAATGGAGTTTCTAAGATGGGCCTTAATGGCTCCAGCATTCCTGCTCGCACTCTGTCTGAGTCACGCCTTGTGCGACCAATGTTAAGTTCCACCTCTCCCCGAAGCATCTCTCAAGACAGCCTGTCTCAGTCCAATGAGAGTCTGAAAATCATGACAATAGATAACATGGTGCGTTCAAACAGCTTCACTCACTTCAAGCAGATTCCCTCGCCCACCAGTGAGCCAATGACACGGTCTTTCTCTTTTAACCGGGCTGTGGAGCTTGCTAAACCTCTGGCCAACACTCAACTCCGCCCCCCTCGTGGTAGTTTTCTCAAACCTCCACAGCTGAGCAATGGAAGAGTTGGTTTGGGACTAAATGGCAGCCTTGGAGGTTCAGGTGGTTTAGGGGTAGGACTTGGGGGACTTCAATATACCAAAACCCCTGCAGGGGCCTCCTCTCTGCTCCCAAGTCCCCCTCCCAACTCCTCAGTCCCTCAGGCACCAGGTAACTCCTGGGCTCTGAAGAAGCCTTTGCTTCCCAGTTCTGTACTGAACAAATCACTGGCTAGCACTGGGGGGTATTTGGGTTACAGACTTGCTCAGTCAGGACAAGCCAAGCAGCAAAAAACACCTTTTCCAGACCGAGTCAAGCAGGATGTCAGATCCTCAGCTGCCCCTGAATATGAAGGGCTTTTAGGGATAGCAGTGGACATTGAACCGACTGAAGAATCTGGAAAAGGACGCACTTTCTGTGACAGTGATAAAAGCTCTGGGAATGGAGTGGGAAATGAAGGAGAAAGTGGTGTGCAGAGCTCTGGCCAGACAGCAGGCGAGACCCTAGAGGACATGTCTTTATCTTCTGCCTCATCACTAGACAGAGGGGACACCAGTGAGGAGTTTCTCGATGACTTTGACAGTGTGGGAGATGTGCTCAGTGATGGTGACGTGCCTGATAACAGAAAGTGTGACAGCTCTACCGGAGCCCCCTTACACAGGCTTGTCAATGAGGCCATTGATTGGGAATCTGTGAATCTAGCAGGTAAAAAAAAAAAAAAAAGTTCAACAACACATTTATTCAATGATGTTCATTTCTTAAATTTGTGGCATTTGTTTAGCCCAATGTTCATGTATTTTATGTCTGCAGAACATGACGAAGAAAGCCCAATGCAGGACTCCCAGGAATCATTGGTGTTGTCTCCAGAGCAGGGTGATGCCCCCCAGGCGTCGTCTGTCGAGTTGTCACCCTCCAACAGCTCTGGTGGAACCTACATGTGGGATGAAGAGGGTCTTGAGCCTCTTGGGGGGCATGGAACGCATCTATTAGACAGCTATGATGAGTCAGAACTCAATAGCATGGTGAGTCCAGTGTTTTTTCTTTGATAAGTTTGGACTGAAATTAGGAAGTATGACAATTAGGCTTTAACTTTAACATCTTCCCATTCTGGAAATTAATATCCATCTTTTTTATACTTGTTTCCAGACAATGTTGTGAGCTAAAATGAAAGACAATAACTCCCTTTATTTCTGCCTTCACTACTTTTCAAGTATTAATTATCAACAGATACGGATTTAAGAGTCCAGAGAGTAGCCTCTGCCAGCAGGCCCTCGGGTTCCAAACTTGTATTCACCTTTATTTCATTTTAGACATTGTTCTTGCAAGGGGTGGATAGCAATCCAAACCTTTAGCAGCGGTGTGGTCGTTAAAGTAACGATGAAAACTAGGGATGCACCAACATACTTTTTTAGGGTTCCGATCTGATACCGATATCTAAAAATTGGGTATCTCCCGATACCAAATCTTTTTATGTGAATTGTAAGGCTTTTTAAGAGAAGACAAGTAAAAGCCTTTTAACCAGAATCCTGCCTGGTTTCATTCCTCGCCCCAACTTCAGACATTACCGGACAGGACAGTAGGATGAGTTACCTGAACTTTATGTTGGAGGAAAACCTGTATTTTAAGTTTCATGTGTAGAATTTCATGTGAGAACTTATTGATGAGGTATTGATGAGCCACGGTAACTTCAGCCTTGTGGAAACTTTCCTTTCTCTGGTAGCTCTAGTCGTGTTAACCAACCCCCGCCCCTCTCCCCGTGGCTGCACTCTGTATGCTGTGTTCATGTGCAGAGGCCATATCTGACAGCAGAGTAGCCGACCACGACAGTGCTTCTGGAGGCTGTAATGTAAATTCAGACATTGTCCATGTGAAACTATTTAATTTTCGGCATTTTGAAGACAAAGCATCCATGGCAACCAATGGAATGGTGCTTTGAGTTAATTCTACGCCTGGTATCGGGTGTAGTATTGGGACACTTTTATGAATACCGAGTACGAGTACATGCACATGATATCGGGCCGATACCAATACTGATATCGGTATCGGTGCATCCCTAATGAAAACGGTTATGAAACATTTTAAGCTGTTGTATCTTTAGCTGATTGAAGGTTGGCACAGAGAGTTAATTTCCAAGAACTATAGCTTTCATGAGGCGAAAGTTAAAAGAAATGTCATTTTGTGTGGTCTGGCACTTATTAAACGGCATCAAATAACTGGTATAAAAGATTTATGAATCTCTTTACTACAAAATCTAGGCCCACATCTAATTTATGTAATATATGCTTCAGAGGCCAAACTTATGAATATACTTCTCTTGCATATATTTGCTCTGAAGTGTCGCTATTACCTAAGTTAAAGTTTCAAATCCAGTTATAACTTCAACCATTTATGCATAAAAAATTTATTGTGGCCATGTCCATTAACTCATTCCGAATACTTTCAAATCAATCATTTGTAATTGAAAATTGAAGAATTAGGGATGAACAAAATAAGGCAACATTGTCAGTAGTTTTCAAATATTTTACTGCTGTTTTGATTCCAAGACCATGCTCTCCCTGAAAGGAATGCTGACCTTCCTGCCAGCTGTGTGTTAACAGCATCACTGGCCTCACTTTGATTCTCTGTATTCCTGTACCAGGGCATCTGATCTCAGGAATGCATAAAGAGCTTGGAAATTACCTGGATTAGAAATTATATAATGAGCATCATGTGTTAACCACTCAGTTTCAGTACAAGATGTTGACACAAACTTGAAAGCGAGTTGTTTATCTTATAACAATGGACCTGAAACAAGTGTTAAGTAATTAACAGTGTGTATGTGTGCATGTGCTGCCTGTATTTATCTAGTGCTGTGATTAGTAGAAGTACATGTGCTTGTCCACGTGTATCTGATTAAGAGGCATTCACTTTGTCTTTGCAAGTGAGCGTTTACATGTTGGAGCAGTTTGAGCACAAGCTGCCACCATGTGAGAGATCAGTTTGACATTTTGAAAAGGCAAAGGGTTGTTGGCAGTTCATGTGTAATGCCAAGAATGTCTCGTATTACAGCTGGTGTATCCTAGCATTCTGGTTTTCTTCTAAACCTTTATTCTCTGTTCAGATTAGACAACTGCAAAAGTATTTACAAAAGTAAATTAAAATGTTATTAGATACTTCTTTAGAGGGTTTCAGTCCCAGAATAAATTTATTCTACTGCAACCCAGAGGAAGTGACTGCAGTCCAAAATCTGTTCTCATTAGCATTGTAGTTTAAGCTTCAATTAAAATCTAGTCCTATTCTACCTTAAAACTGCCATAGGGCTGCTAATGCGTTTGCTCAGACAATGAGGGTCTCCGGTTTGATACGACCACAGGCTGTTCCTGTATTAGTAGCAACCATCATTTGTATCCTTGTGTTTGTGCCATGGAGCCCAACACCCCAGACATCAGTGGAGAAGTCATTTAATGCAGAAACATGGCTTTAGTTGGTGCAGATCTCTGGTCAGAGAAGAGGGCAGTCCTTACTGCAAGGCATGGGGAAGTCTGATGAATGAGTGGCAGAGCTAGGGGTGAAGAATAGTGAAAAGGAAAATGGCAGAAGCTGAATGAAAGAAAGAGAGAGAGAGAGACAGAAAGAGATGTGGCTTATTGCTGATGTGTGAAGATTAGCTCTATGGGAAATCTGCCTGTAAGATATTTAACTGAGCTATTTGATGAGATGAAATGAACCCACTTACTGTAATTGGATACACTGAGCTACCTCAATCTCCACCCCTTTTTTCTGCTATTTCCCCTCCATCTGTTTGTGTCTCACTTCTCATTCTACCCATGCTCACCGAGCTTGTAATGAGCTGAAGAAAGCCACAAATATAATTCTGTCACAAAGCAGTGTCTGCTTTCAAAATGATCTCTACAACATAATTCATTAGTAATGTCACTTGTTACACAACAGTGTGAAAAGTCAAAACTCGATTGATGGGGAGTTGAATGAAATGCTCCCTCCAGCAAGAATTAGACATGAAAGCTGCTTTTTTCAAAACAGATACTGGGGGAAAAAATCCCAGCATCTTATTAAAAACACAATGGATTCAATCATACTCCTCAGCTATGGAGAAAAAAAAAAGAGTGTTGACAGTATTTATGTATCTGGAACTTGCTTCCCTTGCTTCTGTCTTATATCAGGTGGGTTAAGATTCTCACTTATGTTGCGGCACTGCAATGGCTTGTTCAGTCCTCTTGGTGGCACTGTGCATCCTTAAGATGACATCATGTGGGTGTGCTTTAAAGTGTTTCTTGTTTGTGAGTGTTGCTTTTTTTCTTTCGATTCGTGGCTGTGTCTGTATTCATATACTTCGGTGCACAATCAGAGAGTGGGCTACCTGAGCTTATAATGACATTCCTGTGATGTGCTATGCTGATGAGCACAATACCAGCTTTACAAAATTGGTGCTGAAATTGAGGGACACATTGCACAATCACTTCATGCTTTTCAGGCCTCAGCTCAGTGTATCAATCGAATCAGAATACCTGCATCCATTTCATGATCAAACTTTTGATATATTTTTTAGATGATGGGGTTTCTTATTTATTCATATTTTTTGGAGCACTTCACAAATGAGCATGAATGCATTGGATAGGACGTATGCTGTTAGATTCTTACTGCTATTAAGTCAGTTTTTGCAGCGACACTCACAACAAAGTTTTAAAATGTCTGTTGAAGGTTTGTCGAACCCATGATCTCATAGCTTGCTGTAGTAAATCATGGTCTAATGTGTTATTAGCATACCTAATATTTACCCCTTTTTGCCCATTCATACAGTAAGTTTCCAAATTCCTGAAGCATCTTGGCTACATAAAAGCTTTTTTTGTTGTTTTTAAAAAAAATATAAAACATCAATAAATTTGAACTTTTAAATGACCCTGAGGTCCTGTCCTCCTCTACAAATATGTATTAAAATGTTGTTTTGGACCTTTTATCCACACAAAATCTCAATCTTGAGTAACTGGAAAAAATGTTTTTTGTGATCTTGCTCCAGGGTGAATATATTTAGAGTCTCAGTTTTCAAAAGGAAAAATCTTAAGACTTGAGGCAAGTGATGTCATGGTGTGCTCCTTTATCCCCCTTTGTTTACACGAGGCAGATGGAGTTAAATGCCATAATTAGTGTTACAATCTCCCATAAAACACAAAAAGACCAACATGCCTGTTGGTTTGTCAAGCTCCTCACACTGATGTAGATGCGCTTTTGATTATTCAGGTGAGTGTAGTTTTGTATAGATTGGATTTCTAAAAATGTATTATTTAATTATTGCTTTTTTTTTATTGTTATGTTGAAGAGAAACTCTACTTTTAAAAAAAGGCTTAAGTGTGTGAACTAAGCATGAAGTTTTGCTCAGCTGTCTCATTTGCCTTGCAACTTATTTTTTTGGCTTCTTATAATTTCTCCCATTTTTGTCTCTTATCTGATAGTCTCTTGTTGAAAATCTCAGGTAAAAAAAAAAAGATGACCCCCACAGGTTTATAATCCTTTGGTTTCCCCCTTTTTGCCTTTTCTCAAAAGCTGCAGAAGTGCTGCTGCTTCTTATCGCTGATTTATTTACTTTGTCACTAATTTTGGGCTTTTGTTGAGCCAGGCTGAGACAGGTCAATTCATTAGTGTTTAAATGAGTGAGGTGCTTAAGCTGCTTGTGTGCAGAGTGCTCGGCCATTTATGAAACATGCTGCTAGTGCACCAGCTTTGGCATTGCATTAATGAGGCTTAAAGCTTTTGCTTTTGTTTGTCATGTTTACTGACAGAAGCAACCCTTTAAGAAAAAAACACATGTTTTGTTTGTACATCTTTCCCATAATTACCACAGTGATGCTGTTCAAAGTGGCCACTTATTGGGACCAAGCCAGGATGAATGAAGGCAATAACAGCAGATAGGCAGGATAAAACCAAAACCACTTTGAAAGGCAAGATTGAATTGAGATTCTTGAGAAATTAATATGGTCTCTAGATTTTACTGGCATTGCTCACAGTCAGCACAGTGCATCTGTAATGACTTGCCGGTGCATTTGCTCAAACTTCTTTTTGTTTACAGTAAATCTTTCAGAGAAAAATGAGATAAGAACAGTGGAACTTGATTACTGTGCCCAAACTAAAATTTTCGTTTTAGACTGGATTTCCCGGTAACCACTTTTCAGCTACAACATTATAGCCACTGTTGGGTGAGGTCAAGAACATGGATCATCTCGTTTCAGAGCAGAGTTCTGCTGAGAAGTCCTATCCCCACTTATCATCAGTCATTAGAAGAAGTGACTCATTGAATGTATTTTCAATCACAGCCTTTAAAGACGAGTCATCCATGTATTCACGAGTATGTATTCTACTCTTGTGTAAAACCCATTTGGGAATTTCTGACAATTGTTTAAAGTATACAGACATGTAGGAAACAATTTAAAAAGATGTAAAAAAACCCCCAAAAAAACAAAGAAAATCAGAAAAATATGTACATTTTCTGCAGTCTGAAATGTGAATTAATCTTTTGACAACAAAATGACAATCCTTATTAAGTTGAGCAAAGTCATTCTTTATTATTTTACTCATTTTAATTAAGATTTTTGTCTCTTGGTTATTTCTACCATCCTAATACATATGTGGCTATTGACAGGTACATGCAATATATTCAGAACGGAACAGATAGTACATTGTTATGCTGTCAACAATACAAACATCTCGAGGGCTAACCCGAATGGGAAAAAGATAAATCTTGGAAAAACAAACTGCTGATTCAAGAGTTCCCTTACTCTGTTTAACTCTCTTCTGCAGCTGCCATCACTCATTTAACAGTTTCCCTCAGTGGGCCTCATCTGCACTGCCTGTGTGTCCCTGAATGATTCCCTGTGCACAGCATAACAGCGGAAACAAAACATGAACAAAAAGGATGTTATTATTTTTAGCAGCATCAATGTTCCCATGACG
Source organism: Leptatherina wallacei (assembly GCA_028567055.1). Classification (NCBI taxonomy): domain Eukaryota; kingdom Metazoa; phylum Chordata; class Actinopteri; order Atheriniformes; family Atherinidae; genus Leptatherina; species Leptatherina wallacei. Next base: position 19,193,849 of record JAOXYM010000017.1, read on the forward strand.
ATTGCAAACATTCCAAATGAAAAATACCTCACTACCAAATCCCGATACCTCTATATGTCTTGATGTGTCTGTATCTTTTTCCCCCTCTGCAAGTGTTGTCCTGAGCTGGTGACATATTTGTTGTTTTAAGCTTTCATATTTGCTGACATTAGATTTGGCCAGTTAGGATAATACTTTACACTCTTGTGATTGGTACTTTCACTAAGCAGCTGTAAATGGTTATTTTGCTATCAGCGGGCATTTGTCATCAGGGGTGTGTGACATGGCATTCAGAACAGTTTTATAGCTGTTTTTGAAAAGTAAATGTGTTTTTGTGTGTGTGTGTGTGTGTGTGTGTGTGTGTACTGGATTTCCCTGCATTACTACAGTCATTTTAATCCCCCAGGTATAAAGTGAGGTGGGTTAAGACCAGGTTTAGACTTGATTTTATGGTTGTAGGTGTTTCGTGTAAGGATTGAGGAATATATTGTGTCAAAGAAGACATGTTACAGTCATATAGAGCTGATATGTGTTTGGGTGTCCATGTGCGTGAAAGAGAAACGGATAGCTTTGTTATTCAGACTTGCTTTGCGTTGCTTTTGTTATTATAGTGAAACACACACACAGAAACTCTAACACACATGTCTGCAAGCAGTGAGCAGCCAGTGCTTATTTGTCAAGTGTGAAATTCTGCTGTTCAGTGGGCACGTCCTTACAAGGATAGGATACCTCTGGGCCAGACTCAACCAGAGGTCTTTTTTCCCATCTTAAAATCACGCAGTGTGTCACAGCATTACTAATTCACTTACAGATGTTGAAATCTACTTTCATGCTTTCTCATGCTGAACATAGAATGTCTTCCTTTCTTCGCCTTTATTAAGCTTCTTTACTAACTCAGCAACATACTGTCTCCTCACTTGGTGGAGAATCTTTGTACATGCAGTAGTGGCGTTATTTTCTATCTTATCAATCTAGATGCTTTTCTTTAAGAAAATGATCAGCTTCTGCTTTGAAAAGTGAAGCAGTTGTGGTCAGAATTTATTTTTCTTTTAAGGGAAATTCAAATATATTTTTTGGCTTGACAAAACTAACAGAAAATCCGATGTTCAGAGTTTTCTGGTGCTGTATCATCTTATGAGTTGCTGTTAGCTCTGACATCCTCCATCTATCGGATCCTATCTGGACTTTTCAATGGAACGACTGTAAAATAGGAGTTTGTATGTGAACCTGACCATAGTTGATCAGGGCTGCCCCTTATTCACAAAACCCTGTTTCACTCTTTGCTCACAGCTGCTCTCTTATAAGATTAGTATTGTTTTTGTCTCGGCTTTTCCTCTCAGGCTCACATGACACAAATGGACAGCAGTTCCACATGCTACTGAAAACTCTGACCAATGAGATGGATGTGACCAATGAGTCTAAAGATACAGAGAAAGAAGATTATGCTACTGAGTTGGACCGCTAATGTCACACATTTCTTTCTCAGACTAACTCACAAACACATTTCTGTTTAGTGGAGTGGTGTTGTACTATTTTTCATTCTGTATATTTTTATTCAGTATTTGGCACTCAGAAATGAATGATTTTGGGAAATATAGGTATATTTGAAGTGCATGTTTGCCTCACAGTAGCCAGGCTGATATTTCATTTGAAAGTAATAGGGTTACTGAGTTGTAAAGAGCAGTCTTCTTCATATGAGTGGAGAGGGAAAAAATAAAGTGAAAGACAGAAAAATGTCTTGAGAACAAGTACAGCCAATCTAAAAACTCTCTCTGCTACATATTGATTTTCATACTCTAGTCCAGAGCTAAATTTTTGCGTGTGGGTGTATGTGCGGTTTTAAATTGTTCATGTGAACGAAAAGTGAGCTGTCCTACTTTGGCATTTCCCATGATTATGACCTACTATGCTATTTTACAGTTTCTAACTGAAGTCTCAAAAGATGTGTTCTGAGCAGGCAATGGCAAGTTCTGAAAGTGAGGTTATTCAGGCACCTTGGCTGTGTAAGTGTTCACTGACGAACTGAGAGAACTTAAGCCTCAAAATGATTTTTGAAAGCTTTGATCAGGTTTTTAATCCCGACGTGTTTGTTTGAAGATTCAGCTGATGTTGAGAGCAGAGAGTGTGTTATTAAACAGATTGAGGTGGAAGACCTTCCCCTAGATTTTAAATGCTGTCCGTGCTGCCCGATTTGGTTTGGTGGATTAAATCTAAGTGTCTACAGTGTACGCGTCATGTGTGGAATTCAAGTTTGGCAAGCCATTCTCTGAGGTAAAAACCACTAGAATAATTAATGAGCTAAAACTATTATTCAGATGCAGCTTGGCTGATTTTACAGTTTAATTTCTGATATTTTTAAGGCCTTTTATAATCAAAGGAAATTCAAGATCAGCAAGAATGACAATGTTATATTTTACTGCCACAGTAATACAGATGGGAATCTAGTTTAGTTTAGTTCATGTCACCTTTGTTTATTTGGTGCCAACTCCCAACAAATGTGATCTCAGTGAAAAACGTAATAGTTTTCTTTGTATTGTAGATTACCTATATTTAAATTACATGGAGGGGAAACATCAACTTTTGTCTACAGCATTTTAGCTGATGATCTGATTAATCAACCGGAGGCCCTGTCTGTGCAAGAGATGTATTTCTCTCATAAGTGACTACTTTGAACCGTGGGAAGACTTGAGGGCCATTTTGAACATACAACCTTAATCCAATCTACAGTTCACTCCCCAGCAGAGGTTGCCTTGAATTTTTCAGTGCCTTTAGCTGCTTTGGCCTTCCACAGTGAAATACTATATATGATATTTTTCTCCATGATGGCTATGGTTCAAACATTGGAGCTGGGGGATGGTTGTGTCCTTTGCTCCTCATGTTCACATTATTAAATGCTCTTTGGCAGAACAACAATATGCACCAACATTGTGATCAAATTATGAATGAACAAAGTGATACAAGCTGGATTACACATGCAAATATTTTAGTTTTCTAAGCAGGTTCTTATTTTAGATCTGACCAGACGTTCCAGTTTAGTTTTTTGTTATTTTGTCTCACAATGCATCTTCACAAAGAAACTGGTGGGTTTTATTTTCTTTGTTCAGAAAATGATGTGTTCTGATTAATATCAATTTGTAGGTAGTCAGTCAAATTACAATGGGAAAAGGGAGTTGCTTATTTTAAAAATGCTTCACTATTTAGCTCTTTGGTCTGATATTTTGAATTCTGTGAATATTTTGAAAAAGTAGCTGTAGGGTGAATGCTTTTATTTGTAAGTGGACTGGTGCAGAAACGGATCTATCAGAGTGATCAGCTGATCATGAAAACTGAATGATTCCAATCCCTTACTGATGTTTAGCAAATTTGCATTTGAAATTTTGCAATTTTGCAGTATCATGCAATCATGTATTGTACAGAATCCTATTTATCTATCTCCTATATACAAAAACTTTATATAATAATGTCTTCGAAATGGCTAAATTTAATGTTAAGTCTCATCACAACACATTTACTTTCTACCTTTATTGTAAGGTCTACAGAATTATAAAAATAGATATGTTGAAATTATGTGCAGTAATATATCTAGAGCGTGGCATGATAAATAAATAACTGGGCTGGTCATAGGGCAGGTCTCCACTCAGGGTGAACAGCAAACACAATATAGACAGTCTAGGGGTCTTCAAGACCTTGCTTGGATTCAAGTCCCTACTTGGGACTCTTTGCTGTATGCCACCCCTTTCTCTCTCTATCCACTTTAAAGAGCCTCAAACCCTCTCAATAGAGCACACCATGTACAACAAAAGTTGCAGATGGAAATCATCTGTAGATGGCTGCTTAACTAGCTGATCTAACTGATACTCCAGGGTTTGAGTCTGAGCAAAATCTCAGACAGTTAGAGCTTGAATGTCTTGGCTAATGGAGTGATGTACATGTATCTCAGCACTGTATCCTCATATCACAGTTTTGATTTCAACAAAACACCAGAACACAGTGACTGAGGAGCATGTGCCCTAATGAAAGGAGCTTACTTCCCATCTAAGCTGCTCAGGGCAAAATATGTGTTCTAAAATGTTTCTATATGAATTGTTTCATCAATGATTTGCTTGACTTCTACTTAAAAAAACAACAAAAAACATCCAGAGGGCAAGAGTTATAAGGTTAGAAGTAAGAGTGCAGTAGGTTAAGGGTGATGGGAAAATACTGAAATATAAATGAGAACATAAGACACAAGAGGGAGTAAAACAAAGAGGACAGGTTGATTTGTACACAGACTCTTCAAAAAGCAAACATTCCACCCACGTCTTCACTGGCAGGATTTAAAAGACTGCAGAAACAGGCTTTGTTTGTTCTATTTCCTTCATTATTCCTTCATCATTAAGTCTCAAACACTCAGCACCATTCACTTATTGTGCAATCCCTGAAATATTCAATAATGACTAATTTTACGCTTGTGTCTTCCAGTCCAAGTCTGTCAATTAAGTTTCATAAAGCACAAAAACGTCTTGAAAATAAAGCTTTGAACTATTGATTTTTTTTTCTGCTTTTGGGTATGCTTTGAAATATTTGGTACACAGTAGCACGGCACTCAGACTAGCTCCTTATTTTTGAGACTGTTATGAGAAGTGTTTTTGTAAGTTTTCAAAGCATTCCACATAATCATTCATAATTGTTTGTTATTGGGTTTTTTCTCCAGTTCTCCATTGTGTGTCTTGATATGGAAAACCAACATCTTCTGTTATTCTGGCAGAAGGAGAGAATCATATTAGAAGTGAAAGTGTATCATGTAAAACATCATTGATGTGGGCATGTGAATAGTTAGTTAATAACCTAAATAATCAGGAAATGGAAATAATTCTATAATTGAAAGAAGACACTTGGCTGCAAATCTGCTATTTATCCATCGTACATGGTATGTGCAATAGAAAAACATGATATTCCAGTCGGTTTCAAATTGACCTCGCTCATAAGCTTGGAAGGCTCTTATTAATAACATGCAAATACTGCTTCTTTAAGCTTTTGAATGTCATGTGTCGTATTTCTGTCTCTGGAGTTTGCCTTCTACAAAGCACTTTGTCCAGAAGCAAAATGATATAATGGCTTATATATCCAAAGTAAATATATTAGGATATTATTGTCATATAATGAAGTTTGTGTTACCTACCATTTTTGTGGTTTTCAGGATATCCTAAACAACCTGGACCCTCCAGGAACTGGAGATTTGGATGATGATGACCTCATGCTGGATGTGGACCTCCCAGAGGATGGTTTTTACGGTGAGCACACACAGTAACACACATTTCACCGTGTGCTTGCAGTTTGCCACATAAGATGAAAATTTGTGAGATAATTCTATGGCCATTGCAAATACTTAAGTTTCATTGGCTGGAGGTTGTCCATTATTTTTGTATAAGCCATTACCTCCAGCAAAACTGTTTTGATCATAATTGTGAATTAATGTCTCACCAAGGTCTAAGCTTTCCATTTCCAGCGCAGTCCTTCTATGGGATGTAATGGCTTGAATAAATTGAATCCTGCTTTGCCTTGGGTGAAGATTTGCCTTTGCAAAATCCATTGAACTTCTTTAATGGATTGCTTGTTGCGTTGTTATGTGCCGTCACTCTTTTAATACTTTTGTTGAAGAATTATTGAATTACAAGGGAACACTTTGGATAAATGCTGTTCAGTGAATTTTTATTATTCAGCCAGCTGTCTGTTTCTGTTTATATGAACGGATATGCACAAGTGTGCATGATAGTTGTAACACAACTGAAGTATATATACAGATTTGGTAGCAACAGTTTATAGTTCTATTTCTTTTGACAGGAGTATTATGGTGTGAGGGTTATTACGCTAATAGCTTAGTTTGTACACACCATCCACTTGCTTCTCTCATTTTCACTGAACACTTAATCAAGTGCAAACCTCGTGAAAATTGTGTAAAAAAAGCTTTCGTATAGTCGTTAAAAGTAATCTGGTCACATAAAAACACTGTTGAGATCATTATGGGTTTTCATATTTTATGGTATTGTGTTGTATGGAAGAGGTAGAAGGGCTGAGGATGGACCTTTCCTGTCATGAAATATAATGAATTCTTATAAATAATGTTTCTCTCTGTTCTGTTTCGCTTTCCTATCATAGTGCCATTCATTGCTAATGGGTTTAATGCACTAGTTCACTGTGAATGACTGACAGGCTTAAAATCTATGAACAAAATGAACAAGGCGCTACCCTTAACACAATATATATATATATATATATATATATATATATATATATATAAAATATATATATATATATATAACAGTTATGTCCTTGTTCCTTAGAAAGAGAGTTGAAGAGAGGGAGAGGAATGTTCCCTCTAGAGGAATGTGAACAGGACCCGTCATCCCTTCCTACTCCTTTTCGGGTTGCTGTCATATTTATAGCACTCCATGTCATGGGTAGAGTTAATGTCATGAGAGGCAGAGTCAAAACAAGACACGCTACAAAGTCCAGTTAGACCCAACCCACAGGGCTGGCCCTGAGATGTGGCAAACGGAAGGGTGCTTCTCCTGAAGACACCCTGACTGCCACAAAACAGGAAGAAGGAAAGGGGAGAAATCCATAGAAGAGAACTCGTGCAGTGTTTTTCTCCAGCTGTCAGAACCCTTGATGGGAGCGAGGCCACAGCTTTCCTCTCTCAGCTGGTCACTTCCTAGCTTGGACACAAACCAGTCACCTCAGTTGCTCTCTCACCAGCCCCTCCATAGACCTCTCTCCCCAGCTTCAGTTCCTAGGGAGTTCCCAGAAAAACAAGACTGTCAACAAAGACAGGGCCTGGGAGCTGGGTTGACTTTCTCTCTGGCCCTTTAACAACTCACCAGCTGACTGGACAAGGAGTTATTTCTCTCCACTCTCTGAGTTTTTCTTCGTGTTTGGGCTCTTTTTTCCCTTATTGGAATATATTCCGTTTGTATAACTTCGTAGGACTTTTTTTCTGAGCTGAAAACAAGTCATTTGAAGCCACTAAGTTTCCTGGAATGTAACAGGTCTGTATGAAGCACACTTGTCTGCTCTTGAGCTATGTGGTGACTCGATGTGTGAAGTATTTTAACCACCACTGTTAGATTAATTGGATTCTGTCTATCAGGTTTTATCTACTTACCTGAGTATCTTGCATATAGAAAGTCAGAGTCCTTTTGATTTCCTAAACATCATGCACTGTTAGTTGTAAATTTTGTTGTGGTCACAGTTCATTTCACAGCTGTATGCTACTGAGTGGCTCACATGCTGTGTCCTTCTACAGTACGCCCTTGAAAATGTCTTGTCTCTCTGTGCAAGCAAATGTTTGATGTCGTGATGGTAGAGACCACTGAGAGATATGGAGAATAAGATGAATCGGATTATGATTTTAATGTAGATATTCGAGAATTTTGTAAAACATTTCCATACATTTTTGCAGGGTGTATATATATGTGTGTATTCTATAGTTGTAAAAGGAAGCAACAAGCAAAAATAAGAACCAAAGAATAACAAAGATCTGACTTACAATGTTTATTTTCATTTTGAGCATAAATACAGCAACATCAACTCATGTGATTGAGTATCATGGATATATGCCTCTCTTTTTCTGGCACTTTATTTTCTTTGCAATACCTCACTGTTATAAATTTTTTCAATATAGACTTTAACAGAATGTCCCAGAATGAGCGCTTGGAGCGGGGCAGTCGACAAGGACAGCGGCGTAAACACCACCGCTATAGTGGACCAGACCACTTCTACAACAACAGCAGGTTAGTCAGGGTTGCAGTTAAAGTAAATGATTAATAAGTAAACAATTAAAACGTGTTTGTTCTGGCTTTCTGTCTGTCTAATGCTGTGTAAACTTTCTTTCTTTCTTTCTTTCTCAGGGCTCATGTCTTCCAGCATTATGATGGACTGAATGCCTCAAGGTTCTCGTCAGGGCCTGTCCAATCTGAAGGCAGGCAGCATGACTGCAGACCAGTGCTGGATGAACTTGCACTTGAACACATGACTCAGGACTGCACCTTACTCAAGAATCAGCTGCTCAGACTCAAGACATTACTACAGGTTTGAGCAACATTTGCAGAATGATGTAAATTTGTTTTAAAAAAAAGTATTAGATTATTATTATAATACTATTATTAGTATTAGTTTCAGATTAGAAACATGTTTAATAGGTACACATTCACAATTTCAATATCTCCTATATCCTTTGTAAACTTCTGATGCTGTTGTGTCACATTATGAACATGCAGTTAACAGGCAGATCTTGTCTACATACTGTTTACTGTCAGGATTTTGCATTTGATCTGCTGTTTTGTCTGTTAAACACAGCTTTCTTGCCAGAGGAGCATTTTGACTAATCTTCTTAAGTTTGCTAAAACTGGCTGTATTACAGTGTTCAGCATGACGGATATGAAACATACTTTCTGACAAAGCTCAAGTAGGCTGAAAGAGATGTTTGTTATAGTTAATGCATTAAAGAAATTAGGATATTCACAAAATTTGTAGGGTATCAAACATTAAGTCTTTGACTAGTTATATTTAAATTGACTAGTTTTATTTGAAAGGTCGGTGAGCACTTTTATATTTGAAGTGTTGAGCATGTGTGCTTCTCTGCTGTACATTTGGGCTTGCATTTTTGCTTGAGTGTATGCGTGAGTGTGTTTGTGAAGCAGATAATTTGACAGATGCTACTTTGTCAGTCAGGCAAATTCTTTTAGGGAAGGATGACAAGATAGGATGACTTGGTGAAGAGACATAAAAGATATCAGCTTATGAAAATGTGCACATAGATATATGACGAACCCATAAAACCTGCACTCTATGAAATCATAGTCCAATCTACGCAGTTAAAGATATGCACAGACATAAGCCCCTCAACTGCACACTCCATAAAACAAAATTATATTGAATGCCGCCGTAGGGTGGATATTGATGTTCGTGATTGCATCTGGATCACATGTCTCCTTCAAATATGTTAAGCATGTTCCCTGCAATTAAGCAAACACTGTAGGCCCTCAAAGGGAGGGAAAATATATTTTGACTTGTATCTAACTCTTAATTGCGTTTTTTTCTTTTAAAATGATGATCTTTCAAAATGGTGTAAGAGCCTTCACTTGCTGAATCTTCATTGCACTTAAAGTCACACATACAGGACACCCTTTTTACACTTGCAGTCAATCTTAAATGGGTATCAGGAGGAATATAGTGTAGAAAAAGTTAGAATGATAAAAATGGATCCTTTTTGTTACTTCTGGCAACATAAACTATACAATTTCTAGCCTTTGGTTGGCATTTTCTTTTTTTAATTAATTCATTAGAAAAAATTGTTAATTCTGTTACTGTGACAACAAGCAAAGACTAGGATTGAAGTATGTTGTGGGAAAAGTACACTCAAGATCCTTATTTAAGTACACAGAAGTGGGGACAGTTTTTGGATGGAATTAGATAAACATATCGATGTTCAATAATATACTGTGCCTGTGGTATCTAATGCTTGCTGCTCACTGCTCAGGGTCAGTGAAGTATTTCTGCAAAAGAATAAAATTCTGTCACCGAAGTGAAATACTGCTCTTGAGGCATGACTAAGGCGATTGATTTTGCTCAGTGACTACTCTGCATCTCTGTGTGTTTGTGTTTTGTTTGTTTCCAGCTTGAGGAAACAGACTCTTCAACAGACGTTTCTGAGGAGACTGAAGACAATACCAAAACATCACAAGTAAGAAACCTGACCTCAGGTTATCAGTGATTTTGACTAAATATGTTTTTCTATCTATATTTCTTTATTTAGCAGGGTAGCATATGTGTGTGCATATATATAGTCCTTCATATATGCTTGTGGGATTATGATTTCAGTTGGATGTCCTGATTAAAGAAGTGCTGATGCTTAAAGAAGAGCTGAGGAGCAGAGACAAGGTCATTGCTCAGCTCACATCACAGTGTCAACAGCTACGACAACAGCATCAGCGAGAACAAATGGTGAGTTTATGCAAACTGGTGAAAAGTCTGTAAAAGAGATTCTATAGTTTAGTGCATGGGAAATGCATTGGACTACGAAGTTATACCATCACGCTTCCTGACATGTAGGACATATTAAAAAAAAAAGCAAACAAACAAAACACGAAACTCTTAAATATTGAAAAAGATAGAATGCAATGATTTGCAAATGCTAAAAAAAAGTGTACAAAGACCACCTGTCTGATGTAAAGTTAAATAACACACTTGAGGAATTTTGCTTTTCGGGATAAAGATGAAAGGAGTTCTCCACTTTTTGGTATGGGCAAATAGTTCTACCAATTAAAAATATCATATTCCAATCTCAAATGATCTAAAATTATAACCTTCCACAAAAGGGGATCACTTTTGTTTAAAAGAATAGTAAAAATAACTGTTAAAAAAATCCTTTTTAGTTTTTTAAACAACCGCCCAACATTTTTTCTACTGTTCATCAAAATGAAGTATAAATACATTTTCAACTTTGTTGCACATTGCAGACAACAAGCTGAAAATAAGTTTACAGCCATGTTAGGGTGATGTTTCATCATTAGTGGGACAGTTCATCATTGCTACATCCACAACTGCAAGAAAAAATAACTTGCCCTCCATGATTTCTGCATTGTTGCACATGACAGGAGTAACTTCTGTGTCTGTCAGATTATTTGTTTCACAGTAGGCTTATTTTATTTGATCAAGACTACGTTGTGGGTGCTGAACTGGCTTGCTCCCAGTCCAGATTATTCATCCACTGAAATCATATAGCACAGTATGAAAAACTCATCAATCCTATATCAGGCAAGGCATTTTAAGGAAAACCTTTTTCTTTTTCTTTCCCAGTTTGCTCAAGTTGTAAAATAAATAAAAGATAGAAGTGATGCAACAAAGTAGCCGGCATACCTTTTCCCCAAATTGCTTGAAACTAATTTCCAGCATCAAACTCAAATTGAGTATGGATTTAAAAATATAATCACAGGAAGTTCTCAATTTCAACATCTGATATTTTGATCCGTTTGGATTTTTAGTTAAACTCATGTTTTATATGATTTATTAATCATTGACAGTGTTTTATGTTTTTAAAGTGAACACTTGATCGTTTTTCCTTTATGTTCATTTACAGTATGTTGTAAAGTGCCAGTCATGAATGTGCCTTAAAGTGTAACAAAAAAGTCACTTTGCCACCCAATCCTTGACTTGGTTTACAAAATATTGGAAAAAAGGGAAAAACCTAAAAGAAAAAAGGAAATCTCTCAGAAACAATTGTTGTAGCGTTGTTTACTCAGAATAGTAATGCTATTGCAATATGGAGGGAGAGAACTACACTAGTATATTGATAGCTTTTGTAATATTTTGCACTTTGCATAGGTGAGAATATAGATGAAAATTGTCATCAGAGAAAATGGTTTGACTCCATGTTACTTGAAAGAATGTTTATTTGTAAATCACTGAGCAAGTGGCTCAGCTGTAGGGAACATATGATCTTCTTCATGACATTGCGAATAAAGTCATCATTCCAGACAGATTCTTCATGAAGTATTTATGGAGTGTCAAAATAGTTGTGATTATGCTACTCTCACTGTTGATGAAAACAAAATAATTAGGACCCAGACACTGAATCACAGCAACGTGTTCAATATCAATACAGACCCATTTGTTGTGTTTGCATTCGTGTAGCTTTTCTTCTGACACTTCACCTCCTTTTTGCAGATCTGAGATAGTTAAGCACATCTGCTGTATCCTTTCATTATGTGCCTTTTACAGCCATTCCACATGTATTAGATCTTACTAAAAGATCATATGAAAGACAAACACTGCATGATTACCGCATGCCATGTGACAGGCTACAAAATGTTTTGGATGGGCCAACTGTTTGGCTTCCTAATGGTAAGACAAACTGTAATACTGTTCATTGTGGATGTGAATTCAGTTTCTGATGGGATCTTGCTTTACTCCCACATGCACTCCATGTTATCCCTGCCTACCAACAATGTCTGTTCTGTTCCATTTTGACTGGCTCAGTCTCCACTTTTCCCTTGTTAGCCAAAAAAATAGGATGTCTTGCTGACATTATTCAAATCCCTGCCATATTGAGAAATACCAAAATGTCAAAGCGAGGCCTGTCCACCAGCTTAGCTGCCGCATACTTTCTGTCCAATTAGAATTAACACCCACCCACACTAGATTATTCACTCAGCACAATATTGTTAGACCCTTACACCCAACAAGTAAGGGCGGTAAGCCAGGACATATTCTCAGATCTGTGTCTGACTTTAATGAGTGCAGAGGCTGTGAAAGTGAAAATGTTAGGGAAAGTGGGAAGAAAATAACCCAGACCTTTGATTATTTACTCTGATTGCAAACTAGATCATCTTGTAAGAATTCAGTGCTAGAATAAGTCAAAAGATGTCCCCTGTGCTGCTGCTCTGATGTCTTTGAATTACAGGACTAAGGAACAGTGGGAGGAAAATGCGTAAACAAACAGATCAGGCTTGAACTGGTTTAAATGTCTGACCAATCTGACAGTCTACATCACGAGAAAAAATTCTTTTGAATTTGAAGCTTGTGAAAACTTCCGGTTTGTGTTGTATGGTAAATGGACTACTTGTATAGTGCTTTTCTAGTGCTTTGACACTACATGTCACATTCATCCATACACTCATACAACCCTTATATTTATACATACTCAGTGCTACTATACACATTCACACCCCTAATAGGCACATCAGGAGGCAACGTGGGGTTTAGTGTCTTGCCCAAGGACACTTCAACATGTAGTCAGGGGGAAGCCGTGAATTGAACCACCAACTCTGTGGTTGACAGACGACTGCTCTTCCTCCTGAGCTACAGACGCCCCAGAGGGTTATCTAGAGTTAAAGTTAGGCTACTGAACCTGCTGCTTGTATTGGATTACTTTATAATGTTTTTTAGGATTATATTAAAGTAAAAAAAATATGAATCAAGAAGAGGGAAGTAAAGGTTGAACAGTGAATAGGAGAGAAAAGTAGAAATAAGGAAAACTAAAAACTTAGTTTTTAGCCTTACTAGCCGGAAGCTGTTTCGGATGCTGCCTCCACCACTCTTTGTTCAGACTGTTGATGCTTTTTCTCCTCTTGTTTGAGCTGCAGGGAAATTTTCACCAAGGCTGGAAAAATCTTGCAATTTCTGTCCGTTTATATTAATGTGTTTTGAATTTTCATGTTTTTTACATATGTAAGAGAGAAAGTGAGAAATTGATAATGTGCTGCTACAAAGATCATCAAAAACATCAAGCTGCGTTAAGTTAATTCTGTTACTCTTCAGTTTCTCCTTCCTAACACATAACTAAAAAATTTTATATTTAAACAAGTCATTGCGTTATAGTGAGATTAAATTGGGAATTTAGTGATGTTTGTATGTCGAAATGTTATAAAACTTTACCTCATTTCTCCTCCTAGCCTCATCAAGGGCGACAGGTCAGGTGTCAGTGCCAACACCAGAGGACTTCCTCTTCATTACGACAGAGTGAGAGGCAGATGGACAAACGGACACTGCACCACTATGACAAGGCTACCCAGACATACTGGAGACCACCGAGCCATGCTGTGAGTCCAAATATTATTCATTTCAGTTTTGTTTTTATTCATATAGTTCATCTTCACAACAAAAAAATCAACCCAGGGCACTTCATAAAGAAAGATTACCAACAATTTCCTTTGAGCAAGTCTGTGACAAAAAGTCTGTTGATTAAGTAAAAAAATTATTTAACATTCAACTGGTGCAGTCGTCATTTCCAAGGGATGACACTGCTGGCTGACTGCAGGTATACAATGTGTCCATCAGCCAAGTTCTTTTCCAGTTGTCCACAACTGGAAAGACCCCAGAGGGTTAAATCGCTCTAGCATCTCCATGGAATACAGTTTATTAGACCACCAGTGTGCTTGTCACGCCATCTTCCACTCTTAATGAACGTGGAGGCTGGTGGTGATGTTGGAGTGATGGAAAAAGAGAGACAGATTTACTGGAGAAATAAAGTAGACAGAGAGAGAAAGGTGGAAAATTGATAGATACGTGTTCCATGTTGGCGGTATCATGGCACAATAGCATGCAGTGTGGCAGCTAGTTATTGATTTCATAGCTGGAGTGCCTCAGGCACCGTGCCTAGTAAACACTCTCCTAATTGGCCTGCCGCTCGGCTAAAAGAGTGAAAGTCACATACAATACAGGCATACATAAGCATTATCAAGAGAAAATAAATGAATTTAACAAAATGAAAACCTGCAAACCTGCAGTTAGTAAATATACACTGCTCAAAAAATGAAAGGAAGCACCTAAACAACACATCTTAGATCTTGAGGAACAAAATATTCCAGTTGAAAATCTTTCTTCATTACATAGTGGAATGTGTTGAGAACAAAAAACATAAGATTGATAAATGGAAATCAAAATCACTAACCCATGGAGGTCTGGATTCAGAATCATATTCAAAATAAAAGTGAAAAGATCAGATCACAGGCCGACCCAAATGCTGTGGAAATTCCTCAAGACAATTAAAAATGAGCTTCAGTTGTGTTTGTGGCCTCCACATGTCTGTATGCACTCCCTACAACTTCTGGGCATGCTCCTGATAAGATGATGGATGTTCTCCTGAGTAATCTCCTCCCAGACCTGGATCAGGGCATCAGTCTACCCCTGGACAGTCTGCGGTGCAACATGGCGGCGGTGGATGGAACTGGACATGATGTCCCTGAGGTGCTCGACTGGATTCAGGTCTGGTGAACGGGAAGGCCAGTCCATAGCATCAATGCCTTCATCATGCAGGAACTGCTGGCACACTCCAGCCAGAAGGAACCCAGGTCCCACTGCTGCAGCATACGGTCTTGACAATGGGTCTGAGGATCTCATTCGGGACCTAATGGCTGTCAGGGTATCTCTGGCTAGCACATGGAGGTCTTTGTGGCCCTCCAAGGATAAGCCTCCCCAGACCATCACTGACCCACTGGCCAAGTTGGAGGATGTACCAGGCAGCAGAACATTCTACATGGCATCTCGAGACTCCGAGACAAGTGGGGGTTGTGAGCACTTGTGGAAATCGGGCCCTCATACCACCCTCATGAAGTCTGTTTCTGACAGTTTGAGCAGAAACATGGACATTAGTGGCTGATGGAGGTCATTCCATAGAGCTCTGGCAGTGCTCATCCTATTCCTCCTTGCACAAAGGAGCAGATAGCAGTCCTGCTGCTGGGTTGTTGTCCCCTATGGTCCCCTCTACGTCTCTCGGAATACCGGTCAGTCTCCTGGTATCTCCTCCATGCTCTCGACACTGTGCTGGGAGACACAGCAAACCTTCTTGCCACAGTACGCATTGATGTGGCATCCTAGATGAGCTGCACTAACTGAGTAACTTCTGTGGGTTGCAGCCACCGCCTCATGTTAACTCAAGTGGTGAGGGCAGTGGCAGAATGCAAACATGACCAAAACCCACCAGAAAGGATGATGACAGGGAAATTGTCTGTGGCCAACACTTGCAGGACCATTCCTTTAAAGTGGCTGTCTTGCTGATTGCCTCTCATTTCCACCTGATGTATGTTGCATTTGTACAACAGCAGGTGAAATTGATTCCCAATCAGTATTATTTCCTGGACAAATTGATACCCAAGAAGTGTGAGTGACTTTGAGTTACATGGCGCTGATTATTTGCTCCCTTTATTTATTTATTTCGAGCAGTGTATATTTCAATGTATTACATACAGACAACAGGTGAAAGGTGAAGGAAAAAAGAAGCAAGCTTACTAACTGAATTCGATACCTGCTTGCTACAAGAACATATGGTTTAACAGTTGCTATGGCAACTGTCAAAGCAGACCTATACTGGATGGAGAATCATCTCTATGGTGTGAATGTCTATCTTTGACCTGTTGTACCTGGTGCATAATGGCCCACTAAAACAAAAAACACATCAAGATTGCTTCCCCGCTTTGCCTCTGTTCTTCATTCTGACGTTTTTAGATATTCCTTTGTTTCTCTCCATCATTCACTTTTTCTCCTTTAATCTACAATACTGTGTCACCACCAGGGTGCAATCCATTTCCTGTACTCTATTTTATTGCTCTGTGGAGATCAAAACATTATTATGCCATTAAAGGTTAGCTATGAGCTTTGTTACCTTTTGATGAAGAAAAAGAAAAGAGAGAATATTGAATGAACAAACAAAAGAAAGATATGTTTCTTTGTCAGACTTTATTATTCAAGGTTTTATTTCAGATCTAATGCAAGCATCCTCAGCTAACCTGGCTTTGGTGTTCCTGTGCAGTTGATCTAAAAAAAAATTTGTTTCGTTTTTTAAGCCTACCTGTTTCTAACCGTCAGTTTTATAAACAAATATTATTCCCACTCTCACATGAATTATGTATGGTTGTCTTTATTTCACTGTCTTCCAAACAGATATATGTATAAATTTATGATATGGTGTCATAATTAAATTTTTCTTTCCTTCTTGCTGAGAAATTCCCTTTCCTCTAACATTAAAAGCACTTCTGCGTTGGATCGCTGGAGTAACTATTCTCCTCTGAATATATTTTTGAATGTTGTGGTGAAAGGATTAGCCAAGATTAATGTGGAGGACAGAGGCCAATAGCTAATCGTTTTTATTGTATTATTTATATTGTATATTTGCCTTATCAGTAGCTGTGAGGTTAAAATGTACACTGGACCGTGTGGAGTCCCATGCTGTGTCCTGTCAACATGTTAAACATGGACTTCTTAGATTTCTTACTGTGCTTTGAACTTACATTGAGTGTACAACAAAATAATAAGCTCATGGCCTGTAACTCTTTGACATGGCTTATTCGGAGCATTTACTTTTCAGTGTATAATTGTTCACACAGAGTCTTTACACAGTCTGTACTTTCTGTATAGCAGCCATTCATTCCCAATATATATATTTTTTTTCTCAGGATCTAAAAGGTTGTGAGTGGTTACCCTAAGGGCTGCTGTAACCCATCTCTTAACTTTTTCGCAGTTTGCAGGAAGAATTTGGCAACATATCCTAACCTACTGCTTTTGGCAGCAGCTCCTGCAGCTTCTCATTTTTAATCTCCTTGCAGTCCAATTTTGAGTCCAGCAGCATGCTCACGATAAAACTGTCTAATAATAAGAAATGAGCATGTCTGTTAATGTACAAAATAAACAGAATATTGGTCATGCTCGTCACAGCTAGTTATATACCGCGTGTCACATTAGAACCTTTTAAAGTCACTTTTACAGAAATAATCGGTATGAAGAGCTCCCTGGAGCAGCAGAAAGGTTTTTTTTTTACCGCTTTTCTGTTTTGCAGTTAATAAAATCTGAGCGGTGTGAATTTTATTTGATTCAACTCTACAGAAAACTATACAGCTTTGTGTTTGCTTGTGATCTTGCTCTGTGTGTGATTGTGAGAGTGATATGTATCCCTTGTGCTCGAGTGCAGAGCACACTCAGTCAGTGTGACTGAACAATGAGTTCATCTGACTGAGGACTGGGGAGCCGACCTTCCTAATATCCCAGATAAACAAACATGCAGATGAGCAGCCGCAGTGAAACAATGGCAACACAATAAGCAGCGTTACATCACTGGCAGACAGAGAGGATAATTACAGCTACACTCCTACTCCCTCTCTGCCTCTTTAACATCCTCTTCTTCATCTCTTTTTTTCTCCTCTCACAGCTTCTCTCATGTCTTTTTTATCGCTCCTGCCCTCTCTTTTGTTTTTGTTCTTGGTTGCTTCAGTGATTTCTCCCTTTCCTCGTGTTTATGTCCCTGTCAGTCTGCTCGAGATTGCTACTCTTCTCAACCTCTTACCTCCTTTGTAATTTGATCAATTTGCTGTCACTGGGAGTGAAAGGACAGGGAAGAGTGATGAAGAGTGTTTAGCTGCAGGTTGAAACCGTTCCCCCTCCCAGATCTTGACACTATCTCTCCACCCACATTCTTTCTGTCTGCTCCCAGACAAACCTTCACAGATGCACTCTCATTTATACACACTGCGTCTTGGACAGGTTAAGATTTAATTGCCAAAGTCAGTTAAGTGAGTCATTGTGGCCAGACTTAAAGTATTAGTTTTAGCCTGCTACATAAGGCCATGTGTACAGGAATCCAAGCAAGGAGAGGGAGGCTGTTCTAGGGAAACAACAATGACTTTTAAATACAGTTATTTAAAGAAAATATTGTATGATTACAAAGAATAACTTTAATTTGACTTTTAAACTTGTTTCACGTTTGGCAAGTTTCACAATCTGCTTCAGTGACAGAATATGTATACTCCACACTTTCTGAAAGCAAGCGTGAGAAAACATACTTTGAACCATGAATACTAATGTCGTTGTTATTTCTGATGAGAGAAATGAGATTTCACACATGCACGCATTATTTTTCCATCTCTTTTCAGATCCTGAGACAAATTACATTTTTAAAGCTGTTATTAAGCACATATCGAGTCATTCACAAATTGGCAAATGACACATCCAGCAATAACTGTTTCCCGTGAAATCAATTCGATTACCCTCATGATGCTGGTCTTATCTGAATGATAACCTTTTTCAGTTCACTGTCCAAACTGTCCAAGCTAATTTTGCCAGGAGGAAGATTGGAATGAAAGGTTTTAATGTTCTGCCCGGAATCCATTTTTGTTTGAAAAAATATGACCAAAAAAACTGTGTAACGGTGGTCTTGTGGTGTTGGTCTTGAAATGCCCTAAATTATAAGGCTTGGCAAAAAAATTATTTTCTTTTTAATTTAAACTCTATGTTTGCTGTACCACTTAGCTGAGAGTGCTTGGCAATCTTTCGCTTTATCCTGAGCTCTACAAAGAGGACGTAATGTAGTGTTTGTTGAAGCACCCCCTCACTGCCAGGTAAATTGTTAATCTCCTCTGCAATCGTCCAGCCAACAAGAGGGAGTCATGAGGGCAGCAGTAAGGATGAAAACCCTTTCTGTTTATTGGTAAGAACTTATACAGATGTATTGCTACCAGGTACTTCGAACCCAGGATTTCTGGGCTGTTTGGGTGAGAAATACAAGGCATTTTCATGCAGTTGATAGATGGAATATATGAGGAATGACTTTAATAGTTTCCAACTTTCTGCCTCTCTGCCCTTGTGACGCTCTGTCAAGCATTGATTGGCAATGGAAGATGTAAAAATCTGACAGGCCAGGCCACTCTGTGGAGTTGTTCACAAGCTCTGCAACCTAGACTATAGTTCTTATTGCCTTTTCCTCTCTGCAAATGAAGCCTCAGCAGGAGGCTTATGCCAAGCCCTCCTGCTGAAAAAATTGTTGGTGTTCAAGGAAGGACATGGACAAAAGCAGATCAGAAAAACTCATTCCTCCCCCCTAGAGCAGTCTCACTGGGAGGCCCTGGAATAGACTTTGCTTCACCTGCTATGAAGTCAGGACCTTCTCTTCTCATCTTTACTTTCTTTCTCTATGTTTAACAGACCTTGTTCCTCTCTTTTCTGTATTAGAGTCCTGTTTGACAGGTGGCCGTCTCTACAGCTTACATAGAAGTAGCATTTGCTAATGTCTGCCTGCTTTCACTTTGGTTCCCTTAGTAAAAGCTTGGGAGCTTGCTTACTTAACCTCAAGATAACCCTTTTGCTGATGGGAAGAGTTTGTATTCTTTCATGTGTTCAGTTTCAACTCTATAACATGACATATAAGATGAGGGAAGAATTTGTAATGAAATATGCTAGGGAAAAAAAGTGAAACTGTCAGCACATCCATTTTAAAACCATTTTCAATTATACTCTGTTATGGTTTCAGAACTTTATTTGGGAGGCTGCTTGAAAGGTTTTGCTTACTTTCTATTGAAAAAAGAAAAATACACTAAATGTGCATTGAAGCAGCACCTTGCCACCCTTAATTTGAGATGTTCCATTTTACTTTTAGTCTCTTTAAGGCTATTTTCTCTAAAGACCCAGTTTGCTCTGACTGGTACCAAATGTGGACTGAAAGGCAGATTCTCTTCAGTGAATTTGGATGCACCTTTGGCTGACTGTGGCCAACGTTATAGACAACTCACAATTTGGATGCACCTTTGGCTGACTGTGGCCAACGTTATAGACAACTCACAATGGGAACTGATCTTGCAGGAACACTGACCTTTGAAAAACTTCTGAAGAGAATTTTCTTTTTTCCATTTTTCCTCCATCTCTTCATTACCTGGAGGGTGAAAACAAATTCAGACCCAAAGAGAAAAAAAAACATTGACCTACAAATGCATTATATCTTTGCCTAGTATCAGTACACTAGCTCTTGAACAAAACTGTTCTCACAGCTTTCCTGCTTAAGATGAAAACTGAAATATTAGGCGCCATATGTTAAGAAGCTGTCAGAGAGACAGAAAAAAAATTAGATATATTACATCCCATTTAGGAGAGATAATTGAAGTAGATGACATGTCATGTGTGCCAGCGAAGTCTTTAGCCAATCCAGACAGCGTTGTGTCAGCAGAGAGGAAGTTTTCAGGCAGTGCAGCTGGGAAAAAAAGCATCTTTTGTGATTGAACAGTCTTGACTGCAGCCGCCTTTCCTCCTGCAACGTGTAAATGTCATGCGATATGTGATGTTCTCCACTGCCAGCAAAAGTCAGACAATATTTGTAATTTGCTTCAACGCCATCATGCATCAAGTCAGTGTTGGGCCTGGGGTCGAGTCAAATAGTTTGTTTTGCTTATAAAGTTTCTTAAGTGTGTGAAATGACGCATGAGTTTCTAAGTGGCAGGGATGATACAACCTGCACTAATTCTCTAAATACTAAGTAAAATAAGTTCATTTAGCATATAAAAAAATGAAAGGAAAGGAGATCATTCTGTCCTAAAATTCCATGAGACCAAAATAGAATTTTTTTTTGCTTGATTATTTTCGTACAGTTATACTGAGATTCATGAATGTTTTGGTCAGGTGATGAGTGTGAGCTGTGAGCCTCTGATCTATTTTTTTATTTTTGTAGTTTTTTCATTACGTTTTTTTAATTACCATCCCTGAAAATAAAGAGATACTTTAAATCTTATTATACTAACATAATCTATATACTACTCCTAAAACGACTCCATTCAACAATATGCTAACACTCCATTAGACAAAGTTTTTAATACAAATGTTTTTGAATAGTTTTTGAACAGCTGTAGTTTCACTTCTGCAGACTCGCATCACAAGTCTGGTGAGATTCTCATAACCGAAGTCTTCGCGAATTTCTCCTACCATCTTTCCTCAGATTCAGATTTTTTTCAATAGGGGCAAGGAAAAGTGCTTAGGAAAAGAATAAAAGACTACTTTTTGTTTTATTCAACCTTACTTCAGGACTACAAAAAGGGTGTTTCAGAAACAGTGTGTTCTGTTGGATAGAAAAAAAACCTCCCTTAGCTGTGAACTTTGCACACCGTTTGCATACACAAACTCCCTTAAAAGACATGAAGAAGCATTATACATCTTTAAACAGGCCACGTATCATGTCTCAGTGTCTCACATCCACTTCATTTCATTTTACTTTGGACATAGGTCCTTTAAAGAAGAATGCCATAAAACTTGGATATGTGGTTAGAGTATTTTATCCAGGGTACACCTTGTTTGTCGCTTAATGAATAAATATTATATTGTAACACTTATGTGGGAATCTTTTTCAATTAAAACCTAAAAGGGAAATGGAAGAAATAAATCAAATATCAAGGGTTGGATTTTGACTGTTTGATTTACA
The DNA here is from genome assembly GCA_028567055.1 of Leptatherina wallacei. Lineage (NCBI taxonomy): Eukaryota > Metazoa > Chordata > Actinopteri > Atheriniformes > Atherinidae > Leptatherina > Leptatherina wallacei. Next base: position 19,215,534 of record JAOXYM010000017.1, read on the forward strand.
GTCAGGCCGAATTTTAATTGCAACGAAACCTCAGATATGATTGGTTTAACATTGCCTGGACATATCAGTCTCTGCATACCAGCATGTGTCGTCGTGTGCTTGCTAATTGGGCTGTTTGTATTCTAACAAAGCATTGCCTTGAGTGTTACTTCCATGTGGGCATGATTTTCTGTGTGAGCGTGTGTTCTGGTACGTCATGCCTTTTGTCCTTTGTGTTTTTTCTTTGCGTAGGGTGTGCTGCCCACCCCCTTGCTGTCCCCTTGGCAGGCACAGCACCAAGGCTTGATCCGTACCAGCATGCCCCAGCGCAGACAGAGTGAGTCACTAACATCCTTTGCAGCCTCTCTATCATTCTATATAACACTGTGTATCCACGGGTCTGTAAATAGCCTGAAAAGTTAAAATGCATTTCAAGCTGAAACTCTGTAATATACTGAAATATCTCTATTTCAGATATCAGGAGTGTTTTGTTTCCCCTGTGTGCGTACATGAAAGACTGTTTGTGTTGTATATCTACTTTTTGATTAATTTTGAACAAGATTAGTAACGGGTTTCATTGATCGTTTCAGTAAAGATGCAACTCTTTGTCTCTTGACAATTACTGTTGTGGTGGCCTTATTCACTGCTCACTCAAATGTGGCGGCTTTTGCATTTACTGGTTTTATTCAATCAGAAATTGATCGACCTTTTTGTCTTACATAAACTTTCAGATTTCTCTGTTTCTGCTCCTCATTGTGAGAGCTTACACTGCCTGCATTTATTCATAGCGGGATACTTTACTGTCATTTACAGCAGGGATAGGATCAAACTATAATGGCCGTTAATTATACACCAGGCTCCAGTCAGACAGTGCATGTGCTCTTTTTGAAAAAAAAAAAAAAAATACACCTTTTGCATTCTCTTTGTGTTTGATATAAAAGTGAAATCTGCAGACTAAAACAGTTTGACTTCATTGAGAAAGACAGAGCCGCAGAACCAGTGACAGTCGCAGCAACCTTGCCTATCTTACTGGGTCCCACAACAAAGCTTTTGTAATACGCTGTGCCGACGAAGTGGCGTGTAGGCGAGGCGGGTAAAGAAAATGACAGCGGATGAATAGACTTCACAAAATGAACATATGCAAGACTGAGGAGCACAAAGTAAAGATAGAAACAAAGAACAGAACCCACACCGCGTTCCTCTGATTTATATTGCTCAGGTTCAGCTTTGTATTGATACAATGAGGAAAAAATTGCAGCACAGGTATATTTTTTCGGTGTGTTTCAACTCATTTCAATATCAAATGATTACGTGGGTTTTTTACGACTATTTTGGCAAACATGCACACCTTCAGCTTAATACTGAGTATCATTTAGAATAGAAGAGGAAAAAAACTTCCTCACAGCAGAATGAAAAAGAGTTGGAGGGAAGCAGCGAGTGCACTGAAACTTACTAACATAAACACAGTATGCTGTCATACTTCGATATAAGATGAAAAACAAGTGCACTTTAATTTAACTGGAAAATCCACTGATGCTCTGACCCCCAACTGGGAGCCTTGGCTATAAACAAACCAGTGTCATGCCTGTGAAAAGGGTCTTTAGAATAGAAAATAGAGGCAGCATGAATGGAGGTTGCAATAATTATATTTTGTATTAAAATGGTTTGTTAGTTGAGCTAATTTGTGACCTTTCTTTGCAAGCACAGGCTTTGCCATACTCTCTACACACTGTCTTTCCAAAATCTAAATTTGATTAAATCTTCATTTTCTCTTCTCTACTTTTGCCTCCTCACACGTATGCCTAGGAGTGGAGCACCTAGTGCAGTACTTCACTGATACAGCGTGGTACAGTAACCCTTTATTTAACATGAAATGGACTTGCTGCCCCTTCAGAACTGCTCGCTGGGCTTTGGTCTGGCAATCTGTGTCGGAACAGAAGCATGCCATTCTACACACATTTGCATGATTTGCTTTTGGTTTTCTGTTTGGACTCTGTGTATTTCTTCTCGGGGCTTTGGTCTGTTCTTCTCGGTGGATCACAGTTTTGGTTAAGACTGTTATTGTTGGTATATTAATTGTTTTCATACCATCTTTTTTGTTTTCAAAAAATAATTTCTTTGTGCTCCTTTCAGTTTAAATTGGTGTCTTTTATTCATTCTATCTTATCACATTAAGTCTGTATGACCTCCTGTGCATGCCTTGGAAAATCCCTCTGTGTGGATGAGTTTTTCTGTATTTCAATCATTCAGCAGGTGCTTTACCATCCCAGGTATATCAAAAGAAAAACATTATAAATGATTCCATCGGAAGTAGATGCACATCATTTCTTGTGCAGTTACTCTCATTTCAACTCCTTTATCTGAGGCAGTAAAGCAAGCCTCAGACAAATGTCACACACTTAATCTCCACTGCTTATATCTGAACACTCAACCATAACAAATTATATTTTAAGTGTAATCTAGTCTTGAAATCATACACCACTATACTAAAAATCTAATTTACTCATGTTGTAATCATAGCGTCTTCCTTCAAACACATCATTTCAGTTCGTACGTTCACTCGTGTTTTGTTTTCTACTCACAAACCATTTCTCATAGTGAGAGAAGCAGGAGGCGAGATTGATCACGGTAGGCCGTGACATCTTTCAGGTGCAAGAAATTGGCACGTTGGTGAATTTATGTTAGCTTGATAGCTATCATTAATAGCTTAGATATTTACTCCATGACAGTGCGGTGAAGAGCTTAGTATGATTGCTGCAAATTATTAGTATCTCTAGCAGACAGCTGTAGATGCTAATTATTATTGGCTGCAACCCTTTAGACGTGTCATATTGCTTTCACCAACTGGTTTCCTGAAGCTAGGAGCAGTTAAATATATTGCACAGTGTGCACTCATTACAAACCTCACAATTAAAGGTGCCACATTAGTAACACATTTAAGTTAATAACATTTCAGTTTGTATTTCCCATCCACTACACCATCTAAACCTGAAAATAGCACAAACTCTGACCTCATAATGACATCAGCTGTAATTTGTATGTTTCACATTGTGGAAGTAAGTGGGAAGTTCTCCCACTCTGACCCCAAATCATGACAGGAATGAGGTATTAACAACCTGACGAGGCAGAATAAGTGCTACTGTACAATTGAACACAAACATTCGCTCACAGGAGTCTTCAGATTTTAAACATTGAAATATAAACATACACGTCACAGCAAACTGTCACAAAGAAGCGGAGGAGGTGGTGGACGCACTGTGGCAGGGGACCAGGAGATGGAGCTGTGGCGCCGGACATCTACTGGCACTCGCTCTATAAATGACCGATGGTAGAAATAGACTCGGCAATCTGACCAGAACAGCTATATATTCACATCCTTTGAGATCTGTTCACTTCCCACTCACATGTATGGAGTATGTTTTTGCCAAAACTGAGTTCAGGCTCATTAGTAGCTCTAGATGGTTTCAGGTGTATTTATTTCTGTAGGTTCTGCTTAAAGGACAGAAATTCCTAACAAATACTGTTCTGATCTTAATAGTAATTACTTACAACTATCAAATGACATTACAGATTCAGTCTCAAACTAGATAGTTAACTTTAAAAATATCACAAAACATCTTTCTAGATGTTGTGGTAAGCTACTGAGAAAATGAACCAATTTACTGGGACAAATATCCACATGTATTAGGAGTACGTATTGACTTTTTCTAAATAGCCTGCTCTTACAGGCAGTTTGATAGATGTAATAATCACACTCTGTCTGGCATTGTAGTCTGCCTTTTTATCTGGAAACATGGCCCAATATTGTTCTAAAAGGGTTAAAGTTATATTATTTCACTCTACATTGTTCTGTGAAAGCATTTCACACATTTTAAAGTTGAATATTCATGCAGAGTATAGCATTAATCTGTTTGCTTTTTCATAGCTGAATCTAAACAAAGAAAGAAGGGAAATTGATATTATTATAAACACACAGTCACAGTTAAGTGTTGCACTAGATAATAAGTTTCTGTCCAACACATCAAGTATCAAAATTTCGAGATGGTGGTTTAGTGAGGCATTGAAATTCTCTTAGTGGAAGATAACACCATGATTGGTTGAGATTTCCTTTTGTTTCAAATGCTCCACCTGGTTTTACAAAGGCTGCAGGCCTTGCAGCTCTCAGTTTCAATACTTTGAAGTCCCACAACAGCAGTAACCAAAAAAATAACTCTAAAACTTAAGCAGATTCCACATATTAACATGGCAAGGTTTCTATTTTCTTGTTTTCAAGAGATTCCTTTATGTTTTGGCCTCTCCCATACTGGCAGTAGATTAGTGAATGCCAGAATTCTTTTATGCACTTTTTCCATTTAGAATTTTATTGACTGCTACAAATTATACAAAAACCTGGATTCAATTGGGATCAAACACACATTGTTCACTGATTTTCTTTTTGGTTTATTCATACATTTTCCCCTTTTTTCCCTGCAGCCTCAAATACTACAGCCTTTCAACCCCTGTCTCAGCGAGCACCCCCGCCAGGGAAGACTTGTAAAAACTCCCCCCACCGAGGGCCGCAGTGAGGTCACAAAGAGTAGATCAGAGGAAGCAACTCACGTAGCCGATGACTGTCCTCCTGAAGCTCTTGTGGCAGATGTGTCGGGGGCAGCAGGCTCTGACGAGCTGAGTCATCTACCCAGCACCAACCTGCACTGCCCAGGTTCTTGCGCTCCACAGGGGATAACTGCCAGAGACAGTCCAGCATCAGCAGCTCAGTCTGCAGCACAGCCTGGGTGGAGAGCTCCTGCTGTGATGCTGCAGAATTCTATCACCCCGAGATCTGCTGGTTCAACTCACTCTCGCATGCTGCAGCGTCCTTGCCTTCAGAAGCGTTTGTTTCTCCCTGCATCCAAGCAAGGGGGCACTGCTGGCTTTGCCTCTCTGAGGCCAGGGTGTTCCTTAGGGCCTCCAGCAAACCAGACCAAGCAGCTGCCACCTCCATCTAGAGGCCTTCCATGCTTTAACACTGGACCCCAGCTGCATACTCCAAAATTGTGCCGTTCTTCCCTCCTTCAGCCTCTCAGAACATCAGAGCCTAAAAGAGAACCATGGTGCACCAGACCCAGTTCCCTGGAGGAGCCCACCCAGGGGACACTCAAAGACCACGGGTCAGTCAAGACCACAAACCCTTTTGGTCGCTCATGCCTCCCAAAGCCAAAGGTTCCCTAAGGAGCTTAAATCTTCCCATCAAAAACTTGAATCACGTTGGCATCTTCCTGGTCATAATGACAATAGGATTGTTTTATCTATTGAGTGTCAAAGAAACAAACATGAGCTCGCTAACCCGTTGGGACTATTCAGCGATTGCCCATCACTGACATTGGTATTCTGACTGTTGTACAGTGATGTTTCTAAATTGGCTGCCACAACTTGTACAAACACTACAATTTATAATTGATGTAAATGTAGTGTGTCACAGGAACTTATCTTCTCAACAGCCCACAGTAAAATATGACAGTTTTCAGATTGAGGGGATTTTATGCATGACAAGTCCAGTTTATTAGCTTTGCATATGTACATGAATGCTGCAGATGGAAGAAAAGAGTGTTGCTACTCAAAATAGTTGGGCTTTTGTTTTCTTTGGGAACACCCAGCCGGCTAATGTCACATTTGAAAGTCTAAGGTTGCTCCTACTCAAAACAGCTTTGCCCTCTGACACACAGGTGCATTTGATTTTAAAGATGATGTGATTGTGACCTCTGCTGTGTATATAGAGGGCTCAGGGGAAAATAGAAGCAAAAATATAACGTGGGAATGAAAGGGGGGAAAAAACAGTAAAAGTGACAGTGTAAGTCCGAAAGCTAATCTTCAAAGCGCTCTGATGCTTGTCACTTCCAGAATGATAATGCGTGCATGTGTAAATGTGTGTGTGTCCAGGTGTGAATGTATGAAAGTAAGAAACATGGTTTCGAGGTAAACAGATCCACTCTGTAGATTCACACATTCTCATAGCCAAGTTCACTACACTGCTTACATTCTGAGTGGAGCTACAAACCCTGCACGTATTAGCAAAAAGGGTCAGTCACCTGTTAGAATGGTAAAACATGGGTCTCAGTTACCATGGAGATTTATTCTTATACATGTGCTTACACTAAAGAAACAAGCTGGGTCTACTACTTTAGGATTACTTTGTGAATTTTGAGATAGAAAAAACTGAAGAGTAAAAGGAAGTGTAATGAAAAAGGAAACATGTAAAAGCATATATTATATAAGATTCATGTAATCCTTGTTATAGACAAACAAAAAGGAAACAAATTAATGTAATTTTAATGAGATAATATATCAATTACTGCGTAATTCAGTGGGTGTAGAAACACACAAAATGATACAATTTCTTTCATTTCTGGTTTTCAAGGATGACAAAGTGTGTCTGAACAAGCCCTCTTTGACATCTTCAGGGAACAATTCTGCTAATTATGGCAATGTGGAAAACAGATGAAACCCTTTTTTAAATGAAAAAAAAAGGTGATCTCTAAGTCTCTTATTCAGCTAAGGTTTTTAACTCCATCTTAAACATTTTTATGCAGTTTCCCATAAAGGTAGTTTTAGCAGCTTATTTTGATCAAACATGATAAAGGAGAATAAAACAAAAAAAATGATATCCTTCTGAATAACAACTTCCTATTCCTGAATGCAGCATAAGCAACCCTGCAAATTTCTTTTTTCTAAGTACCATAAATCTGCCCTTTCAAATTTTGCATGGGGCATCACTGAAGTCCTAATGGCCAGCAGGAGATCAGCAGCAGTTTGTTTGGGTTTAATGTTCCCATGAAATCAAATTATAACAGATTTTAGGTTTGGATTTTTGGGATTTAACTCTCATATGATTAATGTTTTTTTTTTGTTATTTTTATTTAATTTGAACATCTGTTTAGCATCATATGTCAGCTATAAACTGTATCTTGTTAAACAGCAGCAACAAAGTGGTTTTGTCGGTGTTCTTGATTATATTTTTGAGTTTGTAATTTATTGGGAAACAATTTAAAAATGTTCATAACGAACCCTGCGCTTGGAGATTTATACGTTTTTCCAAATTCCAAGTATCACCAGAGCTTTTACAGTGTTGGTTGGTGGATTATCAGACCTCTGAAGCTGACCAATCAGAATTGACAGTGTTTGCGGAGGAGTGTGCCTCCCTAGCTTTGCAAGAAACACGTATATGTATTTAAGTAAATGGCACTCTGCTCGTTTATTCACGGGGACTTTAAAACTAGACACTAAACAGCCTGTGTGCAGGATATCATGATATGATGGAGTATAATCTAACAAACCAAGCTGCGACATTGACGGCTAGTTTCACAGATAAAAAAAGAAGAAGCCAATAACTTCTTTAGAGGAAAATTTTTATAAACCACATTGTCTCCTTAAACTGATTTCCCCCCTAATCGCCCACACATGGAAACAGCTAACAAGGATTCATTAAACAGATAAATCTGTTGTCTGGTGTAAATGTGAGTGTGTGTGTGTGTGTTAGAGCGTCTGAGCTGCTTCTTTCTTTCTGGTTGCTTCTCCTCTCACTTTCTTGCACGTCTCTTTGGGAAGATCAAAGGTATTAGCGCAGTATTTTCAGGTCGGGAGCTTTTGAGGCATTAGTGGTGTCTCAGTGGGAGTTTTGGAGAATCGTGTTTATCTCTCCTTCATGTAGTCCTTTTACAGTCAAACGCTCCTGAAATGTCCCCAAACGAAGAGCAGCAGCGTGTTAAAAAGACCTTCTGACAGCATCTCTGCTCTCCTCTGTCACGCCACATGACCGCTTGGTGTACGCCTCTGGCTGTGTCCGGTCTGCTGCTTCCAATAATGCACCCTACATAGACAAAGTGAGACGGACAAACACATGCGCGCAAACTCATGCAAGCTGTATAGACACACACGTACAAAAACTCAGACTAAATTTAAAGAGACATGAAACTCAGAAGGAACACACATCAGTTCACCGTTTCCCAGCTGTCACACAAATGCACCTACGTACACGTGCATTCACAATCTCCCCAAACGGTGCATAAAAGTATGATCGTGTTGCTTTGTTGGCTCTTACAAAACAAGCTCTCCAAGTACACACCGATCCATCTGTGTGCTGCAGCTGAAAAAAAAAAAGATGTGCATCTCTGGTTCACCCTGGAAATGGGTTGAAGCGCGTGCATGTCTGTGAGTGCGGGATCCACATGGCTGATAAAGCATGTTTACCTGTTGGATGGCTCAACATTGTGCCAAACCAGCCAAGCAGTCTAACGCCGCTCAGTGAAGCCAAGAAAAACACATTTGTTTTAATGAAAACAGAAATAGAGACGGGAAGATGTACAGCAAGAGACAACAAAATGGAGCTGGAGAGAAAAAATAACAAACGGAAAACAAGCGATTAAAATAGTGAAAGTGGTAATGATTGACATTAGTTGTCTTTAGCGTACTTCACTCTGTGTGAATGTTTGTCTATAAAATGTTGTGAAAATGTCTAATAGAGAGGAAGAAGGAGACAGAATGGATACAAAGCCTGTTTGCCTGCATTGGGGTCCATAGAGTAGCCTGATCCCCTCAGCTGTGTCACGCGCTGCTCAGCAGTGCCAAACAGGAAATCATTGTTGCCCATTGTGTGCACATGCACGTCTCCAGACACCTATGGCTGCCAGTGTTCCCCTTATTGGAGAGCGAGAGTGTGTGTTTGAGAGTGAGATGTGTAAGCCAAGGCTAAAGGTAAACCCGTGCCAGATAAACAGGGCAGTGTCATTCTGCTGTCCCTGTGCTGCATCCCTCATCTCCAAATCAATGCCCTTGTTCAATTCAGCAGTCAAGCTAATCAGTCTTGCTAGCTGTGCTAGAACTAAACCATAGCAGGGTTGAAAGATCGATTCTAATGTGGGATGTGGTCTCACCTTATTTCTTTTTGCTAAAACACCAAAACATTTTGAGGCTAGATTGTACATAGGAGGAAGATTTTGCACTTTTATCCTTACCATCAATTTTTGCTGCCTTGTATCCGTCTTTAAAAAATCCTTCCTAGCCATACCACCATGAAGCCCAGCAACTGAGACCCATGCAAACAGGGAAACATCTGCATTCTCTAGCTTTTGGTTTTATTAAAAAGCCATTATGTGCTATAAATCAGCATTTTCATCATAACAATGAATCAAGTGATGGTGGGTATGTTAACAAAAAAAGGAAAAAATGCTGTTTTTAAGTCACCTCTCCTGATGACAATTTTAAAGTAAAACATGTGTTTACTGATACCAGGTTTCCAATTCATCACTTAAGTGTTCCTCTCTACATGTTCCATATAGCTGAACCAACCAGAAGTTTGCAGTGTTAGCACATGAAGTCCTGTAACTGTAGCTATTCATATATCTTTCAACAATATGCAAGGTCACTGTTCATAATCTTGTGTAACGGCTGCTTTTAGCTGTTAAAAGTGCTGTCTGCAGTATTCTGTGCAATAATGTGTGAAGCAAAAAAGATGAGGGATTGTTACACTGTCTTTTGAGCGACCTTTTATGCAAATGAAGAGACAAATTAAGCTTTTGAAAATTGTAATCTGAAGCACTTTAAATGGCATTAGTTGAAAATGGAGAATGAGCATTAAACTGGATTTAGAGGCAACTCAGAATTTATTTGGGTTTACAAAACCCTTTTTTATTTGTTTTTTGTTTGTTTTGTCTCTGTAAAACTTTTTTTTTATGAAACAAGAAAATAACTGACAAGGTTGTTTTGATTAATCTAAAGTTGCTTTGTCACCTTTTTGGCTCCTTAATATATCATCCATTTATGTATTATACAAATCATTTCCTGCTGTGGTTACCATAAACTATAAGTTAGAGGCAAGTTAATGTAGCAATAGCATTGGCGAGAGGCCACAGATGAACACACACCAGTTCTTATCCATACAAAAAATAAAGACAAGAGATGCCTCAATCTCATGTTCTTGTTCTTGTTTTCACTGTCTGCTGCTTATATTTCTGTGGAAATAAAGTATGATTGTAAAATAAAAATGGTTTCACTGTTTTCATTTCCAATTGAATTGTTGTCTCTCACACTTGTGTTTCTATTAATTCCTCTTTAAACAAAAGGTAGCAGACGTGTTTGACATTCATGCCAGTCGGAAACTTGAAGGATCCTGGTTGTAATATAGCTAGAGGGACTGCAGACTTCGACAATAAATAATAATACTGTCATTTATTGAAAACATGAGATGGAGTATGAAACTAGGGGGGCAAGTCAGACTGTGTTATGACTTTATTTTTATATCGTTGACAGGTCAAATTAAACTAAGTAGCATGACTCATCTCTATTCATTACAAAGCATGCAGTCTCTTTACACCTTGCATGTAGTCCATTTAATAATGAAATAGTTGTCTCAGAAATGATGGGTGGGTAACAGTCTGCCAAACATGAGGAACGGAGTGACACTGGAATTAACTTGGAAAAGTGGGAGATGGAGCGCAGAAGGTTTTCTCTTGAAAGGAAGATTAGCTATTTTATGATAGACTAAAATATGTGTTGAAGATTTTCTCAGGTGTGATATAGTGTTGTATGTTGCCACTTAAAAAGAGGGGATTTGTAAGGGTTATATTAATGAAAGATGAGGGAGAGGAGAGCATACATGGAGGGAAGTTTCATGTTAAGAAATGTAAAATGTAAAACATTTTATAAAACAGACTACAAGTGATCTTTTTGGACACATTTACATTCTGTATCTGCTTGATAAAGCTGTTCAGACTAAGGTGGGGGACACTGAGGGAGAACGGCATCTCCCTTGTTAGTGCCATATGACCCAACTGGATTCCTCTTGTATGCCTTCTCTCAACACTCCATCCTTTGTGTTAAATCATCATGAACTACATATTTTACAGTAAAACTATGTGATTATCCTACTTTTTATACAGTAAATTTTCCCCCAATGCAGCTTAAAACGTTTACCTTTGTATGTCATTATAAATCTTTGCTTGAATTTTAAGACCATATGTTCAGCGACTTATTCACCCGGAGGTCGCAGAGTTTTTTTATTTTCCCCATCTATCTTTTGTTTTCATTTCCTGTGTAATCTTAAAGAAAAAAAAAAAGTCCCGAAATCACCAATAATAACACATCCCAGGTGAAAATGAATTTTTGATAAGACATCCTTTGTCTGAGCCAAAATGGTTTGGTTATAAATGGGTGTTTTTCATTCCTTGCCGCCTTCTAAAAAAATCTGTCTCAGACAGTTGCCTTAATTTACACTAAAGTTGTAGAGCGTTGTGAGCGGCCAAGCTGGACTCAAGGAAAGATGACTGCTTTTTATTTTCACCATCTGGCAACACTGAAATAAAACATGTATTACAGCTAGTTAATGTTTTCATTTATTTGTGCAGCCATTATCTGTTACTAACAGACATTACAGCTTTCTACAGAGAACCACACCAGGTGCAAACAGCAACAATGATGGGTCAACCTTATTTCTAACCAGAAATCATTTTGCTGTTTTCCACTGAAAGGACCTCCTGCTAAATTCATGGACTCAGTCATGTGGTATTGATTTATTATAATGTTATCAGTTGCACCTGGGATAAAAAAGTCCATCACCTGGCCAGCAACCAATTAATTGATTTACCGACGAGGTGGGAGGAATGGTGACACCAAGCTTAAAGTTTTACGTCTCAGCAGCTTTCTTTTAATTGTGTTTTGAGTTGTTACTGCCTACACTTGTTGCTATTATTCATGGAGGATGCAAATAAGCTCGCCTGCCAACATGGAGCTTCAGGAGACAGGAATGATGTTTGGACTTGTATGGATATAGCTGTGGCCTGAAGTCAGTTCGAGCTGGGAGAAGAACTTCCTGCTCATCCCATCCCCGGGCTCTGACCCCTCTGTCTCAGCCCCTTGCTCTGCACTTTTTAATCAGTTTGAGCCTGTGACTCTCTCTTTTGGAGGATGTGGTGTGTTGTCTTAAACCTCTCGGGTTCCCTCTATGATCCTGTTAGTCCCCGATTTTTAATTAAATAAATTTTTCCGAGTGTAGCACAATGTGTTCTTGCTATTATTAATAGCAGTCTGTCCTCTGATGTGGTCCCTGCTAAACTTAAACATGCAGTAGTGCAACCTTTACTTAAAAAACCTGGTGTGGACCACTCAGTGATAGGCAATTAAAGGCCGATTTCCAAGCTTCCTTTTCTTTCCAAAATTATAGAGAAGATTGTATTTTGCCAATTGCAATCATTTTTGGATAAGAATGGAACACTGGAGATTTTTCAATCAGGTTTTAAAGCCCCCCATAACACACAATCTGCATTGTTAAAAGTTATTAATGGTATCTTCTTGGCGTGTGATTCTGGTAGCTATGTTGTTTTGGTTTTGCTTGATCTAACTGCTGCCTTTGACACAGTGGACCATGAAATTTTAATATCCTGCTTGAACCAACTTGCAGGCATTTGTGACGCAGTACTTGATTGGTTCAAGTCTTATCTGGGGGATAGGTCCTTCTGTGTCAATATATCAGACTTGGAATGCTCTTCTGTCATGTGGAGTTCCACAGGGCTCAGTTCTAGGGCCTCTGCTTATTCCATTGCTATACTGATGACTGCCAAATTTACTTGCCTTTAAAGAGGAAGGATGGATTCTCTGTTAGACCTCTCTTGGATTACTTGGAGGATATCAAAGATTGTTGGCCCTGAATTTTTTTTAAACTTCAATGAGATAGAAAACAGAGGTCATAGTGTTTGGAACCAAGTGGACCATACCCACCTCTGTTGATTTGGGACCCCTGACAGAATACTTTAAACCAAAGTCTAATATGGAACCAAAGCACCTGGAAACCGTGATCCATGCTTTTTTTTCATCCCACTTGGATTACTGTAACAGAGTTTATGTCGGAGTGAGTCATTCTTTGTTGTTATGTCTGCAGCTGGTTCAGAACGCTGCTGCATGACTTGTAGAAGAGAACATATCACTCCTGTCCTGGCTTCACTCCATTGGCTGCCTGACCATTTTAGGATTCATTTTAAAATTCTTTTGTTTGGATTTAAATGTTTGAATGATCTTGCCCAGCCTTACCTCTCTGAGCTTCTTCACCCTTACTCACCTTCTTGGTCCCTCAGGTCGGCTGACCAACTGCTCCTGCAGGTACCGAGGTTCCGGAGGAAGCTTAGAGGGGACAAGGTCTTCTCTATTGTTGTTCCACAATTGAGGAATAGTCTACCTTTGCACATTAGAGAGGCTCCTTCGCTGTCCACTTTTAAAACTCGTCTTAAAACCCATTTTTATTCTTTGGCTTTTAAAACCAGCAAGGCTTAGCTTTATTTGGTCTTATTTATCTGTATTAATTGGTTTTAGTGCGTTGGTTTTTAGTCCTATTTATGTCTGATGTTTTTTATTTGCTTCTATTTTTCTATTTGTTTTTATTTTGTATCATGATATTACCTGTGTACAGCACTTTGTTCAGCTTTGGTTGTTTTAAAGTGCTTTATAAATGAAGTTGGTATGGTATGTTATGTAAAACAAGTAAGAAAACACAACCCCTATTCATCAAAGTAAGCTTCCGATGTTTGCATTCAACTGATTGTTGCGTGCTGCGAGGCTTCTGGTTTAATTCTATAATTCTATAATTCCTTTTCAACTTGATGTACCCAGATATGTTTGTGTTGGTCTATAGTGGTGAATTATCCACATCATTGTGCTCAGTGTTGTAGGCTAGGTAGTTTAAAGCCATATTTACCCTTTTGCTTTGATTGCTGTTTTTGTGTGTTAGAGGTTTTCCCATTGGCTCACTGCAAACCTGGCAGAAGATAATTATGAACACAGCTCCCTGATGATCATTTCCTTGAGGATAATCTTGGCCTCATGGCGGTCTAAATGTAGCTTCCAGTGCTGAAGGAATATTTCTGTTTATATCATGAGGATTAATGTCACATCTCGCTGTGGTGTTCTTCATATCTAATATCACGTGTGCAGCTGCTGGTGACTGTTTACTGCTGCTTGTCAGCTCAGGCTGCTGCTCTTTGTGTTCATTTGCCTATCATGGCTTTGAAATGTCATGCCATTATCACTGTCTGATTAAATTGTTGTTGTTTTTAAAAAAAAAATCACTTAGCTAAGTTTAATTTGTGCGTTTTCGTAACAGCCATCTGCTCCAGAAATCACAAATATTAAATAACTTGGGTGTATTCTCATCACTCTTAATGAGTCTATGGAGCCATTTATAGAATAATGGGCACATTGTGGTTGTTGACTGACACATAGTGAAGTCCCTTTACTATTAACAATCTGAAAATCATTATCTTGAAGTCTTTTTGTTAGGCAACCCTACTCACATTATTAGGACAAGGATGGATCTGGATAAGTGTCTGAAATTTTCTAAGATTAACTGCTACTGAACTAAAAGGCTATGAAATGGAGTTACTGTGGGTTTGTAATAATAATAAAAAATCGACATACAGTATTTTGTAAGTTTCTCATTCACACTAAATGTAGCTAATGTGGGAAATTATGAAGAGTTTCTTAAAAGATCAGAGTTGAAACTGAAATAAAAATAAGCTACAAGTGTTGTCAGATGTTTATCCATTCTTGTACATGAATCCAAATTAGTGTGATTAGTATGGGCATAAAGAGGTAGACTGATGAAGCACTTACGACTCTAGAATTTTAATCATGTGGACCTAAAATATTCTTAATGTATGTCTTAGAAGAAGTGAAGACTTGTAACACTGTCTTGGAGGTGAGGACTGCTGATATTCTGCAGGCCTTCAAAAATGTTAAGGGAGACGATGCCAGTCAGTCAAGTCTCAATCTATAGACTTTAAAGGACTTTCTTGCTTTCTTACACACATCAGACTCATCCGATATAAAGTTGTAATGAAAGAAAGACACTTTTAAATTGATCACAAAGTAAAATAGAAATATATCTTCATGTTTTACAAGATCAAGTGCAGTAATGTTTGTCAGGACGACTTGCTTTTTATGTAGGCCTACTGGTTTTTATTTTTACTGTATCTAACAGTAAAAAGTATCTAACTTTTTTCCATAAATAGTGGCTGTAAATGTGTTACAGTTCCTTGGACGACAACAACAACAACAACAACAAAAAATACAGTTCCTCTTACAGGAGAAAATATTTACATTTTGGTCAAACCTCAAGCCTAACACTCTGGCATCTTTTTAGAATTCAACAGCAGCAGGATGATTTGCTTTGGGACAATGATCCCATATCTCAGTGTAACCGGTAGACCTGTCCAGCAGGTAATCTGCCCGGCCTGCTGGCTGATGAAAAGCTGCTCTCATGATGTAGTCTGCTCTAACCAGTCAGCATTTTTCTCTACATATTGGAGTTTGAATTAATCTGATGTAAAGATTGCGCAGGTCACTGATGTGCAGTAATATAAGCTAAGATTCATAAGTCGTGTTCTCCAATTAGCAATATGCTGAGTATCTGAAAATGACATGGGTGCTTTAAAAAAGGCTTAGAGGCTGTTCTGCCTAGTATGGGATGAGTGCATTAAAGGTAAACAGGGTACTGTTAATGGTAATTGTACAGTATGTGATTTGAATCCCTGCCGTGTTGTAGCTGGGTTAATGTACGGAATAGACTCGGCTAAATGAGTAGCTTCATGGTGCACTGGGTTGTGCTGCAGAATCTCTGCTGAGGCCAAAGCCAGCAGCTGGTATTTTTCATCTCAATCATCATTAAAGGGATTACAGCAATGATATAGCACACTGTCTGTATATCATTATGTAGTAATAATGGTGGCCATTCATAAAGCTTGGCTCAAAATCAGCACTTGCTTTAGAAAGAAATGGGATAAACTATATTTCTGCCAATTAATATATAGTTTGGGATGGGTATCAAACCAGTGCCTAACTGGCCCCTTGTTTTACTGAATTGTGCAACTGGACTGCTGAACTGCTCCCTTTTATAGGACAGTGAGGATTTAAGGCAAGGTAGGTCAACTCTGACTCCAACACTGTAATGTATATTTATCAATCCCCCAAGGGAAATTATAAAAGTATACTCATCTCATATTTGCTGCTAAAATGCATAAGCTGTAGATGAGCCAACCATGCCATTTACTTGGGTTTCCAACATCTAGCAAGCCAAGAGGTCTGCTTTGGCCATGAACAGGCCATTTTCTTGTGACTGAAGCTTTATTCTATTCAGCTGGTAACTGCTTTTTATTAGTTAAGCTCATTTATTGATAAGACAATTCTCTAGACTGACACATTTCTAATGCAGATTTATTTCTGTGTCACATGGACTTGAACATGTTGCAAAAGAAAGTCTGCATGTAACTCAGGAAGCAGTTTTCTGTTTCTAAACCACTCCACTCTCATGAGATGTCCATGAAACAAGTGTGTTGGACCATGGAAAAATACTTGGTAAATTCTGAATGCAGATTCTATTTATTTATTTAATTTTCAAATTTTTTATTGGACAGTTGTTGCTTTCATCCGGTGCTCCTTAATCTCATTTTTCCCTCTCTTAAGTCCCCCTTTGTCTTATGTTCACCCTCTCCTTTCTTTAGTCACCCTTGTCAGATATAGCATTAATATGGTAATTTGAAAATAAAAAATACTTGAGTATCAAGTGGAGCCTCATATTCATAAAGCTCCTCTTAGTAGAGTAAATTTGTTCAGCACAACAAGGCACCCAGACCAGTGTTCTCCTGTCATGATGCTGGACAGGACAAGAAAAAAGAAATAACAAAAAACTCATTCTGAATGTAGGCTTTTAAGAGCTTTTCAGTTTAAAAGCTGACGATAGATGTGAGACGATGACTCATGCCGATTTGTGAACAGACTTGCTGCCATTCATGTCAAATCAGAAAGCAAAATGTTAAAAAGTTCATATGAAAAAGAATTTGAAAGAGCAAAATTCTAGTTGTTTAAAGCAAGATATTGCCTAAACCCTACTGCAGTCTCAAACTAAATTTTTAGAACTTAATTATAATGATCAGTGCAATAATCTGACCTAGCAAGGGGAATTCAGAAATAAAATTGACTTGCTTGTCACTAATATATTATCTGTCTCCGTGTTTTCATTTTGTATTCATTTGAATTGTTGCATCTGTGTGTGTGTTTTTTGTATAATGTTGTAACACTGAAGATTATAAGAAGCTCTAGAAATAAAGGCAACACGTTTTTTTTAACTGACGGCAATTATAGCATAAGTTCATATGCATTGTGGCTGTAGCATAGGTCTGCAAAAAAATGTCCCCACATTTTAAGGAAGGTTTGGATTGATCTGTGCAGTGTAGCTGTTATAAATCTCTATTGTCAGAATAATGGTGATTAAATTAAATCCAGTGCTGAAAACTAAAGAATTTAATCTTTTTGTTTTACTTTGAATTGTCACACTTTATTAATATGCCTTGTCACTAACTTCTCTTTTAGACTTTCTGTGACAAAGCCCAGGTGAACTTCTGAAACACTTCTGCAGTTCCAAAGGCACAGAGGGCCTTTCTGTATCTGACACTTATGTTTTCAGGCAGAGACTCTGACACCATCGGACCATTTCTCCTAAAGGAGAAATGCCTGCCTCGTTTCTTTCCTCTGGCAATACTTTCAAATATTCACAAACGCTGCAGGCGAGATGGCTTAACTTGTGTGTAGTGAGAAGGTGCCTTGTGAGGGTTGTGGGGTAGGGAGCAAAGTGTTGGGTGCGCACTGTGGGTTGGCGGAGGAACACAACCATAATTGGATCCCCTGACAGCTGTTTGACTTCCGTCTCCTCTAGGACAGCACCTTCTCACTCAGATGCAGCAATTCACACACAGACGCTCATTGCAATGCATGGCTGCCCTGCTCAGTTTGAACTGTGCAGTAGAGATCACTTTTAATGACCTACACATCTCCCGTCTACCACTGACTTTGCAAGATATACTCCAGATAGTGGAAAAATAAACATGTACTCGCATAAGTTGTTTGCTCATGTAACATTACATTTTTTTTATATACTTGTTTCTGAGACATATAGAAAGATTAAAACCTACACCCTCTACGGTGTCCCAGTGTTTTTAAATTCTTTTGACTTGAAATTAGGGGAACTTGTCCAAATGTTAGATGAATGAAAAAATGTGATTTGCTCAGTAGTTTGTATATTTTTCTCAATTTACCAAATTCATGTGCAGTTTCACAAACATTTACTCACAATAAATTTAAATTTTATCATCGGCCGTCTCTCATCATCATATCCCATTCCGGGGAAAACAAAGCAATAGCATAAACACTCGGCACATTTACATGCACCGTTAACTTGTGCTACAGTTATAGCTCAGTGTGACCATTTAATTGGGCCACCATCCTTGTCCCAGTGTGCATGCACTGATGTATGTCCACTACTGCCATGTTGTTTGGGAGACAATGTAAGACATTCTGCTGCTTCTAACTTTCTCTGTAGATGGTTGCACATGTGCATATACAGCCTTATTCACTTGAATGATCACCTTGTCAGATGATGCTGAGGTTATAAAATCCAGATTTTATTTAGAGCAGCATGTGCAATCGCAAGTTTACATGTAGTCTTAGAGCTGCTTTTCAGTCACAATCTCTGATGCCTTTTAGCTCTCTGACAAAAGAGTAAAAACATGCAAATGACAGCTGCCTTACTCGGCGCTCAGCAGTATAATACACACTTACCGTTTACTGTCTGCAAAAAGAATGCACAAATGTGGAACACTGGAGCATGTTTGGAGCTCCTAGTTGTACATATACATGCAAGTATGAGTGATTTGAGCTCCACCCAACATTATCTGGGTATGTTAATCTGTCTTTGAGAGCTTTTATCCATCCTAGTGTCATGTAAACAAGATTATTTAATGCAAACAGTACCAAAAAGTTGCTGTGTTTCAGTAAAAATAAACCCAAAAACATGAATATGTGTGGGTAAGCACTTTAATAAAATCAGACATCTGGCATTGATAAAAACAAAAGAATAGCTTTGGACACATGTGGGATGAAATTAGTGACAAAGCGGAGATGAGCGGTCTTGAAGGATGAGTGGTTGCTAAGTCAAGCTCATGTGTTGGCTGCTACCCTGCTCATTTGACCGTTTGTGTGTGAGAAGAGTTGCCCTATACTGTGCTACTTAACACTATAGCTCATGAGGGTCAAACACAAAACCATCTTTACCCTTTTGAATTATTCATTACCAGCTGTATTCTGATGTTAGCTGCACAGATGCTTGTCAGCTGCAGAACATTTTGCAGGCAGGTATCTTTGTGCTTGTACACTTTGCAGAATCAAGGTAGATATTGTACAACATGAAGCTTCTTGTATCCTACAGAACATAAAGCTCACAGTACAACAAGATGGATGCTGAATTAGCCATCGATAGGAGACGCATCACTGGGAAAATGGCCAAAGTTAAGTTGTTTGTCTTTAACATTGGCTCACTTTTTTTTTAATAAGAATGTAAAATCTTTTTTCAGCATTTTAAAGCACATCTGAAATGCTAGTTATCTTTTTGTAAGAAGATGGGGACAGGAATGCAAATGGGTGTTCTGGCAAACATCATTGTTAATAAGATGGGGGAGAAAATCTGAAACGAGGAGCTCGTTAAGAGGGGGTCTGGGAATCTCCTTGTTGGTATGCAACCCCCACCATATTTCAGATGGTTTCTTGATTTCTTAAGATGAAGTTTGGTTTGAGCTGATCGGCTCGTGGATGCTCCAGTGGCAGATTTGTGGGTAAGAACTGTTCCTCGTAGCCATTTCTTCTAAGTTTCCTCAGATCTCCCATTTTCAGACCAATAATTTAGTGGCAGACAATTCTCTTTCAGGAAAAGCTAATTCCTTGCTCATCTGTTTTAAAATTTGTTGATCAATAAAATTACAAAGAAAGGTTTTTTTTTTTTTTGGTGTATGTCTTCTTTCTGGGCCGTTTTTATCCCACCAGAATTTGCTACATCATTTAATTTTAATTTATCTATTCTGCTCAAACGCCTCCAGAAGAACGAGTGGAGCCGGGGGACTCGGGGGCGGACTCTCCTATCTCCGGGGTCGAGGTGGTTAAAAAGCTCCTCGGTGGTAAGGCCCCGGGAGTGGATGAGATCCACCCGGGGTGGCTCTGGATGCTGTGGGGCTGTCTTGGTTGACACGCCTCTCCCTGGAAAGGTCTGTTCAGGGATCCTGGAGAGGAGGGTCTGTCGGATAGTCGAGTCTCAGATTGAGGAGGAGCAGTGTGCATGGGAGTTCGCCCAACCAGTCTACATGTGTTTTGTGTCCCCCGGGGACTCCTGTGGGGGGTGCTCTGGGAGTATGGAGTGCCGGACTCCCTAGTAAGGGCTGTCCGGTCCCTGTACGACCGGTGTCAG
>JAOXYM010000017.1:19267981-19281748 GCA_028567055.1 Leptatherina wallacei
CGGGCGGGGGGGTGCGGGGCTGGGCTGAGTAGGTGCTAGTGTGAAAGGGGCATAATATTGAGATGCCCCCCCCCCCCCGTAAATGATCAGGGACCTAAGATGTAATTTATAGCAAATTTAGCAAATCTATCTCAGAATATATTTGCTTCAACTGACCTCTCAGATTTTTAGCTTATCTTTCTCATTTTTGCATATTTTGATAGTTCAAGTTCGACATGGACCAGAGATGACTCTAATGAAGCCTCTGCTTTATTTAGCATAATTAGCAAGCTACCTATAACTGTTATCACTGACAGATCAGTGTTCACTGGCTAAAAAATTACCCCCCCCCCCTTTTTTTTTTAAATTGGAAGATGACATTCATTTCTGTTGTTGAAAATATATGTAGTGGCACATTACAATCATTGGGAAAGTAACATTTACTACAGGATTTTAACATTAAGCTCAAATCTCCCCTCACTGTTTTCATCTCATCAGTGTATCTCATCTGTTGTCTGTGACCTTGATGTGTGCTGGTGTTTATTTGATGATTTCGACCGCTTTTGTGGACAAACACACATGGGATGATGTGTGTTTACCTGGGGGATCACTGCTTCAGTCAGCAAAATGTCACACGAAAACAAAGATGAGAGCTTTTCCAGTTCCTAGGCTTATGTGCATTACTAATCAATAGAATGTGTATGTTAATTCGGCAGCATTGCTTCTGGTTCATTGTAGCGATAAATGAAATCCTCTTCTTGAATTAACACAGGGCTTACCTATTAAGTGATAACACGCTAGAAGAATGCATTAAAGCAGGGTATCACTAGAAGTGCTGTCTTTTCCTGTCTTGCTCTGACAATTGTCTAGAAGTCTTCAGGTTGCAGCCCTCATCAGCTACTACAGACTGCCTTTTATTAAACAAAACATGTATGCAACCTTTCTGTAATGTTTTGAGGTGTAGGAGTTGCAATTTACTATGGTGTTTCTTTTCTTTTATATTTATCTATTCATTTTAAAGGCTGACTTCCTCATTCAAGTTCTTATTTGTAGATTTACATTGCCCAAATGTAGTTTTCATTTAATGGAAATTTCAAATGCATGTTCTCGGATCCTCAGAGAAGATCTCAGTACAGGTTATGGTAAACAAGGTGATTAAGTTGAAAGCAAGTGGATTTTCTTGGAAAGCGCCATCTTTTCTGACCTGTGAGGAGTCCCACGGCGTAAGTTGTATTGGGGTTTCTGTAAGAAGTCTCTTTGTTTACTTGTTTTCCATTATCACCTGTGAGTTGTTTATCTGCCCACCTGATATGTGAAACAGTTTTATCACAGGAGTGACGGCTGTGAAATTGTCTGGGAAAGAAATTCACAACTCAAAGAGGATAATAACCCAAACAACACCACAGGATGGTTAAGTGGGTCATTAGTCTGGTTTTACTTTTCTCTTTTTTTCCTTTTTTTCCTTTCTAATTTGACATGGTTTTCAATTGTTTTGGAAAATAGGGAGGAATTGTTTTCCATTTTGGTTTTGTGTATACAAACAACTGTCTGCAATATCAAATTTCCTCAATGAGGGATGAATAAAGGTCTATCTAATCTAATCTAATGCCAGAAATTACCCTAGTACCCTTTTGACTTTTTTATTTATTTTTTTGCTGTTGTCTTTTAAAGGAAGATTTCTTTGAGTTGTTTCCATAATACTACCGCGTACTTTTCTTTAACATCAGAAATGGTAGAGGCTGCTATTCTCTTCTTTACAGCAATGTGCAGATGGTCCCAGCCCACTTTTCTCACTGTGTGCTGCACAGAGAATTACAAAAGATCTCTTTTGATGAAATCTGGGTTGTAGTTCATTGCTTATTTACAATGTTTGGAAAGAGATATTGTTTGTGTTTCTAAAATGTTCACCTAATGATGATCCTAGCACAAAAAAAATCCACTTTGCATTCATCAAATGGAAAATAATAATTCTTTTGTGTAAAGGAAAAATAATCATAATGTAAATAAACCGGCATTTAGGGAGTTAAAAGTATGTTGCAGACTGGAGGTAATTGCCCCCCCCCCCACCCCCACCCCCACCCCCCCAAAAAACAAAACAAAACAAAAACGACAATAAATAAAAGTTATTGAATATGATCCAGCGACCAAAAATGATTAAATTATTATCTTTTCCCTCACAGCATTATACATTATAACCCACTGGTGTCGCAGAAGTAGTTGCACCATCATCCGTAACATCTACTCCTCTTTTTAATTGGATGGTTTTCCTACCAAATGCATTTATCTTTCAGTGAGTTACTGACTTAATCAACAAAATTAAATCAAAGAATAATCTTAGTAACCATACAACACTAGTGAAAATGCCATCTGTTTTGAGCCTTCATCCTAATTTCTGGCTTATCAGGCCTTTTTTTAATTTATTCTTTTCTAAGATCAAAAGTTAGGAAAAACTCTGCATACATCTTCCTGTCCCTTTCCACAAATTATTTTGTGTTGCAGGTATCCATTCGTTGTCAACATTTCTTTTATTTGCCTTTTTATATTGAAGCCAAACAAACTGTGTAATTCTGACTTTTCAGAAGGAAAAAAAACAGGCAAAATCGATAGTTTTTAAATGACAAAGTTTAAATAAAAAAGGACATTGTTTGAAACTGCAATGAAAAATAAATTGGTGGCACTGAATTAACAATTACAATACCATGTTAATGAAAATGTCTACTATAGATTTGAAGCACCAGAGATAAACAAGGGAAAATGGGAGAGTAGACTGTTGCCATGGTGATTCAGCAATAGAGACCTTGTAAATTCTTATTTTTCCTGTCTTTTTGAAAGCAGAGTTGACCAGTGAGTAGTGAGCTGAATGCTATGGACACTGTCCATTTCCCTAATTACCCCGTCTCATTTTTTCGTTCATTTTCACCATTGATGGTTCAGCTGCCATACTTTGAAATATTAGAGTGCTGTTAATTAAAGCTCAACCTGGCTTTATTTTTATCTGCAGTTTTTTCTCCAGTTATGCACAAAGACTTCATGAGAGATGCCTTACTCTGGAAGCAGTGGCTTTCACAAAGGCTGTGCCTTCCTTCCAACTCTGGAGTCCAGCACACTTAGAAATTACTGTTGGTGTGAGTGCCATATTTTGATCAATGGCCGTTTTGAACCCACACTGTGGCGATATAGCAAAGAAACATTGGAAGACATTATCTGAGTAAGAGAGGAAACAAAAGAGAGCCAGAGATGGAGCAAGAGATAAGACAATAATCAAAATAAGTGTTATGTGTTGCTGTTTGTTTTTTACTGTCAGGTGAGAGCTCACAGTACAGGTAGGATGCAAGATAGATGCCGAATTAGCCGTTTATAGGGGGCCCATCACTGAGAAAATGGCAAAAGTTAAGTAGTGCGTCTTTAAGAGGGGCTTTAGAATGTTTTGGTGGAACAAAAGAAATTTGAACATTTCCCTCTTTGGCTTTTGAATTTTGTATATTCAGTATTTGAGGAAAAATTGATTTGGAAAGAATAGGTTTGATACAAACTTACTATACAAGTCTGGGGCAAGGGATAGGTAGGTGTGATGTAATGGATTAGCCATATGAAAAAGTTAATTGCTGAAAATTTTCACACTTTAAAAAAAATAAAATTAGCTTTTCAATTTGAGAATGGGCTTTTTCTGTTTTGGATAAAAAATTGGGCTGGTCAGGGAAATGATTGTAATTGTCAATAGCGTCTGTTCTTTTTTTATTCCACTATTATACTATAACCCTTTAGTAATTTAGTAATTCACATCAAATTTAGCCTATAATAACCATTTATTTTAAATAAGAGCAGAAACATAAATAGATATGTGTTTGCCTTTTAGACTTTAAAAACAAAAAATGGCACGTGGCAGATTTGTGCTGTGTCCACAGCAGTGGATCGGCATGCAATCGAACGTCATTAGAAACACTACTCAAAATTCCCCCTGGCCTTGTCATGGAGGTGAAGGTCTTTCTGGGACACATGGGCTGGCTTGATTTCCTGTTCAGGGTTATCATAATGATGTATACTGGCCATTTAAAGGCTTAAAAGGCACATTTGAGGTTAACAATAGAGGATCAGGAGTTTGTCAAGGGGAGCTCCAAGAGCAAAACAGTTTGTCAAGTTTTCTAAAGTGTATTTAGGAGCAACCAAGCTTGAGTTTTATGGGCTAGATCAGTGAAGTTGCATAAAGAGTTTACCAACTGTGGAATCTCTTATTTAATATTTCAGCTAAGCAAACCTTTGATTGGAGCAGCTTTTTCTTATTTCACTGAGTCTTTATTGAACACATTTTTGTGGTTAAACTAGATGGGGGCAAACATTGGCATTTGGTAATGTACTGCATCTTTGGTCTGCTGATTGCTCACAAATTGAGTGTGTTCAAAGTAACCCTGAGCCTGGTATATCACAAGAATTGATTGGAAAAAAAAAAAAAAAACACACACAAAAAACATCAAACACAAACTAATTGGATGTGATGGGTTAAGAGTTGCTCAATCAGCCAAGTAAGACCCAAATACTTTTGTAATGCTACAGCACGGCCAGCGTGCATAACAGGGAGCAAAGCTTTGCCTCAGGTTCACGTGATTAAGTAACTTATAAATATGTTTATCATTTGAAGCTGAAGCTAATTGAAGGTAACTATGATGTATAAACCAAATGCCTGAAGGTTTTGTGAGTTTTGAATCTTACATGGTTCATGGTGAAAGCTAATTCAAAGTTAAGGTGATGCTTTAAGTGATGATGGTGTATTTCATGGAATTTGAAATGTCCTAATCAGAATATTTTTTTCATTACTGTTACCGTTTTTGTCTGTAATGTGTAGGGGATGGGAACCAACGTCACTGCACAGTGCATCCTGGGACATAAACAAACACTCTTGCGCCATTTTCTGAGGCCACAGAGAATAACTTGAACATTGATGTACAAAAGACCCGACTAGACGGATAACTATTTAAATAACCAGAATGTTTAAAGTTTAAAATAAACTATATGTGTAGTCCAGGGAAAAAATTCTTCCCGAGGTAGGGAGACACTATATGGAAAAGTTTGCATCGATCGGAGATAACAACCCGTATGAAATAGCAAGAGTGGACATTTTATTCCATTTCAGTTCCCACTAACTATTCATTTGTCAATCTACCTGATCTAATAAGGCAAAAGCTCTTATTGAGATTATTAGAGTAATATATTGGGCTTCCCTCAGAGACACAGTGATCAAAATAGCTCTAAAATAGCCCTCGTTCTGGCTATATCTGCCAGCCAATATCATTTCAAAAGATTAGACCAAACTTGCTAATGAATTTGTCAGAGCCAACCTACTCATTGCAATCATCTACATGCGGTAACGGAAAAGAATCTGCCCTGTCACAGCACTGACCTTCCTGAAATTGGTGCAAAACCTTGGATTGTTATCTGGTTTTGGCACCAAAATACATGGGGACACACAGCTGGATGATGACGGACACGTAATACCATTCTGGAACATGTAATCAACCTCACGCTCTAACAAAGTCCTTTTCACAGGGGTCATGCTGTAAAACTGCTGTTTGATCGACTGTGCATCTCCCACATCAATATAATGTTCCACCCAATCAGTACATGAGGGAACGTCCTCAAACAGAAAAGGAATTGTGGATCAGTGCACCAAGCTCATCACGCCGCAGGCCAGAAAGATGTGACATATCAAAATTTTGGAGCACTGCAGAATCATTTTGACCGAAACATTTAAACTTAAATACCCTTTATACATAGGCTATATCTATAGCTAAAATAATATGAATTATGATAAAATGTTTTACAGAATGAAGTATAAAGTGACAATTGTAGCTTTGTTTGCAACAGAAACAAACAAAATCTAAACTTTAATTTGTGCAGCCTGGACATTTATGTTTGTAAAGTGTCAATAACAAGTTAATAAAACTTACTGACCATTGGCTCCACTTTGCGGTTCAGCTTCCTTTCTTTGATTTCAGGAAATTAACTCTGTTAATCTGGTCAATGGATAATGTTGCTGTTTGGAGACAACTAACAATCTGTTGAAATTAAAGTTAAAGAAAAGGAAATCCTCATCTGAGCACAAAGGCTTTTTAACTGACAGATTGGTTGATATTGGGGTAGAAATATTTAATTATACTGATGATCTATGATTAACACTAACTAGTATTTTGGTTAGTGTTTATACTGCAGCTGCTATCATTACTTCTGTCCGTGGATCGTCTGTGTGTCAGCATGTCTGTGTGATATCAGGATGATTTATGTTTATATTTGATCAATAAAACAGTTTTACTCAAACATTGTACACCACTGACAGCTCTGATGGCTGAATATGAAGTTATGACCCAACAGCAGCTGACAGGAGGCAATTGCTGAGTTTTACAGGACTGTAAAAAGCCCCTTTCAGATTTGCTCTGAAAAGCGGTAATGTTGCGGACTTTGTCTTTTATACCGGTTGCATTCAGACAAACGTTCCGCTCTTTTAACTCAGAGCTGTAGCGGACATTTACCGGCCAGCCCCCATGTCATAAGAGCGGAAATGTTGCATCACGTCGTTTTGCCTGAACGCACAGGAAATGTTCCAGACAATTCGCAACGCAAAGACGTCCTACCCTGTCTCGACAACCGACTTATCCGGAACATTTCCCCATGTGTGAACATAGCCGCGACGTTAAAAATCCGCGAGGAAGCGACATGTTTGAAAAGACAACTCCGCTTAAAAAGCGGCTGAACTTTGCTGCACATATTCCTCAATACAAGTCTGAAAGAGGTGAAACACTCAGTCTGCTAGGCTGCAAGTTTTCTGATTCACAGACTTAGCTGTTTAACTACAAATCACTGAGTAGCAAAGAAATGAAGCAACTGTAACATGAACCTTTCAGAGTAAAAATTATAACTTTTGAAAAGACCAGTTACCTTCTAGCATTAGCCATTCTACAGGGACAATATATAAATATCTGAATAATTTCTCAAATACTTCTCTAATATTTCTGTTGTCCTTCTGATGTAAGTCCAAAGAGAGCTGGAACTGGGCCGCTTTTCAGTGTAGCTACTTTGTTGGAGGGCTCTGGTTGAGTCCTGCATATCTTGTTGGGACTAAATCAACTATGAAACATTTGAAGATCTTTAAATAATAGAATAGAATGTTTAAAGTAAATTCTTCAAACAGTAGTTTGACATTAGCTGTCAACATAGGTGTCAAGTGACAACGTACAAATACTTTGTTAACTTACTTACATAGAAATTGTTTTTCCAGATGACTTTTCACTTCTACTCCTTACTTTTTCATGCATGTATCTTTACTTTCTGCTCTTAATATCTTAAAAATAGCTATGTTACTCCTATTCAGTTTGGCTTGTTTTCATTCCAGCTTGTCATCTTAAAAAAACACACAAAAAAAACAACACAAAAAAAACCTATCCCACTATCCAAAGACAGTGAATTTGATAGTTTGGATAAGAAGTATAAACCTGTATTCTATAGCTCATTTAGCAGATGCTTTTATCCAAAGCGTACTATAGTGTAGCTACTATTAGATCCCTGTGGCACGGCCTAAGCTTGTGTCCTTAATGGCATTTCCCCCCCTTACATTACTTTTACTTTTATACTTTACCAGTGCTTTTACACTTTTGCTTGAGTTGATACTTAAGAAATCTTTAAAAAAAAAACAGTATCTATACTTCTAGCAGAGTAAAGAATGTGAATACTTTTGGCACCTCTAGTTGTCAAGTATAGGTTCTTCAGTTTGAAATGTACTCTATAAAGATGATTCTATGTTGCAGTAAAACTAACTTTATTTCTGTGACAAAGTGAAATGAGTTACTAAACTGTAAGGTGGGAGCAATGAATGTAGTACTACCAGGAATGTGATTGTTTTATGTGGACTCATGTGACCATAGCAGCCTGCCAGCCTGCTGCTGTTGTGATCAGATGGCTTCTTCATCACATTAAGCTCCTGTTCTCAGAGGAAAGGATGTTTGACTGAAAAACATCTGAGATGCGATGTGTGCTTTCTCTGCTTTGTGTTCCACACATCAACAGCTACTGTAACATGCCAGTAGAAAGTATAATTTTTCATTTTACTTTTGAAGTGCACGGTTGAAACAAGTTTAATTGGTTTTCTATGAAGGTAATATGCATAACACAATTAATCTAGATAAAACATACAAACATCCTGGACTCTGTTGTGTATCTGGTTGCTACCAACAGCGTAGAATTGTCTACTTTGTGCCAGTCCTCCTCAACCAAGAGCTTTGTCTGTATACCAATTATAAAGGCTTCCATATGGACAAGAAACTGATCAAATCTGGAATGAACCAACTAACCAGTCATACTTGGTGGACAGTCAATTACAACAATTGTCACATGTGAGGACCTCCAATAATCTTAAAGGAAATGACTGAGGTCAGGGATTTGCACTTTGGTGAGAAGTACATGGCTTATTTGTAAGTTTGACAAATGTTACTTTTTCTTTTTCTTCAAAATGCAGCAATCAATTTTTGCTGGCCTAGCTTTTCAATGCTCTATATTTGCGTAGACAATATTCTGAGTCTTGACTGATGATCTCTGTGGTTTAGATAACAGTAGGGAGAAGTCAAGATCCCTTTCAAACCAGTTTGAAATGTCCAGGAAGTTTCACAGTTGCTAAATAAGGAATGTAATGGGAAGCATTAAGCCACAAGACTTGGAATAATTGGGCCTGGGTTTGAGACAAATTTGGGACTATTATGTAATGTTTTTTTGACTTCCTTGTTTCCTGTTTATTTACTCATGGCATTGAATGCATCAAGGAAATAATGACATCTGAAGATTGCTAGGGCTTTTTGGAGAGAATTGTCTCACAGTGTCAGGAAAATTAGGATCGAGGCAAAGCTCTTGGGTCTTTCAGCAGAGCAACAAAGTGAATCACACATCCAACAGCATAAAAGAATGGTTAAAATGGAAAGAGTGGACTGTATTAAACCAGCCAGCAAAGCGTGAGAGCCTTGACCCAAATCCCATTGAAAACCTTTAGAGAGAACCAAAGTCTTCATTACAAGGATTACTCCTGTAAATTTCAGCGCTTCAACATGCATCAGAAAAATGGTGACAATCTAACAGCAGATGGGTGCAAGAAGCCTGTTGATGTCTAGAAGAAACATTTTAGGATGTCACTGCTGTCCATAATTATACAACCAGATATTAACGGACGTAACGGACCTATTCGAGGATACACTTAATTTACATAATCCACCTCACACACTGCCACTTTTTGCAATTTGTACTTTAAATCTGTACCTTTTGTATTAAAAAGAGACAGACTATTTAATTTAATTGTATTTAATTTAATTGTATTTCATTTTATTGTGTTTCAAGTTTC
Organism: Leptatherina wallacei; assembly: GCA_028567055.1. Taxonomy (NCBI): domain Eukaryota; kingdom Metazoa; phylum Chordata; class Actinopteri; order Atheriniformes; family Atherinidae; genus Leptatherina; species Leptatherina wallacei. The sequence goes on from JAOXYM010000017.1 coordinate 19,277,331, forward strand.
TGCTCAATTTTTGTAATTTTGGAAATTTTGTATTTAAAATTTTTGTATTGTTGTGACGACCTCTGCACCGCACTCTGGCACAACAATTTCCTCCGGGATTAATAAAGTAATTCTCATTCTTATTCTTATTATTATTATTATTATCAAAGGGCAATATTATTGTTTACTTTATTGCTGTGTTTGGAGTATCTTTAGTTATTGAAAAATGGAAAAAGCCATTTTGTGATTGCTAATTTTGTATTGTAATTCTTAATTTGCATTTTTTACTTTAAGTTTAGGATGATCATAATTCTGATCAGCAGTGTACATACAATACAAATAAAGCTTCAGTTGATCTCCGTCTAGTCCCTACTGTCATGAACAGATATACTCAAATAAAATGAAAAATCAATCAAACTCTATTTCCTCATTTGGCCTGTGAACAGCAACAAAGTGACTTCAGGAAAAAAAATATATAAAATGATACTGGATTTTTTTTCTTTTCTTTTTGCAGTTTTATATTTTCAAAATTATTGTTCCAGTAATCTACCTTGCGGACTATCAGAGCACGTCTAAAGCATTTAATCACATCCCTCATTTTGTCTTTGAGGTCAGAGATGTTTTCAAACCACAGTTGCCGACTGCAGCACAGTATGAGGTCGCACTGAACTGTCTTTTCTGGTTCGAGTAAAACCTTAGCTGGAGGTTTGTTGGTCAGTGTGACATTGTGTTTTTGAGAGAAATTTCTCCGCAAACAAAGAATTTATTTGACGTCCATTTTGTTTCCAACCCCAGTGTTCTCAGTGGGACATTAAAGTATTTTCATTGACGTCATTTGGTCTTAAGGGAATGGCTGGATAACTTTATTTTCCTTCATCAGGCTGACCGGAGCTGGACACCTGTGTACACATAGTAGTAGACTGTAGAGTACCTACATTATAATTCAATATCTAGATGCATGCATGTTAAAACAGTGTGATGTTCCATCTTATGTATTATGATGTATAACATTACATATAATATTAGATCTAGTATCTAATGTTTTGTGTTTAGGAAAATTATATTTGACGTAAAACAAAACATAAAGAGGAAAACCTTTTATAGAGTTCAGTTCATCTCTTCACCTGCTCCTGATGCTCTCCCTTCTTTCTCCATCACCTGATTGCTCCTTCCTCTTTCCCTTTTCTCTTCACTCGTTCAGTCTCTCTCCTTCAACCAGAAAACAACCAAAAAGAGGATAAAATGCTGAACATTAAATTGTTCAGAAAAGCAAAAAAATTCCCCATGTTAAACAACAATGAAAGCATTCAGCCTTCCTGGCTATCTAGAGCAGTGGTGCTCAAATGGGGGTACAACGGAGTGCTGCAGGAGGTACATAATACATAAGTAAATAAAACATCAGAATAAAAACATTGAGTCGTGAAACAATTAGGAATAATAAAATCAATCTGGTTTAATGCGGTCCATCAAACTAAGTGGGAGAAGCTGCAGCAGCTAAAGGTATCCTTTATTAAAGATTTCACAACAAACAACATAAAAATTGTCTTATTGGACAGCCACAAGACATCTATGCATAGTGATCAGAATTTTAAAAAAAGCTTTTTTGTATTTTTATTGATCTGTTTTATCTTTTTTAAACAGGATATTTATGATTATATAATACTTATGTAAGCTGTAAAGAAGCCCACATAGATTGCAAGCAGATAATTAATGCTGATTTGTTAATATTGTAGTTTCCCTTGTGTGAGGTAGACTGTCAGATTTGTGATTTCAAAGCTGCCTTGAATGCATCGCGACTGCAAAGCAAGCTGCGTGTCACCTTAAGATTCATTTTCTATTCCTCGCCAGTGGCGATTTGAGTTGCCTTCTCCTGCATTATTTGGAGAACTTAGTTGATAAAATACCCGTCCTGACCAGAATACCATCTTACGGCAGACGGTAGATCCTGAACAGCCAGCACACACCGTGATGTGGAGGCAAGAGAGAGTTTAGAAACCTTGTGCCTTTTTCAGCGGATTTGATTTGAGGGGGCAAGGTGTTCATTTGAGGTGGCGTTGCCCCCCTCTTGCCCCTGCCTCGTTCCAAACATGATTTCTTACCCTTTACCCTTCTCACCCTGAACAAAACCTGAATCTTTACTGCTCAAGGGATAACGGAGGACAACTCTTTTACAATCACAATGAAATGAACAGTTCAAAATGAACAACAGATCTTGTTAGATTGCACACCACTCAGTGAAATGTTGATGGCATTTGAAAATGACAGGTCAATTATGGTTTAGAGCCATGGTGAATTCTTCTGACATTTGCTTCATCTGTGATTTCAACAGCTCCCAGTTAGCACAGTTGTCAGGTATAATTGACAGAGAGCCGGCTGAAAATGTGTCAAAACTCCAGTTTAACTTGTCAACACATTAAGAAAAGCTCTGTTTAAAGCTGTGACTTGGGACTTCTGTTCAGAGTGTTATAACCACAGCATATGTCTGTCAGTGAAGCCCTTTAAAACTTTAGCAGCTCTCTTGTCTCCCAAGAATCATCCCATTTTGTGGTTGCCCTGAACTTATTTTTTTCATGAATATGACAGAAGAGAAATGGCTGGATTTTGACCCTGACTGTTCATTTTGTTCAGTGTTTGTTGTATTTGTATAGATTCACTTAGAATTGTGATGGAAAAATATTGTATTTATGATATTTGAACCCTGAAAGACTTTGTGAACCCTGAATGACTTCGAGACCAGGACTGTGGTGTATCAGTTGTGTTTATGTTTACTGTTTTAATGGCATCTGTAAAAGACTTTATGGCCTTCAGCTTATCTGGTCTTCACCCCGGGGGGTCAACATATGGCCCTCGATGGGGGTGTAAGTTTACAATGACGGAGTGTTGAAGTTAACTAAGGAGGGGCTATATGTGTGTATAAATAAGGATTGTGTTGAATGAAACTTCAGTTCAAATATGTCTCCTGGCAGATTTGACCTCCTTGCAAGTAAATAAGCTTATGACTTCTACCTGATCTGAGTGTCTGTGGTTCATCGGGAGTTTTTTCCTAACTATCACACAAGGTTAATATTTCGCCAAGTGTGTGGATAACGTGCAGCAGTGACCTCGGGTGTTGTACGGCCATATTTTTAGACATTTACTTTATCCAAACATTTAGTTAACAAATTATTAAACCATATCATTTTTCTCCAGTTGCAGTACCCTTGACCGATACAAATAATACTCGTCATAGTTATAGAACTGTTTGGTATCAGGGACAAGCTGGTAGAAATAACGGAATTGCTATGGATCTGAGTGACAACCGGAAATGTCAACACAACCGGAAGTCAAATGGTCATGTTTTCCCGCGTAATAAGGTGGATAATCTCCCTCACAAATGTTCTTTAAACAGATATTCTGTCTTCTTTTTTCTAATAGGCTTTATGGCAGGTGGAGAATGGGAACAGGTGGGAACAGGCCATTATTATAGAATCTGCTTTTGAGGCCATTGTTGATGAAGCAAGCGTGCTAAGCTTATGTCTTGGAGTTTTGTCCTGCATGAAAATTACAGCCTTTTTAAATGCTGCAGATTTTCTCTGTTGCACTGCTACAAGTAGGTAACTGTCAGAAACCAACAGGAGGGGTTGAAGGTGATTTTCAGTCCATATTCAAGCTTTCAACTGGGTCATCCTTAAGGACAGCAGCCCACAGCAGTACTCCTCTTCTACCTCACTCAAGCCTGTTTTGAAATGTGCTCTGTATCCATTAGTGAATGTGTACAATTCCATCCATCTGCTCCATTCAGAGTCCCTCCTATTTCATCTGTCCTCTGGTATTTCTTGGCCCATTTTGATGCTTCAGCTTATGAATCTTTGCCAGTGGTTGTGTTCAAGCTTTCTTTACATCCGTTGTGCCACTGAGCAACTTGTACTTCTGGACACACTAAACAGGTTGTAGTTCATCCGCATTGTGCGCCAACAAATACAATAATGGATCATGATATACAGGTTTTGGCTAAAAACTGAAAGATTATGAAGATAGAAAAAAATGCTTGATCGCCCGACTTTTATTCTACACAAATCCATGCTACCATGTAGAACATTGAGTGCTTCACTGTCCCAAGTGTGCAACACACATGCGCATACATAAACATTCTTGTTGAACAGTATTTTAATAAAACTGCCAGCATTGTTCAGTAGTTCTGTTCTGTTTTTGATCAATATTAAACGTAACAAAGGACAAACTTAATTCCTGTTTTATATACTGACAACAATTGGCACGACAAAAAAAAAGATTTTTTTTTTAAAGATGCAAAAGTAGCTATACTACTACTTTCTCATTACAAGAACTGATTGATAATTAAAGGGGATATATTATGCAAAAATGACTTTTATAAGTCCTTGGAATAGTCTCTTACAATGTTCTAAGTCACGAACAGACCAAAAACTCCCATAAAAAACAAC
>JAOXYM010000017.1:19315136-19331218 GCA_028567055.1 Leptatherina wallacei
CCCAGGACACGCTGGAGGGATTATATCTCTCGGCTGGCCTGGGAGCGCCTCGGGATCCCCCCGGATGAGCTGGCTAATGTGGCCGGGGAGAGGGAAGTCTGGGCTTCCCTGCTCAGGCTGCTGCCCCGGCGACCCGACCCTGGATAAGCGGAAGAGGACAGTACGGTGATTTAAAATCTGAGGAGTGACACCTGGTGTGGTCTTGTGTTGCTGTAGCCCAATCTGTTTCAAGGCTGGATGTGTTGTGCTGGTGGCTGTTTGAGTAACTGTTGCCTTTTTATCATCTACATCCAGTCTGCCCAATTTCCTCTGACAAGGCAACTGCTGCTCAAAGGATATTTTCTCTTTTTCAGACCATTCTCTGTAAACCCAAGAGATGGTTGTATAGAAAAATCCCAGTAGATCAACAACCTTGCCACAATCAAAGTTCACTTAAATCCCTTTTCTTCCCCCGTCTACTGCTCAATCTAAACTTCTGCAGGTCATCTTGACCATGTCTACAAGCTGAAATGCATTTAGTTGCTGCCATGTGATTGGCTGATGAACTATTTCTATTAATATGAAATCGAACAGGTGTATCCACAAAGCGGGTGGTGAGTGTGTATACATAGTTTGAAATTGCCACTCTTGGAAGATTTTATTCAGCTATTTTATTATCAAAACTAGTAACAAATGAGACAAAATACTTTTAAAAGCAGAACATTCTGACTCAATAAAACTTCAGTTAGGTATATGTCCAAAATCTTAAAGTACACCTGTGCATTTACTGTAAAGATAATTACTGCCATATCCTCTGGTCCTCTATCACTGTCATCCAGTCCATGACTGCTTCTCTTTCACCCACTGTAACCTTGTTTTCTTCTGTTCAGGTGTCAATTATGGTCAACATTTTACAGAGCCCGTAGGGGAACACTGATAAGAAAAAAAAATCTATATTGGTTTCTTGTGTGCACTAGAAAAGTATCTGATGCCCATGGAAGTCCTTTGTGCACAGGACTACATTCCATGCATTTTAGTCAACGATGTGTGGAAATGGCAATATGTGACTTAACTGAGCTGTATTTTAACCTTGGAATCGTCTATAAAACTTTGTTTGTCTGGCATCACTGTTGTTTTCTCTGGATGACATTAAAAACTAGTTTTGAAGTCATGTGGTCTGTTTTGGCTCAGGGTTCACACCTTGATCAGGTTATTACTGTCATTTATGAACAATTACCCACAAAGTTGGCCAGATGTTTGTATCGGTAGATTTATACAAAGCATGTTGAAGGAAATGCATGTCAGGAAAGAAGAAGTCTGTTTAATTCTACAAGCACATTCTTTACGCACAAGATACTTTATCAAGTGCTCAAGAAGCCAGTATAGATTTTAATTTTTTTCTTCAGCGTCCCCTTGCAGATTCCGCAACATTTGGCTCTTCTGGATGCAAATCCAATTTCCATCAGCTGGTTTAAAAGTTTGGTCACAAACCTAAACACCTGTTCCTGTCCATCTGTTTTATCTGTTCATTTTCTATTTTGTTCTGTTCTAACGTTGACATCTTCCTTGATTGACTTCTACATTTTCCTTTTACACTCAATTATTTAGCATCGGGGTGTCCAACACACCTGATACAAATTAAAAGCTATCATTGACAGCTTGTTGTCAAGTTTTGCCCAAGAATTTTGACTCATTTGCATATTAAAGCTGAAGCTGGTATTTCTTTTAAAATGGAAAACTACAAGCTGATTCCATATCCATACTGGACAGACTTCCAGCCCTTCAAAGAGGCAATCATAATGATGGCCCATATTGAATCAACAGAGATTAATTTTGAGCTGTAAATTACTCTTCACATTAAAAGGCAACATGAGTTAACCACTGTTGCGTCATGCTGCGTTATCAAGTATTAAGATATTAGTACAAAAGTACAAATTCCAATTCCATCACTGCTCTTTTCATAAGGAGGCTCGCCTCTGTAGTAAAAAAAAAAACATTTTTTATTCTGACTGATTCTGAAGTCCAGCAGTGAACCACTTTGTCTTGTAATTGCAGTAAAGAATGTGATCAGATGCTGACATATTTGTTAACTTCCATCTTTACATTTTCCTATTCAAAAGTGTAAATGTATTCATTATTCCAAGTGGAAAAGAAAATCATTGAGGAAATTGGTTCTCATAGGCTGTGATGCAGAGCGACAACATGTATCCAAGCAAACATCTGGGTTCTTTAGTGTTATTTTTATTTTTCATATGAAACAAAATCAACTCTTCCATTGCGTTTTGAAGTGTGAAATGTCTTTTTCATGAATTCTAACAGTACATTCAGTTAATTTGGATTTAAAAGAAAACATCTTCGAACTTGGCACTTAGAAAACAACCACAAAGAAGTGTCACCTTTATTCATTGAGAACAAAATTTACAAAGCCATTCGAACAGTCATTTTTTAATACTTTTATATTTTTTAAACTCAACGGTTGAATATTCAAAATACACTTTTTTTAATGTCGCTTTTCTCTTTGTACTTACAAATATGTACATTAAAGTCTCAGTAACGAAGTGTAATCTCACTGACTCAATCACTGGTAATAAAAATGATTTTTTTTTATTTATATCTCCTGTTGTGTGGTGTTAGCACTCTGTTTTAGTGCTCCACATTTTGAGCTTGAGTGTCTTTGAGTATTCGCCATGCTCAGATGGACGTCCCATGGCTAGGGTCACTGGCTTCTGGGATGGGTCCTCCTGGCACTGGTTGGTAGGACATTGGCATGGGTGTCTTGACTGGGCTCTGCCGGAAGAGCCCCCCGTTGGGTGCCCTGTGTTTGCACCGGATAGAGGGCATTGTAGCACTGCTGAGGGGCAGGGGTAAGGTCCTGCCAGCGGACGCGCCTAGTGTCCTTCCTACCCCATGACCCTCCTGGAGGAAGGTGGTCACAGAAAGTGGGGGTGGCCCCCGGTGTGGTGGGTAGTCCCGAACAGACAATGCCTCCAGGGACTGGCTGGGCTGCATCCTGCCAATGTCCAGGGCAGAGATCTCGATAGACTGGCCTGGCAGCTGCTTGTGGGCTAAGTCTTCGTCCAGGAGGCTGTTCAAACGCTGGTGGACCTGTTCCAGATTCACCTCTTTGTCCTAAAGATAGATGGAAAGGAAGGACGTGCCAAAGATTGTATATGTGTGGAATAAAAGAAACCAGTAGAAAGAAAAGTAGATAGAGGATTTAATGAAGGGGGAGAGAGCATGAATGTGATTAAGCAGGAGGGTGATAAAGAATAAGTGAAAATGAATGAGGAAGTCAAAAGGGATCCAGAGGTTAAAAGAAGAAATGGGACGAAAATGGAGAGTGAAAGAAGACAGAGACAAGGTTACAATGCTTCTCAATATTACCATCATGACTAGTTATGTTCAGTGCAGTAAATGGAGTCTACTCTATCATCATATCAGGGAAGTCTAATAAGGATGTGGCTCTGAAGGAAGCTGAAATAAGTGGATCATTTCAGCTTCATCCAATAGACCGAAATACATGAATTAAAGTCAGAAAAATTCAAGCAGCCAATATTGAGGTTTGCCTTAAAACAGTAAATTTCAAACATGTAAAAGGTTAAATCTTTTGAGATGAACTTAAAGAAATCACTTCATGCAGAAGACTTTAGATTTTCTTTTATAATTTAGTGATCCCACATCTGCATGAAGTGACTCTGATGACAAGTATGTCGACAAAACAGGTTCACAAATACAATCAGACTTAGACATTAGATTGTAGAAACAGTAGCAAACTAAATAATGCAGTTTTTTGTTTTTGTTTTTAAAAACACTGGTGGGAAAGGAAAGGGAGAAGCCAACTACAGAATACAACTGAGACATTTTCCAACAAATGTTACCATGCTTGAGTTTGGCTTATGTTCTGTCATGAACCTATTTAAGTCAGACAACACAAGACAACAACAGGACAGACTGATGGGGTGAAATGATGGATGATGGAACAACATTCTAATGTTGCTGACCCCCATGCCCTGTCCCAGCCAATGACCATCCAGTACAGTATTTCAGGCTTCTCCTGACCTGTGTCAAGAGCCTCAGCCTCTTCCCAGTCTCTCCCTCTGTCTGTCCAAATGTCCCGCCTCCCTTCTGGCGAAGTGCTTGTTTTGTCATTATATGTCAATGGACCAGAAACCCTTTGCAGACTGTAATCCTTAGCCACCTGCTGGAGATCAGACAGTTATACATAACCAAAATGGTGTTCTATAAATCCGGACATTGACATATAATTGCAACTTGTTAGTGCTTGCTTTATGAAGGGAATAGTTTGACATTTTGGGAAATTATCTAATTGGATTTATTTCTGGCTATTACATATGAAGACTATTCAGTCACAACTTAAAAACCACTCAGGTGAAGTCAGTAGCACTAATCATATTAAAGACCTTGTGTCCTGTCATTCCCATGGATGCTACATTTACATATACCAGACATAAAATGACTCCACTGGCTTCTCTTTGAATGACCGGGTGCTCAGCCACATGACAAGGATCCAAACTCCAAACCCTCCGTACTCTATCTGGAGGTGCATCTGTGGGATCCATCTGAGCCACAGATGGCAACACTGTTGGATGTAAAATGGTTATTTACTTGTTTAAAAATGACCAAAATCCCATAATATACCAGATGTTCTAGCAGGGGTGTCAAACTCCGGTCCTTGAGGGTCGGAATCCTGCAGGTTTTCTATGTATCTCTGCTCCAACACACCTGACTCAAATTAATGAGTAATTGTGCAGAGCTTCATAGGCTGTTGTGTCCTTTTGATTTGAGTCAGGTGTGTTCAAGAAGGAAACATTGAAATCCTGCAGGACAACGGCCCTCGAGGACCGGACTTTGACAACTGTGTCCTAGAGGTTGGATACAATTTGGGCCAAACTTGTCCTGCTGGCAGCCAGAGTGAGGGAACATCTGTAGAAAGCAGAGCATGCAGGACACACTACAGCTGCCCTGTGGAACTGATGCTTACAGCAAGCTGAAAAAGACTTATTTTTCCTCTTGATGAGGGAGTTTGTTTATTAATACAACAGGAATCTGAACATGTTCACAATACTGACAAGCAAAAGTAAAGCAGCAACACTTTGCACACCATCTCACCCAATGATGATGGACAATCTCAGGAAGTCCACAAGGGAATACTATGACCATAAGCCATCACTCCAGAAACATCACTATGAGTTTTCAGGACTGCGCTGCATGTGTGAAAACTGCTACTGCAGTAAGACTTCCTGAACAAACAACAAATTAGCTCCTGCATCTGTTTACCTGTCACCCCTCTGCGATGTTTGACCAACCCGTTGTATAAGTACATAAACCTGCTGATCAAAACATCCAATTTCACAAAGTTGGGTCAGTTTCTGTGTTTTTACAGAGAACTAAACAATCTTCTGGTTCTAGTAGTTGGGCAACCAGTTCCAGTGCAGACATGGCTACATATTCTAACTTCTCTTAAAACCACAGAAAAGAGAGTACTATGCATGCAGGCTCCCTCATTTTTTGTGTTTATTCTAAGCCAAATATCTAATTTTACAGAGAGATTAATGGACTCTCATCGACTCTTTTTCTTCAACTCATGACAAGTCAGCAAATAAGAGCATTTCCCATTATGTCAAACTATTGGCTGATGTGTTGAGGCTTGCAGTAAAGTTTTGTTTGAAAAGGCTGTCATAATACCCACATACTGTATTAGTACGCTGTCATGGTGCCAGCAATAAAACAATTTAAAGTGATATTCCAACCAAACAAATCTTTTGAACATTAATCACTCATTCCCTGCAGTCTTGAAAGGTAGCTGAACAATTGCTGCCATGAAGAAAAAGAGCTTTAATTCATCACTGTTGAGCCACACTCTTTATTTTATGTGAAATAAGAAAAAGACAACTAAATAAAAGTTTTTTGTTATTAAACTGTCAAGTCTTTTGACTGGGTTGTCTCCTAAAAGCAGTTGTTAAAGTTACTTTCATTACTGGGGAGATGCGTATTTGAAAAGTTACAAAAAAAAAGAGAAAATGGAGTTAACTTTTCTCTTTCATCAAAGATGAAAGATTACATTTTCTTGTCAACTAATTCATTTGATTGCAGCTGTGAAAACCTGCCTCTGTTGGGATTGAGTTGTAACCAAGAAACCTCAGAGCATTTCTCATTGATTGAGCCAATCATGCTACATAAGTAAGATTATGTTCTTTGAGTCCTGCTGTTCATTTTTGCTGTAGCCAATCCTTTGATCACAGTATCATAATCTGCTAATACAACAATTCTGTTGCTAACAATCTGAGCCATTTGTATTATTTTGGTTTTGTTTGCTTAATTGGGCTGTGGGGAATAGTTACACGTAGCTTATTAAGAACACTCATAAATCTATTAAATAATTAGAATTCACTTTCATTGATAAATATCAATATATTGATTGGTATAGGGATGGCTGTATTGAAAGTGTGAATACAGAGCTTAATCAGTTTTAATTTAGTTTTTTTTTCTCCATCCATCAAACCCTACAGAGTCACATTTTAAGTCTACAGTGTGTTATTTCAAAGATAGCTGTCAGATGGCAACATTAAAACTCAATCAGGATAATGACGTTTGTTTTCAGCACATCTTGTGTTCTTTTCAGAGACACATGTTTATGAATCTGACATGACGGCAGTATGCGGTTATTATGAGAGCAGCTGCACATAAAATGATAAATTAGTAGTAACTCAAACTCGTATGTGCACCAAATTCCAACGTTGGTGGAGTTTGATTTACTGAGTGTTTTCAGGACAGTACTGGGCATTAAATGGGTGCTTTCATCCAGTATAGTTGGACTGTCAAGTCAAACAGGCAGGTCAAGGCTCACACTTTAGTTTAGGGATCCATGTCAAGCCTTAGTTGTCTGGATGCCTCATGCAGAGGGGCTGTCCAGTCGGCAGCAGCAAGATAAAGTCAGAGCTTTAAAGCATTAAGACTTGAATGGATTAGCTAAAGAGAGCTATTGCACTACTGAAGCATGTATTGACTCAGAAGTACAATTTCAAGTGTGTGGATTTTGAATTTGTAGTTCAGTGTTGGCTTTTTCTGCTGTGTTTCTCCCACATGAGCACCAGAGACAGATTGTATGTAACCAGAGATTTCTTTTGGTTTTTACGTGTCAGCATGAGAGAAGCCACAGAAGTCCCTAAGTGGGCACCCCAACCTCTCTCCCAACATGAGAAGGAATGAGAAGATTGATCACGTAATGTCTGGACTATCACCAAGGGCACACCTATTATAACTGGGTGTACTGCAGCTCTACTAAATCGGGGCTGGCGTCAGCGCCTGCTGGATCCATAAAGTAGAGTGTGGCAGTGGCATCTCTGGGCAGGACCGGGGGGCCCGGGGGTCTGGGTCTCGACCGGGGCCTTGCTGGGGCAGTGGGACCCGTTGTGGCTACCATGGCCCGGTTCTGGGTTAGCAAGCCTGCGCCCGATGAGTTGTCGGTGGTCACCTCTTTGGGCTGCTCTCTCCGGCAGTGGTTGCTGTTCCACCACGTCTCCAGCGCAGCTACCAGGAGGGCCAGCAGCAGCCCGGCAGCGAGGATGCAGAACACACCAGCAAAGCTGTGAAGACGCAGTGCTCGTCCCTCCGGCTGAGCATCTGAATGGCTCTGCAGGTCGCAGCGGCCTTTCTTTGGCCACCATTTCTGCTTCAGGATGTCAAGATCACCTTTTTCCTGAAGCTCTAAAATCCTGTGGAGAGGACAGAGTGAGTATTCTTTCATACAATCTCACAGTAGGAGCGCAGTTTCACGTAATAAACACCTCAGGACATCAGGACAAATCCTTTAATAAGCACTGACTAAAATTATATGATGGGCAATAAAATTACAAAGACAGTAGAGCAGAGAATTTAGAATTAAGCAATTTTTAGACAAAACATGAAGGAAATTTGGAAAATCAATCAGAGTGCTCAGAGCGATTACCACACCATCATGTAACAATAATTAAATAAAACCCTGACACCAGCTCATAAAATAAAACTAAGAAAAAAGACCTCTACTACTAATGTCATCTATTAGCAATGACTCATTAAAGACCCAGAGAGGGTAAAGAGCCATTAAACACCACAGTTTTCCCTTTACAGCATCACTTTACTCATGCTGATTGTAAACACGACCTAAAAGACCAGTTGGGTAAAAACAAGGCAAATATAAACAATTAGAGCTTGAAAAATTATTTTCACATCAGACTGCTTAAAATACTGAAACAGAGAAATAAAATATGTCAGCCTGTCAGAGCTCTGAATGAGGGATGGGTGTTGTAAAGGAGAGTGATGACAACTGAGTGGAAACTTTAAACCAGTCAGTGTGGCCCACCGGGGTTATGAAAAAATCCGACATACAGTACAGACACGACATAGGTAATGATCCAACATCAGAACACCAGACACATTTTTCCTTCTCTGGTGTACTGAGGGATCAATCCTCATTCCCAGATAAAGAATTTAACATAAGCCAAAAATCCCTGTATCAATTTTAAAGCTGGAAGACCTCATTGAAAATATGTTATCCAGTCTCACTGTGTTGTCTCTGGAAAAAGGGTTTTCCTCTGATAAATATGGTGACTACAAATATTGACATTCTAACAACATTTTTCAATTAATTTAAATTATTACTATGAGGACATTTTTACTAGATTTAATTACATACTCTATCTGATCCTCAGTGGTTTGGCATAGCACTGAAATGGATCTGGATATTACAGCCAAAGAAAAATAGATTTTATTCTGACATTTCTGTTAAAATGTACAAAAGCAAAGGAAGGAGGCTCAAAGAAGTGTTACTTTCTTCCACATTTCCCATACCATTTATCACATGTGCCATATTAATATTCATACTCTAATGGGTAGGCTACCTGTTACAGCTACAAAGTTCTCGGTGACTACGGGATTCAGCCAAGCTGATTTTAAGGATGCTGAGATTTCCATCCTATTTAACAAGCCTGTATGGCAGTTGCATGTATGAAACTCAGACTGAGTCAAAACAGACTAATTCTGATGAGGGTAACACAATTTAACCGTGTCTGTATTTCAGCACAAGGAGGGGGAGTCTCCGGTATAATCACCCTGCCACTCCTTTAAGTGTTTGTGTCGATGCCTGCGAAAGACCCCTTCTAAGCTGTAAACCTGGGGGAGACACTGTTCTTTGTGATGGCAATTTAGTTTTCCAGAAATCCGTCTCCAGGATGTAGATTTTTGAGCACTTTTTCTTACCTTCTGGGCAACCTGTACAAAAACGTCTGAGTTCAGGTCCTCTTGATTTACACATTAAGCACCAAATATGGAAATGTATGATAAAAAGGAGTGCACTGTGCAGGTTAGTCACAGTGTGCAGACATGAAGCCTGTTTATAAAGACAGGAGCCTCCCTGACATCATATCTGTGAATTTTTGGAAGATGTCAAAAATATTAACAGTGTAAAATTTTTGCCATGCATTTCTGTCATAGATCATGAATGATCATCATAATAAAACAGCTTCTCTCTCTACACCTTGTGGCACTCGGTGCTACTGTTATTCGTATCCCTTCACAGTGTTTCTTATGTAAATCAGACAGAGCTGCTTTGGTGCTGTTGCTGACAGTTTGGCTATTCTTACTATGTATGATCATAAATGTTATGGTGTGTAACTCGCAGGACAAAGTATGTGCAATCTGTTAACGCTGAACTGTCACCCCAAACAAAGAATTGTTTATCTAAGTCTACAACTAATAATAAGGGTAATCACACATGCACACGCAGACTGACACTGGAACAATGTGACACTGGAACAACTCTCTGCTACACATTTGGCACAGAGTAAGAATTTAACATCTTGATTGCCGAGTGTAAAAGAGAGAGCGAGCGAGAGAGAGAGACGGGCAATTTATTTTCCTGCATTACAAATTTGACACACAAATGCATGAAAAAGAATGACGACTGCAAACCCTTCAAAATCCAGTCATTGATTATCAAAAATGGCCAAGCCTCAGTAACCAGTTTCTGTAGCCGTTTTTTTATTTGCATTTATCTTCACTATGGTGTTTCTCAGACATGTTTCATTCATGAAATGGGGCAGAAAAAAATCAAGGTTACCAGGATAGACATGAATTACTCTGCTACTGTAGCTCCTGATTTCACTAAACCACAGTAATTGATTTGATGCACAAGGGTGGGCCTACCTACAAAGTATTATATTTTCTTTGTCAATTTTTTTTTTTAAATTTTGACTAAGGATATACGTTTTAAAATATTCTCGTGTAGCATATTTTGATCACCCCCATTTATTCACTTTTGGACCTGTGTTGTCAGGTTCCCAAAACATTGCACATAACGTCCAAATGATTAAAAACTTAAGTGGACACACTTTAACTAGGCTGTGTGGACATGAACAGTCAAAGGCCTGGGGACAGCTTTACATTGATTTTTACCTGTTTTGGAGAAGGCTTAAGGACTTTGACACAAATCTGACCTAGCAGAGACTAAAGCAATTCCAGAAGAAGAGTTCTCTCCATTTTCCTATCGTTGATGTCCACCACAATTGTTTTCTTTCCCTTAGAGGGTTTCCCAGTAAGGAAATCTATTTAATCTATTAAATTAAAATCACTGGCAACATAGTATTTTCTGCCTCCCACTTGTTCCACTATGAAGCTGAGTTAATTTGTTTTGCTAGTGAATGGAAATCTGGGTACTGAGTGAACAGTGGCATCAGGGTCATTGTATTTACTGTTGCAAAAATAAATGTTTCTTGTGCCCTCAATACAATAAAATCTGGCTTTGAAGTTGTCGTTCCACTAAAGGGCTCCAGAGCAGCTATACAGTAAGACACATGGGAGCAAGGGTAGGCAAGCTTACTGACCACACTCAAATAGAAGACATGCAGAATCACCCGCTCCATCTGTGAGCAAGATGTGGATTTATGGCCAATATTATGACCCAAAACTTTACAGGCCCACTTCTCTTTTCACATTCTTTTTATGTAACTGTGCGCTCATGATTGAGTGGATAAATTAGTCTAAATTAGAACCTCTTATTATTTATTCTTACTTCCAGAAATGGTGTCAACAGGCTTGTAAAGCTTCTGAAAAAAATCTGGATGTATGGAGGAAACGTTTTTTATGTAGGTTTGTGCAGTGGGAATTTTAACATTTAAATAAGATGAGAGCCAAATGCTTCCTAGGACCACAACACGAGCTCAGAGGTTCAGTTCTGTCCTACCTTTACCTTTACAATAAAAAATGTGTTTTGGCAACACTAGGTCCTCTCACTTTTGGCTCCATCTCTCAACACAATTCTTTGATGTAGCTGCATGCTAAGACAACAACATATTAAGTATAATGTTATTATCACTGATAGAACTATAAGTATAAAACCCAAACTGTTATTTACAGGTGATATTTCAACATGACATAGTTTTCAACAAACAGTTTAAAGTGAATAGTGATAAACTTACTTCTGTGAGAAGAGGTCTCTGTAAGGACTGCCATGCTGCAGGGCCATGCCATAACCTCTGGTGGTCATGCTGTTTCCTGCTATAGTCAGTGTGCAGTCGTCATCTGTCAAAGCAGCGTACTCTACCACCGCCATGTCCCACAGAAAAGCATACGACTCCCGCTTTGCCTGGAAATTTGGAACACATTCCACAACACAAAAATATAGATAAAAAGGCTGTGAAGACGAGATATAGATTTTAATCGGGGAAAAAAGTAATCCCTTTTAAATAAAATATTTTTACCATCATTACTCAAAAAATGTATATAAAGAGTTGAATCAGTCTATTTAATTTTTTTTTCCTTTTTATTCTTTTAAAGATCATTAAATGTTAAAACATCAAATGGCACATCGATCATTTCTAACAACCTCTAAATCTTCTGATGATCTTTTCTTTTAACTTTTTCTTTCTAATTCAAACTCCATGGAGTCGAGCACAAGATTATTCTTTCGCTGGGGAAAAAGCAATCTCACACAGAAATTAAACATGTTGCCCACTCAAATTCAACACCAATAAACAATTGTACTGTTCAATTCTTTTAACTGGTGATAAAACCAGTTTCATCCCTGGCATTCCTCTGGGTTTAAGTACAGTATATTTTCAGACACATGGTCATTTTCTAGAGTGTAAGGGCTAAACTTGACTTCAAGTCTCTCTAGATTTTTATCTGTTTAGTACATGCC
The DNA here is from genome assembly GCA_028567055.1 of Leptatherina wallacei. Taxonomy (NCBI): domain Eukaryota; kingdom Metazoa; phylum Chordata; class Actinopteri; order Atheriniformes; family Atherinidae; genus Leptatherina; species Leptatherina wallacei. The sequence continues at coordinate 19,327,312 of JAOXYM010000017.1, forward strand.
TGACTTTCTCCCTCTATGGTGACCTGACATCTCCAATAAAACACACAAAAAATTGCTTCAATTCTCTCTTTTTGTAAGAAATGAAGCTGTGTTGGAGACATTCTTATGAAATCAGAATGAAAAACATGGAGTATTTTGTGGGCCATTGAGAGTAATGAAATAAAGTTAAAACATTTATTGTGTGTATCTGTACATTCCTATCTTCCTTGTCTACACTGAATGCAATGAGCTGCTCACTAAAGCTGTTTAATGATGAATGCATATGGTATTTGTCTCATTAGAAATTATTTTTCAGTCTGTCGCTTGTGTTAAAGAGTCAACAGAAGATGAATAAAATATCAATTAAACGGCAAACAGTTTGTGGAAATTTGACAAACCTCGTAATGTGTGTGTGTGTGTGTGTGCGTGTGTGAGTGAGTGGGGGGGTCCTTGCAGCCATCTGCCTAGAGATTAATTATAGTAATTTCTGCTGATCTCTTAATAAAGTTTTCATGTAATTATTTACAGATATATATCATGTTTAGTGTCAACAACCTTTAACTTACTACCCCACCATAACAAAGCCATTTTGTAGATATGCTTTATAGTATTTCAAGTGTATTTAATTTCCTCAAAAACTGTATGTTGGTGTGTGTCAATGACATACTCTCCTCAATTCAGAATTCATAAGACGATGATGTTGAATTATGGAGTTGCCAGATCTGGTGCCTGGGATTAAGTATTATGAGAATATGCAAGAGCACCCCATCACTTTTTTCTTGGGGACTTCAATGGGCTGAATTTACACATATTGTTGGTGTATTCATGCACTGAAACAAGTGGTTTGGTTTAGCTGAGTACAACAAATAATATATATATATATATATATATATATATATATATATATAATGATCAATATAAATTCTCACCTTCTTGATGCCCTCTGATGGGCTGGAGACAGAGTTTTCAAAGCCATTGTTCTTGTTAATGATCTTCCAGAGTTCTGCAAAAGTGCTGTCCTGCTCCAGAGGGTTGGTGCCTTTGGCATGGAAATACTCATACACAGCAGAGTCCCTCACTGTTCCATAAACCAGGTCCACCTGCTTCGACAAGTCCTGAAATGACCTTGATTTAAAAAAAAAAAAAGGTGAAACAAGTCTGTTAACATCCTTTAAGTTACATTAAGATAAAAGATTACTTTATTTTAATTTGTTAAAGACCCACTATATAACTTTTCAACTTTAATACTCAGCTTTCCGGACTTGTTTGATAGCACAGTGACATCTATTATGTATTTCTAGAGCCCAGCAGCACCCCGCGGTTGAGAAACCGCACTATTTATACTTTCCCATCCGGGATGCTGGCAGCTGAGTTTCGCTTTGCGCATGCGTTACACGCTAGCGAGCGAATGTAAACACACCGGTCTTTTTGAACGCACGCCGGCGGATTCAGCAAAGAAACACTAGAAGACATTATTGGAGGAAGAGAGGAAACTAAGGAGAGCCAAAGAAGAGCAAGAGATAAGACACAAGTCGAGAAAAGACTGTTTTTTACTGTCTGGAGAGAGCTCACACTATAGGTAGGATGCAAGATGGATGCCGAATTAGCCGCTGATAGGGCGCGTCACCGAGAAAATAGTATAAGTTGTATAGTGGGTTTTTAAATTCCAGCTGTGACCATATACATATAACATATAAATTGCCTTTTTGCATGTTGCCACAAAAAACCTTTTTCTTAGTCTTTCAACACTTCAAAATAAAAAAGTAACCATTGCTTTGCTAAACCGCTAACAAATGCCTTGTTTGTAACTTGGTATGACGCAGTAGAACAGAATAATTCAGTTCCCATCTCATTCAGTACTCCACACAACCCTCTTGCTGAGTTTTCCTTCCATTTGAAATTCAAGCTTTAACTCCCTCCTGAATCACCCCGACCAATCAGTAGACTGAAAACGACTGCCTCCCTCTTTGATACACATCAGAGTAAATCACCAATCATCATGTTCCTTATCAACTAAATTAGTTGCACCTGTAGTGTGCTGCTTGCTGCTTCTAATGTTAATAAGCCAACTGCTACTTTCCCCAGCATTACCAGCACCACAAGTCCAGTCTGATTCAGAGTAATGATGACCAGGTTGGAGGGCTGCATTCCTTACTGACTCATTATAAGCTTCATACCAGTTGTCAGTCATTAACTTTTTATAGAAACTGAAGCTATCTTTGTTTTTTTCTTCAACAGTGGTCAGTAAAGAAATGTCTTTGCAGCAGCTGCATCTCATGTAAAAGGCAATGCTTTCATATAGTATCATATTTGTTAAATGCCAACGTCTCAGTAATCAGCTTTTGCTCCAGATGTAATCTGGATGGCCACATTTTTAGAAGATTGCCTTTTTTCTCAGTTGTATTAGGTGAATGAGCATGCTTAACATGGCATCTTGTGAATTTGCCTCTCTCTCTCTATCCCTCTGTATATCTAATCTTTCTCCCAGCTCCATATTTCATAGTTCCCAGTATAAGATTATACAAATTCTAAACTTTACTTCAAGTTAAATATTCTGTTTTAATTTGGTCTAACGACTTATGTTTATGTAATAACATAAACAGTGGGAGCAGCAGTACACTGCTTAGCTTTGAGCTCAATTTACGTGACAAATATTTAGATGTACAAGCTGGAATAAATATACTATATACACCTTTCATTCAAAGAGCAGCTATAGAAAACAACAGATTGATGTTTGGGCGCTGCCACTACTGCAGAACCAAACTACCTAGGAGCTGACAATACTGGGCAACACTTATCTTGTATATATTCAGGAGACATCTGTTCCACCATTTCAGATGCTTCATCAACATGCACTGGTTTTTCATCAATACACATAGATTGAAGTCAGTCTTGTTCATTACCTTTTAATAGCTGAAACACATCTGAAACACCACTTACACACACATAATCAACCATTTTTCTTCCTCCCTTCCTGCATGTTAAACATTCTTCTCTAAATATCATGTGTGACATTATCTCTATGCATCATATGGCCAGACTGTCCAGGAGTAGCAGTCACCAGTAGCTTTAAATACAAGCGATTTTAACCAGTTAACCTGAGAGTTAATCTAATTAGAACTGGAGCTACAAACAGAATAGACTATTGTGATCGCCTCTTTCACACCCACTCAATAGAAGAAAATAAGATGTAAAAAAAAGATCTCAAAGTGTAGAAGCTCTGTTAAGGTATATTTTTACAGACAACGGACAAAGGATAATAAACCGTGTTGTGTGTAAAGATATTATGTTTTTGTTTACATTATATGCTTGCATACATTGAGAATTTCTAGGTCCAAACTGAAGGTTTAATTTCTTACTTTTGGTAATAAAAAGTCAAGCTGCTGGGATTTTTGGGTCATATACCAGAGTTTATAACTCACCTCTGGAATAAAAGTTGATTTCTCCAAAAAATGATAACATCTTGACTTTTAATGTTGTTGTGGACTGCATCTCACTGAGTTTTAAATTCTACTCATATCAAGTGCAAGGCCAAGACATTGGATTTTGTTGGGAGGAAAAAAAACTTTTAATATGTATGTCACACATTTATAAAGCATTGAGGACATATCGGCTCTTTGCTCCAACTGAAGCACTTCAGAATATTTTGATTAAAACTAAACTTAAATGGTGTTATCTGTGTAAAAATAGGCCTTACTTTCATGAATGATGTTTCCATGTTAGAGCAAGGAGGGTTAAGATGTAACATTCCAGAAACAAGCAGTGAGTGAACCCCTCAGGACATTAAACAATAAATTAGCTTATTATGTTTCTTATTTTTCTAAACATTTTTTTTCTCTGTTTGACTTTTTTTTCTTAAAGGAGACATATTATGCAAAAATCACTTTTATAAGTCCTTGGAATAGTCTCTTACAATGTTCTAAGTCAC
>JAOXYM010000017.1:19336042-19349784 GCA_028567055.1 Leptatherina wallacei
TTAAACACGTTGCATCCACAAGGCAGTTCTACTTTTAGTTTGTGCTTTTTAGTTTTTATCTGCTTTCAGCAGTTTGCACTGTTTCTTCTTCACTTTTTGATCTGCTATATTAAAGGTTTCCCATTTATAAACTGCACATCTCATACTTACAAAGACAGGTTTTTGAAAATGTATCATGGCTGATGTGGCGTCATGAGAAGCTTTTATTACTGTGCTCCACAGGGAGCGTGTTGTCAGAGAGGGAGCTGATCTGCTTGGTGAGAGGGCAGTAATGACTTATAAGCAGATATCGCTTCCCAGAAAAGATCCTGCTAAATTTATGCTGAGATTTTGGACCCATGTTGCAGAGATATTAACTGCACAAAAGTTATCCCTCATGGGTTTTTGGTCACTAAATTGACACAAGAGACATAATAGGGATTTTCTAACCATCACCGACTTAAGATTATACCATCCATGTTGGAAAATTTCTCTGGGCTAAAAAATAAATCGGGTTCCCCTGGACAAATCAACAGCTGCTGAAATCAGATGGTAAAGAGCTGTATCTGCAATTATGCTGACTATGTGTTTCCTACAGTGTGAGTCATCATGTGTTCTGTCCTCCTCCAGTTGCAGATATGTTACATGCGTAAGATGATTTTTTTTGGCACCGAGTTCAATATCAATCCATTCCTTCTTTGTTATTGAATTTTTGCTCAAGATCTCCACGCCAATCCTAAATCATTAACTGCCCCCACTTTTTAGCTTGGAACATGTGAGATGCATGTTTGATAAATAAAGATTTTCTTTTTTACTTCACTCATTCCAAATTATATTTATAAGATGGAATTTAGAGCATTTTCTATAAAAACGTTGATAAATATGAGACCTGGTATTCAGTGATGCCCCACTGAAGGACAATCTTTACAAACAGTATAATCCTTGAATTTTCTATATGTGGCATATGAATGATTTATAATGTCTGTCACTCACCTTGTTGCACGAAAGCGCCATAAACAATCCAGATAGCGCTCTGAAGGGAAGTGGAGGCAGATGGTGTTGGATGAGCTCCTGTGTTGTTGTGGCAGCGTACGGCCTGGATCCGCCTGAGCAGGAAGATCATGATGCCCACCACGGGGATGGCTGCAGCAATGCAAGCCCACACAGCCAGGTCAAATGGTGCCAGTAGAGAAAATATGTTGATCTTTTCCTCTGACTTCCGCATCAGGATTCCCACAGAGTAGTCCAGGTAGCGCTTGCTGAAGTCGACCACACTTTCACGCTCAGGTGTGATGGTGATGGCAGATATGGCCAAGTCAGCTCGCTGTGAAATGATAGTCATGTTTGTTCAAAACAAAAGAACAGATTTTACATTTTACCTGAAATAAATGATCAAACACATGTTTTCAAGCCAATTAGGACACTAAGTTGTTTTTTGTTTCTGTAACAACAATGATATCTTAACTCCCACTGCTTATGTTCCCTTACTCTTGTAACAATGCTTTCCTTTATCATCTTTTTGAAAAAACAAAACAAAACAAAAAACTATTTTTCTTCTCTAGAAACCCTGGTAATAACATACAAATAATCATCAAGAGCCACCATGAGTCAATACTTCAATTAAAAAAAAAGGCATACATCATTGAATACTTTAATAAATACTTAAAGTTGCAGAAGGAAAACCTTCGGAATACAACCCCTCAGACTTTGCTTTCCTTCATTACTGTTCTGCTGTCAGCCAATTACATCATTTTTTACTTTGAAGCCAATAACCTGAGAGTTCATTCGGTCTTTGTCAACATTGAACACTAGACAATTTTCTAGCTAGTTCTGGAGTTAATTCTCTACTATTACATTATTATCATATCATACACTCTCTCAGTATTGGCATCATCTTAATGTTTCACTTCTTTAAAAGCATGGCCACTGAATACAGTATGTGAATTGAAGCACAAGTCATGTGTTCAAATATGTCTGTTTTCTTTTTTCTCTACGCAGTAAGCATTCCCTCCTCATTAATCTTTGATTGTTTAACTACATTGTTCACTTAATGTACAGCCACAGAGTTCACTGGAGCAATAAATAAAATTACATTTTAGGTTAAGCATTTGCATGTTTGAAATAGTTCTTGATAAATTGTTAAGGTGTGTGGAGGTGTATAGTTTTATGTCACATGTAATGCACAACATGTTGGTGTTTGCCTCCATTAGTAATAAAAACAAAACAAAAGGTACTGTTGTTGTTACATCAATCAAACTGGGCCAACATCGGCTGGAGAAAAAGGAAAATGCTCTGCAGATAGACCAGATGGCACTGAGCCCTGTTTAGCAGATCTTTTCTCCTTAACAGAGTCTTATAACTGAGCTCCTGATTCTAAACAATGCACCGCTTCTAGAAAACTCACTTGGACTGAAATGTTGACACTGACAGATTGAAAAAAAGAGGGGGGGGAAAAGGACTGACCTTGCCAATAAGTTCACCAATCATGCCATTCCAGGATCCATTAGGGAGTACTGAGCCGTATTTTCCATCGCCGACTTGGTAGATGTCATATTTGAAGCCCAGGATCTTGGCGAGGGCGTCCAGGACATCAATTGAAAAACCCTTATATCGTTTTGCTTGGCCCAGAATGTTTTCTGCCACCATTACAAAAGGTTCTTCCTGTTTGAATTAAAATTGTGGAAGAGGTTTCAGATTAAGTTGCTTACATCATGAAAATGCAGAGAAATGTGAATGAAAGTGAATTTCATCTGTAAGGCAGAGATTTCGTCTCGAACTTTGAAAGAAGTAGAGAATGTGCTTATTCAATTGCAGGTACACCATTTATCAAGATGCACCAAACCCTCCTCATGGCCAGACTGACGACTGAAGCGAGGACACATTCAGTCTTCTTAAGAACTGTGAGGTGACACCTTTATGAAGAGTCTACATTAAACTTCATCTTAATAAAATAGTTTCCTTAGCGACTGTTGACCCGTAACACATGGCACTACGGCAACTGCTGTGGTTCATCAACGTGGAAATTGCCATTTAAAATTTATTGCGCCACCCATAGTTCCTCTTTATGGGTCGAAAGTGTCAGGGCAGAATTAAATGGTGGAGGTGGAGTAGAGGGAGCTGAGGAGGATGGGGAGAGGGACACAGAAGAGGGGGGTTGTTAAAGTGGGCAGGGGCAAATGACTTGATTAAGTGACACTGCCATGAGAGAGCTGAGCAGAACTTATGTGAATAAATACAGTGCAGGTAAATCATCTGTGAAGAAGAGGAAAAATGGAAAGAAGGAGGAGGAGGAGAAATGACTGAGGTAGAGGACGAGGGCAGAGACTTTGACACTGGAATCTTTGAAGTTAGTTTTAGAAAAGCTGCTGCAGTGTAAGCAGGTTTTAATGACCTTCTGGAGTTTTCCATTCTCAGATTCCCGTTTCCAATACAAAAATCTGTGTGTATCTGATGTTTGGTGTCGCCTCTCACAATAATCATCCAAATACTTAAAACAAATGACATGCATGTTCAAACATGCCACCATCTACGCTACTGATTTTTTTTTCTTGAAGTGTGTGAAATACTGAGAGTTTTATTTTTATCTGTAATTTGAAAACCCTGAGAAGCACTGTGGGCCATTCCTGGTTCAATTGTCTCATCACTTTTCCGAGATCAAATGCTTAACATTAATATTGCATCAGGCATTACTTTATTAGTTTCCAAGTTCTGGATAAATTTGTTCATATTATATTTGATCATATTTTGGTAGCAGAGGTTTCTGTGATCCGCTCTACTTATATTTATGGTCATTTGCTGTAACAACTCTTTGCCTTTTGAGGACATTTCCTACATTAGCTTCACATTTCTCTCCATCAGAGTCCTTGGAATGATATGAAGAGAATATTTCATAATATTAACATCACCTCAAAACTGAGGAATCAAAGCAAAACAGAAAACTAGAACTGAATTTACCAGAGTAAAAAGAAAAGAAACTCACTTAAAGGTGAGTTCAGCAATAAATGCATACTAAAATTAGATTAAGGTTGTATTTGACTGCAGAAACAGCATATTATGTAGGCCAAAGGTTGGACCTAATGAATGTGTTCATGTGTTTGCTCCTGTACTATAGGATTTGCTATATTTACTGTACATTTGCCTACTCAGGTCAAAGTGTAAATAGATCTAGCATCATTTCACAACTTACCAGTAATGTAACAATCTTGAGCGTGACTCCCTGCATACTGCTCTCTATTCGATTCTCCTTCAGGCTACCATTCAAACCACGAGTGGAGTCCCACGATGCCAGCTAACAGGGAGAAACAAACATCAGGCAGATGGAAAAAAGAACAGTTAAAACTGGAAAAGGTCGGCATCCTCTGAAAAAGTTTCAGGGCTGCTCACAGATAGATCTATCACATGTATGATCATTTACGGATGAATAATGTGAATGAGGATGTGAAGTTGTAAAACAGTAAGTATCAAGTCCATCAACTATCTTTTGTCTCACTTAAACTGATTATCAGCTCTAAATAGTCAGGGTTTATATTTAAACCTGGTCTGGTTACGAAGGGAACGAGAGTTTGTTTTTGGCATGTTTTAGGACAATTGTATTCCTCTGACTGTATGCTGAATTGTATATACTGAGACATTTTGTCAGCAATCTACTCCAAACTTCACCAGTAATAAGAAAAATAGAGGCAGTGACGAGGAAAACAACAGGCAACAGCATAAATATCCAATAATTATAACTTTGAGGAGACTTTCAGCTAGTGTGAAACCACTAAATAAATTCCAAACTCAACAGCTGTAGACATCTCTTTGAGTTTGTGTCCTGAATCCAAACTTTTATTCCACATGGCCAACCTCTGGAGTCATGTCTCTGGTTGTGAAGCTGATGTTTGTTAAATTCTTAATCAGTGCTGCTAGCTGGACAAGGATTCTCAAGGATCTGACACATGATCCGGAGTGGCTTTTGATTTGAGCTGACAGACCAAGACTTTTGGCCCAAGGTCAAACTACAGGCTTCTCTGGCCAAAGCAAACATCCAAGTACCTTTTCCACTAAGCATACTGTACTCTGCAACAAAGCGACCCAACAAAAAATCTATATATGAAAGTTGTTATATACCAGCAGCAGTTTTTCTTCAGTGTTGCAGAATTATTTCAAAATATCAGGTAAAGGATTGTGTTCATTTCAGCTTGTTGTTTTTGGATTCATGATGGTTTAATCAGATTTTCCATCACAACAACACGTTTACACTTGCTTCTCTCAAGTTATTACGTGTTTTTGAAAAACAAGTCAATTAATTAGTATATATGTCAGTCATGTGTTACTCATATAAAATTCAATTCTAACTTAGCTTGAGGTCCAATGTCTGAGAATATCCTCCACCTCATCCTTCCCTTTCAGTTGTGTAGGTGGAACTATGGTGGCTGTGACAAATATTCAAAGCCTGCTATAAAGCCAGTGTTTGATTTATAAGCTACTGTAGAAAGACAACAGTGCAACAAGGCTGACTCCGCTGTGCAGATATAACAGGTTCATTCAAAGATCATCAAAACACATGCAAGGTTTTGATCATCACGATCCTACCCTAATGAAAATAGCATTCCTGTCCATCTTTATTATCTTAATATGACCCTTTTACTTGATTGAAATAAGCAAATACTGTAAGTAATGGCCTGAAAATATCAGATAATAGAAACCTGAACTTATTGGGTTGGTGCTTTAAAGAAAGAAAGAAAAAAAAACATTTTATTATGATCATTTTCCAAAGAAAGGCTAAATGAACAAGTATTTGTGTCGCTGACAAAATCTGCAGTCTTCAAATTAAAGACAACTATACAATTGGGAGAAAATAATTAGGACTGATAGAAGAGAGCGCAACAAAGGTATTGAAGTGTGAATGAGACAGAAACATGTGGGACAATCAGAGGCTGCCAAAAAACATCACAAGAAAATTTCATTATTAGTTATTATCTGTTTGTGCTTCACAACCCATCTACAGAGTCTTAAAACAAATTATTGCTTTGTAGCTTCACTGAAAACTGATTAATGAAGTGAAGTCATGAAGTGAATCATGCTTACAACCCACCAGCTTGTGTGGGTGGATGTAAACACTTTTCTCCCCTCTCACTCATGAAATGGGCCTTCTGTTTGATTGAGCTCTGTGTCCATGCCACCTTCATGGAGCTCAGATGTGAATTTTAAATATAGATACTACATGTTTTACCACCTCTCTGTAGAGGAAAAAAAAAAGAGATGTTGTGAGAGTAGATCTTGGGTCACAGCTGGGTTTTGAGCACAGTTCTGTTTGTCTCTCCCAGTCTTACTGTAAATGTGTCAACTTATTCATCTGTGTTGATGTACGATTACATTACGTCTGACCCCACCTAAAAAAATGATTAACTATTGGTCCTTCAGGTTCTGGCAAATAACTGGTAATTAAGCATAGACTCATTAATTTTATGTGTTTTATCTGGCATTACGATGTGCAAATTGGAAGGTTGCAACACTGCAAGTACAACTAGTTCCAGTGCACACTGGTACTCACCCCTGCTGGTCAGGAACCTTGCCATGTTGAAAATGCTCTAATAATGCTTATTTCTGCACAAGAAGCTAAACATTCATTATATTCCGGCCCATCTGTGTATTTGACTCGGCTCTTTGTTTGTATTCCTGAGTGTGCATTGGGGCGAAATGTCAGTCTGCATTGCTTGCCTCACAGGGGGCTATTTTCTCCATGAGCAGCTCTGTCCTCTGTGAAAAACACTGAGCAATCTCTGCTCTGTAAACTGAGGAACACTAAAGAGGAACACTTCTACTTCACAGAGCTTTGCACAACAGCATGCCACTGGGAAGGTCACAAACAATAAATACAGCAAAGCCACACCAAAAGCATTTAAGTAACACATGAATGATCACACTGGTCATTTAATAATAATTTTGAAAATGTTATTGCTAAATGTTATTGTCTTGCTATGAAATTTCTAGAAATTACAAAGTCACAAGGAAACGGGAAGTGGCTTTTAGAAGTGATGCATTATATGTACTTTAAGCATGGAAGAAAAGATTTATTTTTTTTACTATATGAAAGATCTGTCTTGCTTTTTATCCTCTTCCTCTCTTTGAGGTGTCAGGATGATGGAGATTTAAGTTTGATATAATCTTCCCATCAATATGCAGAGTCCACTTTCTAAGTACACTGAAAAATCTCAAGCAACTTTATGGTTCTCACAAATTGGCTTTTTTTTCCCAAACAAGTCAAATCTGATTCTCGTTCTCAAACCTTACAAACAAGACTTATAATTCCTCTAACAGATAACCTGAAATGTGTTCAAATACATAAAAAACCCAAGCCAAGGATTTTCACAATTGGCAATATTTAATCATGTAATATACATCCATCCATCCATCCATTTTATGTACTGCTTCATCCATGTAGGGTCGCGGATGGGCCGGAGCCTATCTCAGCAATTATCAGGCAAGAGGCAGGGTACACCCCGGACAGGTCGCCAGTCCATCACAGGGCCACACAGAGAGACAGACAACCACTCTCACATACACACACACTTTAGGGAGAATTTAGAGTGACCACTAACCTATCATGCATGTCTTTGGACTGTGGGAGGAAGCCTGAGTACCTGGAGAGAACCCAAGCATACACGGGGAGAACATGCAAACTCCACACAGAAAGGCCAGTGTTTCAAACCCCTCCCCAGCTCGAACCAGCAACCCCCTCTGGCTCAAACTTTGCCTGGGACTTGAACCAGCGACCTTCTTGCTTTGAGGCTCATGCAATATCAGGTGGTTTATTTAAAAAAAACAAACAAAAAAAAAAACCTACCAGCTACCACTGTCCAAACTGTGATATTGTTTATTTTCTATCTGAAGGTTCAAGCTTTGTGTATACTACTTTATACTTGTATAATACACACAGTACGAGTTAAAAGTTTGGACACATTTTCTCTTTAGATTTAATGGGGAAGCGTGTCCAAACTTTTGACTGGTGCTATATATATATATCTTCCAGCAAAATGAACAACATGATTAAAAGACTGTCAATATGCAGTCTAAGAAATAGTAATAATGATAGGGCTGCTATTTAGCTAATGGTTGCGGTACTCCTAAATAATCCTTTGTTATGGGACTTTGAGAATGCTGGTGACCATTTGAAAACAACAAAAGGGAACAAAGTCAAATAGTCTGGCTTTCATAGCACCTCAACTGTCTCAATGACAGGATCTACAAAAAATTGTATAGAGAGCACTTAGTTTCATTTCCTGGAGGCATTTAAACAGCATCATTATAAACATGACAGTACAGTTTGAGCTAGTTGCAGCTCTTCAGCTTTTCTTTCTTTCCTGCTAATTCTAAGTCAAGTGCTTACATATTGACAAGCTCTTTATGCTAGCAAGCTTCCTATTGAGCCAAACGCCTTTGTCTGACTCATGAACTACAGCGAGATGATGGTGTGTGCCTGTGAATGTGTAGGTGTGCATCACATATCATGCTGTACAGTAATTGCCTTCCTTATTTAGTGTGTCCTCAAGAAACAAAGTGTGAACAAAAGTTTGGATGTAAAAAGTGACAGATCCTAAAGAACTTGAGGTGGTATTGAGATAGTGTAATTTGACCTGCGCAGTATAACATAAATGAACAAAGATGAATTGAGCATGTGAAGTATGAGAAAAGCATGAAAGGTGGACAGTCAACAGACCAAACCCCAATGGCTCAGGGTGAAACTAGACCTTGGAAACTCCAGTGAATCATTTTTTTTCACTGTCCTGTGACTATCAAACATTTGTTTGTGATTTAACCAACCATGTCACAGCAAGTATCAGGAGCATTTCAGAAGCAGCTTGGAGCGCCACTTAGCTTAGTTTTAATGGAAGCCATGTGAAGCTGTGAAAGAGTCAGAGAGGTCATAAATGGCCAGGCCTAACAGAATCTGGTCCATTTTCAAAGTTCTAGCAAGTTAAAAACACAAGCTGTTATATGACACTACAGATTATTTCTTTCTTTTTAAATCAAATAAAGGTCAAGACCGGAAAGGACAAGGCTTGGAAAATGACTGCAGGAGTTTTGAGACTGATTGAGGTTATTTGATACCACAGAAATACTTACAGTAATTCAAAAAATCCCTCAATTTAATTAATAGAGTCAGGCAGACAATGCTTCTGAAACCATGTGAGGGACAGAACATGATCATGATGCTGCAGTGCTTAGTGGAATCCAGGGTAAAGTCTCAGAGCTGATGGTGTATGCCGAAGTAAAAGCCAAACCAGGATGTTAAGAGAACTGTCCGTAGAGCTATGAGAATGTGTCAAGGTCTAGATCTATTAAAGAAAAGGATCCAAGAAAATTTCTGCGTTTTAAGTGCCCAAACCACAGTGTCGTCCATTATTAGATGGAAGAAGCTTTGAATCATTAATAGCCTTCCTGAACCTGTATGCCTAGCCAAACTTAGCAATCAGGGACACATGGTTTGACATCTGACAGGAAACTAAAACAGCCAATGGTCAATGTGAATACAATTCAGAATCCTTTGATGGAAAAACCTCACAGAGAGACAAGCATCAATATGTACCTTTCCCAACTTGCTTTTAGAGTCGAGCGACCAGAAGCTATTCCTTACTGAAAAACATATGACAGCCTATTGGTTGTTTGCCATAGGGCATCTAAATGACTCTGACCATGAAAAGTAATCTTCTTCTTTAATGAAAGAAAGATTAAACTGGCCACAATTCCCAACACAATGTGGGGAACACCAAACGCAAAGCATGACTGCATTAATACCATCCCTACAGTCAAACATAACGGTGGCATGTTCATTTTGTTGGGATGTTTTTCTACTACAAGGACTGGCAGTTTACATAGGAAGAAAGGGAAATGGAGGCAGAAAATGTTGAGCCATCCTAAAAAAAAGTCTGCTCCAGAGTGCTCATTATCTTAGGCTGGTGCTATGGGTTTACATTTTAATCTGACATGTTACAGCACATCCCCAGAAAACTTACTGGGCAAACATAGTGAAAGTCCTGGAGTGAATCTGGACCTGGACCCAGCAGAGCATCTCCAGAGAGACTGAAAATGACTGCGCTGATGCACCACATTCACCCTGACTGATCTTGAACAATTCTGCCAAGAAGAATGAGAGAAACTTCCAAAGGAAAGGTGTGCCAAGCTTGTACCATCATTCCCAAGATGAACTGAGCCTGCCATTGCTGCTAGACGTGGACAGAGCAAACTATCTGCATACTTAAGGACATGGGACATTTCAGTCTTAATTTTGATACATTTTCAAATTGCTTGAATCTCAATATTCAGAGGATGGTGTGTATGACTGTATGACTCTGTGGTAGAAAAACACATAGGGCAACAACTTGAGAATGGTGGCTTCACATATGTAACCACAACTTGTCTATAGAAATATATCAAATAAAAATGTTATTTTTTAAAAGTCTTATTTTCCTCTTCAGCTCAAAAGATTAAATGAGTTCAGCTGTGTTATCTCTAATCAACAGAACCATGCTGCAAAATAAGCTGGGCAATTTGATTAGTCAAGAGGAGAGACATCAGGCCTGATATACTGGGGACAGGCTGGGTAGACACAGCACCACTCTATCATTTAAGCCTCTAATAAGCAAGACGAGGCAGGATTCATTCCATAAAACTGTGTCAGACAGCAAAGATAGAAAAACTGAAATGGGAGGGAAAGGAATAAAAAAGAAAAACAATTAGAGGAAATGATCTGAACTGGGTTCTTTCTTCTGTCGGGTAAAGAAGCACACGCAAAATAAGGTTTCACTCATCACATATTTCCTTTTTCTATCATTCCTCTATTTATTCAGTGTGAATGTTTCATGAATGTAGATTTTAGAAATGACTTATCTTGAAACACAGATGAGGTAACAAACAGTAGTTTGATCAGTACAGTAAACACAGTTATCTCCTTTGTTTGTTTTATTATAAATTGTTCTGTTGCATTCAGGAGAAGATAGACTGATCTGCTGGATCGTTGCACACAGCGAAGGCTTCAAAACTAGTTTGCCCTGTTAAAAAGTAAAACACAAAAACAAAAAACAAAACAGAAAAAAAACTGAATGCAAACTTCCAACTTTTTCTAAAAAGTATTTATTCTGTCCCCCCATATTCCCTGAGCAGGTGCTATAGAATATGATGTGCATTTAAAATTAACTCTTACTGAAAAGTTGGTATCATTTACTCACTGTTGCTTTTATGATGGATGGGAGTGCAATACATTAGTGAGCATTAATAAAAAGAATATATTAAGACACTTTTCCCTTTTTTTAACCTTGGAGAAAATTAATTTTAATCACTACAGTGTTGCAGCTTGAACAACCATAAGCAAGAAAGGCCAGTATTATTTTTCTTTGCAATGAAGACTTGAGGGAAGGCAATTTGCATGAAATAACAGTTAAATACATTAGAGAATGATTGTGTTATGGAATATAATGCTGCTGTCATTAGCTAATCTATGGCAATACAACTTGACCAACACTGTTACCCACACTGTTAGATTAGATATGCTTTTTATAAGGAGGTAAGGAGCTTTTGATAATTTGTTAATTTTAATGATAATCTACTGAAGAATTCAGCATCAACAGGTATCTGGCACTTCTATAGTAGCTGGCAATGAACATAAAAAAACTAATTATGCTTTGGAGATGATCTAATCTGAACACAGCGATGCAGTTGGAACAGTACCAATCCTATATTAGGGTCCAGATGAATTAAATGAAATAAAATTGGTTTTGTTTTGGCTTGAGAAATGCTGCTGTCTCATGTTAGTGTTGTGTACACCTGTGGGCGAGACTCCAAGCAGCTGAAGCTGTTAAAACACTGTGGGGAAAGGAGGGTTTCTTGAACCAAGACTTCTCAGTGCTTTGTAAATTAATTGCTAAATCAACACCCTCATCAACCCCCTGCAGATCTATTGTTGGCAAGAGAGAAGTGCCATTTAGAGACTAATGTCATTTCTGCTTCATGAGTCAGTGAGAAATAGGTTACAGCAGTAGGAAGGGTAGCACAACCATCGACTACTGTCTCTTCTCAGACACAACATGCAAAGTTGCACATTAGAGCTGCAACATCCTTTATCGTTAACATCAATCACTAGTTGCAGGGTGATAATGGTCAATAAGAAAATTCTGTCATAAACAAGAGTCAGTAAAGTTTTTATTTCACTGGCTGAAACTGCTGACTGTGTGTGTGGTCAATACAGGTTAGACTTGCTGATTGTAGGGGTCTACTTGAGGTAGATGAACAATCCTCTCCAGTTAACATCACATATGTTGGTTTAAGGCTGGTGTTGGCAACCAGAATTGGATGGATGTTGCTCTTCTATTTCTGGTTGTTGGTCTTTAAGTCAGGAAAGAATCGAGCAACGAGGGAAGCCAGGTTAAGGCTGCTGGTGACAACTACCGGACTCATTTAAAATAGTGTTAACATGACATCATAGCAAATAGTGGGAAAAAACAAAGCTTCCATGAGATCAAATCAGGTTTTATTCAATATATATTGCAACAAGGATTTTGTGAGTGCTCCTAATAGTATTATAGTTAAAGATTCATCCCTCTTTCAGGGATGAAGAGCATTTTTGTCAGACTGTTGCTGAATTATGTCCTGTGACAGGGATATTTTAACAACAAATGTAGGAAAATGCTAACCTGTCTTGTCTTTTTCTTTCACTTGTTACAGTTGAGACAACACCAGAATGATGTTGAAAATGGAGCTAAATGAGTTGAAAATTCTTCCTGACATCAGGAGAAAGCTGATCTAGTGGAGTAGGTGATGGATCAGGCCAACAGAGCAGACCGGTCAAAGAAGACTGGAGTTTTCAAGGCGGTGGTGGTCACGCTTTCTTTGGTTTTTACAGAAAATACATAAACCTACAGAAGCAAAAAGCACTACAGTTTTTGCATAAGCTTGACCTACTCAAGGCTAATGGCATAGTTACATGGTTCAGGAAGTTATATCACATATATGGAGAATAGGTTAGGCTGTGCAAAAATGGCACCATATGATACGTAAGTGGTACTATTAACCATTTGAATTACTTCTATGTTGAATATAATGTGACACACATCACACCAGAAAATGAAATGAGAATCTGAAGCTGACTCTTTAGAATACTGCACACCATTAAGCAGACATAACGGACAGTATTGGGGTAATATTTTCAGTCCAAATGTTAATGTGATTTTGAATAATACAATAGTCCACTGATACTGAGGAAGCATGTGAGATAACTTCTGCATGATGCATGCAAGTTGCTTGGCTAGTAGGAACAATTATATTCAAATGAATTGACTTTTCTCCATCAGAGCTCCATGTAGGCTGGAAGTCATTAGCAATATCGGCTTTGAGACGAGCTGACACATCAATAAGAGCAAACCGGAAAACCAAAACAACAACAACAACAGCATCGATCACTCTGCATCAGCACTGGGTGGTGGAGAAATCTCACAGTAGCCATTCTGAAAATAGTATTTCAGTCTTCATTACAGTTTCTAAGCAGAAAGACGCCTCATCTAAGAGCCATCAGGCTGGGAAGAAAATGGACTGAATGCAGATAAATGATGATGGAGAGGGAGGAAACCAGAGCTGAAAAATGAGGATAAAAGGTTAGGGGAGAAGAGGAGACGCAACCATGCTGGATAGGAAAAAGAGAGGGATGGTAGATGGAAGAAAATGTAAAAATCAAGGGACAAAATGAGGATGTCTCTGAGGGGTTGGCAGGTGGAGCTCAACATGGAATC
>JAOXYM010000017.1:19355903-19369716 GCA_028567055.1 Leptatherina wallacei
CACCTTTTTTCTTTAGCCTTTAACACATCTTGAGTTGTTGATTTCTTTTATGTTTTATTTTATTCTATTTTATTGTTACTAGTAATTTTATTGCTTTTATGTTTTAAATGTTTAGTATGATGTTTATAGTGTGTACAGCACTTTGTTCAACGTTTGTTGTTTAAAAGTGCTTTACAAATAAAGTTGGATTGGATTGGATAGACCAAGTGTATGCCTTCATGTAAACAAATTTTGATCACAGATCTTCCCCCTTCAGGATAATGTGTTTAACCACACCCAAAAAGAGACAAAAGAACATGACAAAGAGCCTAGGTGGTGACTTGGCCTCCACACTCCCCGGATCTCAATCCAAAATACTGACATGAAGACAAACTATACAATACTGAGCAGCAAGTTACACAATTAATAATGATCACCTCTTTAGTTAACATATCAAGATAATTTTTTCTTTTTATTTCACTGTTGCAACTGTTATTGAGCAGAAGAGAATCTGAAACTAGACCGATTTTCTGTCAGCCATTAACAGATCAATATGATCAGTGTGACGTATATTAAGGACATTACTTATAAATCTTTAAGTAGTTTTTACCTCCAGGGACTGCAGGTAGCCTTCCTGTGGGTCGCAGAGCAGGGAGGAAATTCGATGATTATTCCTCATGCAACGGACGTTGGTGTCTCTCCACAGTGGGAAGATCTGACGAATGATGGTCATCCGCCCCAGAGAGCTGTGAACCAGCTCCATGATGTCTGCATCACTCACCTCCTGAAGAAGAAGAAGACAGAGAAGGAACTTTTTACGCACTTTTACGCCACACAGTGAGAAATTATAATTAATCCAAATGGAAATTTGAAAAAAACAGATAGCCTTGAAAACTGTTGGCTGCTAAAGCAAGTAAAATATCAGATGGGAGAATAGAGAGTAATTAAATAACGATAGTTCCAGCAAGTTAAATTAAGGGAGCTGATAGGGGCTTGAGTTGAGATATAAACTAATCTGCTTAACTACATTTTGAGTGTTCCCTCCCCCACATTAACAGTAACCTAGAAGAAGGATTTTCTTTCCCATAGTGGTTTATTAGATTAACTGAATCAAGTATTTTAATCCTGATGCATCGCTTCTGAGATGTAATTCATACTCAAGGAAACTTATTCAGATTTTATTCAGATTAGGCTGACAAATTAATGTTTTTATGAATATTGTTCAGAATCATAGGCAAGGTGACCCTTGGGTTCTTTTTATGTGGGATTTTCACAGTAAAGATCAGGTCAATATTCATGGGACACTGCTGCCTGCTAGTCTCCAGAGCAGGAAAACGTTCAATGCTCTGGCAGGCACCAAGTCTCCTGAGAAACCCTGGGTTCATATACTACCTGACAATAAAGCTGAGAGGTTACTGTCAGGTCAAAACAGCAGCTCCATGTTGTGTTTTCCTGAATTAAAATGAATTTCCCCTCGGGGATCAATAAAGTATCTATCTATATACCTGCCTGAAGACATGTTCTCCATCCTTTCTTCTCATCAGACATTTTGATCGTTCTGTTTTTGCATCAAGCTTTCTGGTTTTACTGCTGGTCCAAGTAAACACTTAACTTTAATTTCTCTTGGCCTCTGACTGCATAGTGCTTTTATCTTTTCATCTTAATGTGGCCTTTCAATTTGTCATTATCCTGCCATTGCTTTTAGTCTTGTTTATTCACCTACAGATGACCATGAGTCTTGGCTTTTTCCCTCTAATTATTCATCAAAATGCATATTTTACCTTTTAAATTCCATTTGGCTTGTAAGCATTTTCCCCAAAATATATATCTTATGCCATAAATATGTTTTAGAAAATGCAAAATGTTATGGAGAGAAAAGTGACTGACGATAAAAAATTGTGATCCAATTTCTCACTGTGAGTAAAAGATTTTCTTCCCTCCTCTGACTCTTTACAGTCAGTCAGATGAAAAATATGAATATTCATGAGCTGCCGCCACACATTCATCAGGCAAATTATGTTGCATGGTTCACAGAGCTGAACATCAGTGTCTGAGTTAATAACTTACAGTGCCACCCAGTCCAAGTGTTCTGTCACCATCACAGCTGACATTTGTGCCATGAACTGACCCAACAATAACACTCACCAAGGGGGACATGGACCTGAAAACATGTGCCATTTTCCTCTGTCTGAGAAGACAATACTGAATAGCTTCATCACTGCTACAGCATATTTTCTCTGTACCTTGTGCACTGTGAAACTACTTTAAGAAGAAAAAGTACTCATAGCTCAAGGCTGCTAAAGAGAACAGAGATCATTCCATGTGTTTTTGACCCAAGAGGATTTTAAACTAAAATGATGCAGATTGTGATCACAATAGAGCTTCTAACTCAAATTATAATGATACATACACAAGCCGAGCATACACAACCAAATACTTCTTAAGTCTTCAATGATCAGATAGTTACTTTCGACGGCATGCAAAATTTCTGAAAATGTGAATACAGCACGGCCATGTTTCAATGACAGCTGATATACATTAATCACATCAGGTTGAGCTGACAGGCTAAATTATCTTCTTTGTGCTGCTCATTCTATGTTATTAATCTTTCAGTGGAAATGAATCAAAGTTTTACAGGTAATCATGACAGTCGTTTAACTAGAGGTTGAGGTGCTTTTTGAAGCTTTAGGCAGAAAAGCTGAGAGGCAGTGTGTCTCAAGACTGGAGAACAAAGCACTGGGTATTGACATTAATTTGAGTTATTTTTGTGTACAAAATGTATACTTGTCTTTTAATGTGTTTCGAATACTGAAAGAAAAGGATAACTGGTTGATAACCATCTTATCTGGTGATGGAACAAATATTTTTTAGAGAATCATGAAACAACAAAAAGCCAGTTTTGCTATCTGTATGATCAGAGGTGTAATTTTCCAAACATCCCTCATCAGAAACTTAAACAACAGAAAGTATACATTTCTGTAAATTGTGAAAAAATGAATGTTTTCTCAGATAAATCAGTGTCGTGATCTGCTGTGAAAGGAAAAAACCAGGGCTGCTGTGATGAAATCATTTCTGGATAAATACAGTGCAAAACAGAGATTATATGCTTATTGTGTAAGAATATATACAAACTGTCACACAGACACTGCTGCTATATTGTGTATTACATATGCTGAGTACGGTCATCCTACTGGTGCTTAAAGAGAACTCCGACTTGAAGGAACAATAAACCTTGTTTGAAAAATGTTTGCTTCAGCTATAAATATGTGATCTTAGAAATACTCCACTCTGTTTACATTGCAGCATCGGTTGTAGTTGAAAACTGGACGACAGGACTAAATGAAGCAGAGGGTTGTCAGGGTTCTCTGTGTCTAGGGTTGTGTCCAATGGTTCGCACTCAGAGGCTGTGAAAGGGGGAGGGGGGTTGTTTAGATCCTAACAGCAGGACATCCAGCATCTACTGTCTGATGTGTTTCCCTGCTTATTTGGTTCGCCAGCCTGTGGCGTTTAGGCGCTTTGTGAGAGACAACTGTAGGTTTCAGCTCCTTTGGCAGCTGTAGTTGGGAAAATAACTCAAATCCATCAGGAAAGAAGTGTTGAGAATGTAAATGTGGGTCCTTAAGAAGTTGTGTTTGTCCACAGGCTTTCTCCCATTCAGCTCTCCTTTTCTTATTACTCAGAAAGCAGTGAGATCTTGTGTTCCTTTTGTTGTTGCCTTTTGACTGGAAACCGCAGCCAAAAGCAGCAAAGTGCAGCATAATTTCTGTCTATCCACCAGGGATGGACTGGCCACCGGTGACACCGGTGGGCCAACATGCAATTTGGGCTGAGACAGTTTATCTATTGATCTGACTGGTCCATATAACCCGTAGATCGGCAGTCCAACTGTCTAACTTTTAACCACCATCCCTTTTCAAGGTGGACCCTCTTGCTGTGTGATTTATTTGTACAAAACATCAGCACAGGACTTTCTTTCTTGACCACCAGCCTGTGACAAATGTCTATCTGAAGCCTATTGGTTTTCTTAACCAACGAAAGGCTGACCCAATCAGATTTTTAAAGCACTTTTGGCTCTGTGCCGGTGGATGCAAGTACCTGTCAGAAACAAGACGGGGGAGAAAATGGAGATGAGGCACAGAGAAACTGCTGAATGCCCCAAAATGATTGCCACATTTCCTACAGCAGGACCTTCATCAGCAGCCGTGGCTGATGACGCCGCCGGTGACGGCAGACTCTGTGTTAAGCTGCACTGCTTTCACAACACTGAGGTTCTGTTTTGAGTAAAGGGAGAAAAGAAAAATCAAGCAATGAACAAGTTGCATTGTCTTTCATCTCCTCATATTCTTGTCTTGAGAGAAACCGATTTATGTTATCATCCCAGAATGCGTTGAGCTGGTAAAATATTGGCAACATCCATTGGTCAAAATAAGATTTTTACAGTAATTAGAAGTATTCACATGTACCTGACAAGGACTTTTAATATATAAGGTAATGACACATGAAGGCCAACTAGTGCTAATAGTACTGATGGGCACTTTAAGTGGAATTATTTTTAGGTTAACTAATTAGGCCAAATAAAATCAATTAGTCAGTTAAGTTGTGATGTCATCATTGATGAATGAAAAGTATCTTATCCCCAGAAGGACACTGTAACATGCGTGACGTCCAACCACATGAGTGTTTTTTTGTTTCCTTATTAGATTATGTGGGCTCTTTTTACCTTTTTCGTACAACAGGTAGACAGGAAAGAGGGTCATAAAGAGAAAGCTGTAGCCTCTGTCTATGGGGCAGCTGCCCTATTAGGGGAGTTAAACCCAAGCGCTTAGCTCCAACAAAACCAGTGCATTTTGTCATCTTTCTGTCTGGTCTCTTTACTCCTGACGCATGATATTTTGTGATTAAGTGAGTCCTAATTGTGCAGGTAGAACCGTGGTAAGCTCATGTCATCCTGCATAATGTACATTTGACTTTATTGCCCAGTTGAGTGAAATACTGCTGAGCTGCTCTGGTCCTTTGTAAAGAACTGTTGGTCATAACAGTTCAAAGCACCTAACATGACTGGGATTATTATCAATGATAAAGCCAATTATTTTAGTCTGATGACTGACTTCTATGTGACTGTGTAATCACACAAACCTACTGTCCATGAGCAGTAGTTCTAGTTACCTTCTGATGAAATATACTCAAAATTAATTAATTAAAATTATGATTGAAAAATCCCCTGCCAGCTAAAACTGATTAGTTTCAATTCAATTTACCTTTATTTAAATAGCGCCAATTCATGACATTGTCATCTCAGGGCAATTCACAGACAATCAGTTTGAGCCAATCTTAACTTATCTTAACTTGAGCCAATCTTATCATTCAACTTAAGGTTGAATGATACATAAATAACCAGTTATTCGCTGATGATTTTTAAATTTTTAAATTTTACTGTGCAAAGCAACAGTGTAAAGCAATCCATGACATACTGTTCATGACTCCATTCAGTGATACTGGGAGCTGTAAGTACAGAGCAAACCAACATCTATACTTGCATTATTAAAGGAGTTCATTGCTATAATGGGACATAAATGCTAGCCTGCAGAGTCGGTGAGTCTATACATAATTTTAATAGACCACTTATTAACCTCAATGATATCTGAATAACTAAAATGAATGTCACTATAACAGTAGCATTCAGATAAAATGGTTCATGTAGACAGACTCCCTGTCTGGGGTTTTTTAAATTCATGACCATGACACTGAATGTCTCCTGGGCTGACCACTTCTGCTAAATCCATAAATCGGGCATGTAAATTAGGTTTCTGCGTGGATGCTCATTATGGTTAATGGCATAAAGGTCCAAAACATCACATGCAGTGTTATAACAAATGAAATGTTATACAGTCCTTCATAGATAATTGAATTTTTTTTCTTTATGTTGGAAGTGCTGTCTACAGTAATCCACCTGCAAATCCCCAAATCTGGTGCAGCAGAGATTGCATCAGAAGAATGGGGTTTCCAATTCAGTTGCTTGATGGGCAGTTACCCAAGACATCAGTCATATCATGACTGTCCTCATCGACTGTGTCACAGCAGGCACAGCCACCTAATCCATCAAACATTCTCAAGTGTCACTGTCCTGCCTTTGAAGGGGGAAAAAAAACAACAAATCCTCCCAGGATGTGCAATCCATCTGAGTCGAATAGACATTGTCAGATTTGGATCTGTGTGCAGCTGAAGCGGCCTGGTTTAGTGGGTGGTTTAGTGAGACATATGCCTGAGTATTATCCCTGCACTTCTTTCACAATGATTTCAAAGCAAATCACTTTGTTTTTTAATGTGTATATGCATGTGTATGCATGCGTGTTGTTGATCATTCTTGTGTTGGATAAGTTTAACACCCTGAGGGTTCATGAATAAAAAAGCAAATGAAGCTTCCTCATTCGGTTTTAAAATAAATTGTCATTCAAAAGCAAACTGTTTTTGTTTTTTTAAAAAGACAGCTTTATATTGTGGACACCTTTGGTGATTTAACCATTTCTCATTGACAAAAGAATCAGCTTACTGTTGTGATAACTTTTTTTGTTTTGTTTGATGTTGACTAATATGCATATTAATCATTACTTAAAACAATAAAGATCGTCTTGAGGTGTTTGCTTGATTTTGTCTTCTGTTTTGCTGAAGGAACACAGTGACAGTGTAACAAAATAAATAAAACTGCTGTATTAGAGTCATTTTAGAATTTGACCAATTGAGACTTAAGGTCAGGATACTTTAGTTCCTGCTCCATCCTCCATTAAAAAGAAAGATAAATCAGGAGATAGAGCATGTCATTTTTTATTTGTTTGTCCATTTCACAGAGTTGTGATCACAGCTTTCCTTCTCACTTTGTGCTCTTACATTTCTAGCGCTACAGCTACATTCATCGTGCCACATGTTGCAGCTGGTGGCAGATCTGCATAACTGCTTGTCACGAAAGCTGAATGAAATGTGAGACCTCCCTTTGACTGCATGAGAGTGGGGGCTGTCAGGAGCATGAAGAGCAGATGGATGTGATAAAACAAGAGTGTGCATCAGGATTACCTGGTTAAAATGTATGTCACAACTCTGTCCTGACCAGCTGAATAGCAGCAACTGTCACTGGGGACTGGGGTGCATTCAGGAGAAAGAGGTAACGGGGATGTGTTATTTCCCAGCAGGATTTTGTGATAAACCTGAATTGCATCTGGTCAGGCTCACAACATTTTCTCATTTTGTGAGAAGGAAACAGAATTTAAGAGCAGTATGTCATAGACCCATTGTAAGCTATAAGGAGACTAACTCTTGCAGATGCAATTTGTAAAACTTCTTATAACAGAGTGTTTTTCCCTCACTCCTCATGTTTGAATTAATTAGAAAAAGTGTGGAACATTTTTCTGCCATAAGCCATGTTAGAATCATCTTGCAAATGTAATCAGAGGCTAAAGGAAACAAATTAGCTCCACATCTTCCATTAAGGTACCTTCCTTTTTCAAGATAAGAAGGCATTGTGGATAAATGATTTACAGCAAGACGCAAGCCCGGATTCAGCAAGATTCTTATTGTCGGTAACAGTGTAAGATGAGGAACAACGGGATTAAAGAAAAAGAATAATAAGAGGCTCAGAGTTTTCATGTTATTTCTCCTGTTTATGAGAAAGGCTCTGAAGGCTAAACTCAGTAAATCTGGTAGGCGTGAGTAGTGATTGAATTTTCTTGTGTTTACTCAACATGTCTGTATTATTCTCATTTCAAGGAGACTGTTAGCTTCATGGCCAGTTAGTCTTTTGTGATTAGATGGATGGGGGGGGGGATGATAGAAGAGAGAAATGGATAAATGAAAATTTGAATGAGGCAGGGATAAGGCCAAGATAATTCTCCTTTCAAATCAAACGTTAAAGAAGGGATTAAAAACAAGGGGAAAAAAGCAAATATTGATCAGTTATTGGCACCACTGCTTTTCAAAAAGATTTTAAACCACAATTATGTGGTGCTGATGAATGATTTAGGTTATTGTCTTGCTAAAAAAAGACAAAAAACAAAACACAAGACCTCACCCCTAACTTAAATTTTAGAATGTGGTAAAACATTTCTTATCAGAGGTGAGA
Organism: Leptatherina wallacei; assembly: GCA_028567055.1. NCBI lineage: Eukaryota > Metazoa > Chordata > Actinopteri > Atheriniformes > Atherinidae > Leptatherina > Leptatherina wallacei. The sequence continues at coordinate 19,363,993 of JAOXYM010000017.1, forward strand.
ATAATACTGACCAGGGCTGTATTTTATTGTTCAAAGAAGCAAACAGTCACACTTTAAGCGTGCACCTGTGACAGATGTCTGATGTGATGTGGCTTGCTGTGCACTAACCCACATCGAGTCAGACATTTAGCGAGTGACATTGAATTAAAATGTCATTAGTTCACAATTTCCCAGATTATGATGCAATTTAAGCTGATGTCTTTGTGGAGGTCTGTGGCAAGTGACTGAGAGGCATGAATGTGTTTGTACATCTTATAATCATCTTTGAGAGAACAAAAGTCAATTGACAGAATAATGACTTAAATCAGATACAAAAAGTTTAAAAGAACTCTGGGTGTCAGTTCTGTGTATGCTGAAAAATATGGTGAAATGTCACAAGGTTTTTATTTTTTTTTTCAAACTCATTACATTCTACTTTTGTAATTTAGGCTGCCAAATAGCAGAAGGTTTTCAAAGCACCAAGCCTCATTAAATTTTTTAATCAATATCTAAACTACTGATAGAAATGCTTGTATAAAATTTCAACTAAAGTATAAATGGAAAGGGCTTTGTTTATGTTTGTTAGTTTGTGTGCTTTAATCTAGCATTTATTCACTACCAACAAAATCTGACCATTTCTACTAACACTGCTCAAAGAACATAGCTACCTCTGTCATACTCCGTGAATTATTAATCTATACGTGTCGTGTTCTGGGTTCTGATAAAATGTTCATACATGTGAGGCTGTGATTCTTGAAAATGACATGACAAATAAGACATTTTACGTGATATTTGAACAAATATAAGCTATGCTGACATTGCTGTGTGGGTATTTTTTAGGTATTAGAGTGACAGAGCCCATTAGGCACAGTGAAGTAAATATTGAAGGTAACCATCTCAGAGGGAACTATTATCTTAATTCTTTCATCAAATGCTTTTAGCACTGAACCAATCCCATGCTCCACCATCTCCAAATCACTGGATCAATTGAAGTGCAGAGCTGAAGCATTGCTGTTAAAGCTCAACGTGTTTTCACTGTTCTGTATTCACAAAGCACACCTGGACTTTGTGCTGTTACAGCCACTTCGGAAGAGCATTAAGGTCAATGTAAGACACATAGTACTGGCTTGGAGAGTGGAAAGATGAGCAGCTAACTCTTAATACTATTAATGGTAAGCAGTTATGGAAATTAAAAAAGGGCGAGTCCTTCTAGCAGAAAAGGTAAAAATAAATAAGGATCTCTTTGTACAATTCAACAAAAACATACAGTCAAAGTGTAGTGAACATGAGCTTTTGTATACCTTTGCATACAAAACTCTGTTAACTGACACTGGCTCATACTGAGGTCTAAATTCACTCTCATGCACCTAAGTGTGTTTGCATTTGGCCTCACCTCATTGGCATAGACCCAGTGGCTGTCCTTGGATGCCAAGTTCGTTTCCACTGCCTGCAGTGATACATCAAATGAGAAAGGGGGTGGGAGGTGGGTAGAGAGAGAGAGACAGAGAGAGAGAGGACAATTTAAGAATCAAGTGTGCAAATTCATTGAAATAATTACTGGATGCCAGTCACCCATCATGCATCTCTGGGGGTTAATTTGTAAATGATCCCAGAAACACACAGTGTGCTAGTCCAGCGTTACCGGAGGAAAACATGTCACAGACTGCACCAAATCCCACTACCTGAAGAATACTGAACAAAAGAGCCCCTTAGCTATTTTTATAGAGCATGTGAAGATGAAGCCTAAAGTGCAGATGCACAAAACATATCCTGCTCTAAAGTACCTGAGTTACCATACTTATTTCCCGTTATTTTGATCATTTCAGAATAATGACAGAAAATGTTCCCACAGATGTAGCTGGTTGGGGTGAATATGTGACCTGAGATCGACCTAGCACCAAAGGTTCAGCTATGCCAAATTCAGTTTTGATATTTGCTTTTTTGCCAGAGAACAGATTATTTTTCATAGTGAAAGCATAAAGCTTTTGCACAACTGTAAACATTTTATAAATATTAAAATGCAAACAGGTAAATGCATGATTTCCTTTGATCCTGTTTCTCTGGTGTGAAAGCATCACGTTTCATGCGTGAAGTCTAAACCAAGGTACACATTAAATAGCTGAAAATCTGCTTTCTTCCATGAAAAATATGACTGTAAAATCAAATTCCTCTAATTCCTGATTCTAACTCTCATATAAGGTGCTTATAATAGAGAGCAGACTGTAATCTGGTTTCTGAAGAGTGTTAAAATGTAGTGTATGAGTTAAAACCTCTTAATACAGGTGGATTAATCCAACTTAAAATAACCAAAACTATCCATGTCAGACAACCGCATCCAATTTCTGCCATGTTTAACCTCCCAGTTTGTGATTTCATCTGCAGTACTTTGCTGTCATCACCATGAATGCACAATTTCTCTCCAGATAAATTATCATTATATTTAGAGCTATTATTTACTATTAACTATTATTATTTAGAGCATTATTATTGTTTTAAATTACATTTAATGATTCTCAGGTTACATGTGCTGCCTCAATTAGATTAAGGGAATTACCACCAACAAAATCAAAAGTTAATGACAGAAAATATGAATATATCAAAATCACTGTTTCTACTGTCTAATCACTTTAATAAAATAACTGTAATGTTTTTTTTTCTTAAGTATTTTCCACCTGTTAATTCTGCATGTTGACAGTTGCTTCAAATTTCTGCAAACTTATGTTTTTGCAGGGAAGCAGCTTCTTTCTGTAGTAAAATATTCTCCCTTGAGGTTCAGTTTCATGACATTTTAAAGTTTTGGGAAGTAGGATAAATAAATACTTAGGAAAGCATGTCCACATGAATCTCTTTAATAAAAACCAAATCCCTGTGCTGTGCCGCAGTTTTATTCAGTAACAGCACCCTCATTAATAGTAGCACCTGCCGAATAGAACATCAATATGTCAATCGATTGTATAACCTTGGAAGAGTCATGATTTAATTTTAATGCATGCAGCTCTCATTGTCAGATTGGCCATATCAAACTATAAAAAAAACATAGGAGTGCCAAAGGAATATATACCAGCAAGGGTGCGATAACATGTTTCATACATTGAATTAAACAATATGCCTTAAAAATTTACCTTGAATTCCAAATGAATCAGCCAACAAAATCAATAACAAGTTGAAAAATGCTCAAGAGATGCTGGATGTGGCAACCAACTGAAGGTTTATGTAATGCCACACCAAGAACATAGAGTTAGCCTTCACTTATTATGAGACAAAAATCGATCAGTACTGCTATTGGTCCACAATGAGATAAGTTATAACTGGTGCAGCGAATCAGACTTTTCACCAAATATCTGTTTAAGCGGTATAAGTATCATTGCTTGTTCAAGTTCATGCTTGTCATGAACTAGTTCAAAATTTTGTTAATTTCAACTTCTTTATCTTAGAAGTGAGATTGAAAGATTGGACTTGAGAAAGAGAAAAAAAATATAGTGTTGTGTTTGCACTGAAATCACTTATACTAGACCTCAAATTCTATCACACAAAATAGATATGCATGCGGAACATATGTGTGGACAGAGTGTAAAAAAAAGCCTTTTTCAATGCAACAGAAGTTCACTTTTTGTTGAACAGCTGTTTTGACTTCACCTCTTCATGAAATTTAAAGCAAAAAAAAAAAATGCCACAAAATGTAGAAATATTATAAGATATCTTGTCACACTGGACAGATGCTTCATCTACAACTGAAGCTGAGGTTCTGACTTGTTTTTCAGACGGACATGATTTGCACAGAAATGTTATATTTTCAGACAGTTTGTAATATTACGTAAATAATCAACTGCACGCTGCATCTGTTGCTTTCACCTGCCATTTTAGAGCAGGACTGCACTGACATTGCCACGGAGTGTTCCTGGTTAGTTATGCTTGAGTGTGGAGTTCATCATGCTTAACTTATAGAGTGAAGTAGGTGTAGTGGCAGGTAAATGTAGGCATTGACTGTTGCAGGATATCACAATATCTGAAAGAGCTCGCGTTCAAGTTTTTTTATTCGCAAATAAGTTTCGTTCAGTTCAACATTAACAGAACAATTGAACAAACACGTTCAATTAAGGCTTTCTTTTGAAACCGCTCATGCATAACACTGATAAGCGTTCATCACACTTCCAAACTAGAATCAAAATCAAGCATAATGCTTCTTATTATGTGGTTTTACCATGTTAGTCGAAAAAAAAGAAGCAGGAAGTGGTGTTTGTTTATTTACGGTAGATGTAAGTATGTCACTTCCACCTCCTGTCCAATCAGAACCCTTCTGAACCCCCAGATCTAAAGGGGAATTGAGAAAACATGTTTTCCATGTAAACCTCAATTCGGAATTATTATTTCCATGTAAACCAGAATGAGAATACTTTAATACCGAATGATTTAAGTCAGAATAATTGGAATAAAATTAGAATGAAAAAAACATTATATAACCGTAGCCAATGAAAGCTGCATTGTTCAAGGCTGAGAGGTCCTATTAGGTGGAAAGGTGCACTAGAGGAAGCAGCTGCGAGTGGTGTGAAGGTTGCTGAATATTATGTGGACTTTTGAAAATGAAGTCCACACCTCTGTGTTTCTGTTCAATTATTGTTGTTTTAATGAAGTTTCACCACATAGCTTTTTTTATAACAGAACTTGTCTTCGATTTCTTAATCTAAATTATGTGTTTGTAGACAATGCAAAACCAGCTTTTTCATATTAGCTGTGATTTCTTTTTAAAGAGAGATACAACTAGGTCTATAAACAGTTGGACAAAGTCACTCTTTTTCACAAATTTGCCATGTTTGACAGGAACATACCAACCACTTAGCTTCCATGGCAGAGATTTTACTGTAAATTCAAATGTTAAAGGCAAACATTCACAATATTGAGTTCTTGTAATCTGACTGATGGCTAAATATTTGAAAGCTCCAGTCAAGTGTGAGCAATCCTTCATTCTTTCATATTAGAATAATATCTCTCTGATCTTAAATAATTTCTCACAATGATAACTATTGTCTGCCTTGAAGATATAAAACTTGACATTCAAGAGAGTTGACAGTTCTATGAACTGAATTCATTCTTCCAGACAAAATCTGTCAGATGGCATAATGGTAAAGTCAAGCACTGTAGTGTGGGTTAGTTACTGTGTTCAGCACCAGCTGGGATCGATGTTTTATAGAAGCCTTGGGCACAACAGAACACTTGAAACATTCAGCATAATTTCATGGCACAATTCAACACTGACAACTGTTGACTGTTTTGGAAATGAACCTTTGATAAGCTAAATGAAGACACGCTAATGTTAGCAGCAGGAGACAGCAGCAGCAGATCGAAAAAATTAAAAGCTATCAGAAAACTATTAGACCAATTTAAAGTGATACATTTGTGTGTAACAGAAAAATGAAGTTGTTTTATTTTAGCTCTATTTTTGAATGACCCCTAATAGACTGTTTTCTTAATTTATACATACGCCATGCAAACATGTGCATAAGAAGGCAAAAAGCGAAGCTGTTAAGTGACATAGGCAATGTGTTCATCTTTGCTTAGGAAATTAGAGCAATTCCAGACAGTTGTGTATTTGACTGATCAAATCATTGAGACGAGAAGGCAAGCGAACAAGAATACGTTTTCACCGGTTTCCTTCCAAGAAACAACACAGAGCAGCCTGGATTTGGGCGATTGTCTAGGAAAACTGGAAGGTGATGCCATGGCACCGGGTAAGCAGCAGAGACACTT
>JAOXYM010000017.1:19393932-19411829 GCA_028567055.1 Leptatherina wallacei
TCTATCTATCTATCTATCTATCTATCTATCTATCTATCTATCTATCTATCTATCTATCTATCTATCTATCTATGGCTTGAAGCATTAAGTGTAATGCATAAAAAGATAAACAAAAAACGGTAAAAGTCACATAACTGTAAAGTAGCCATTTACTACACTGAACAGCCTTTTATTGACAGACCTAACCAATCACATTGGGTCAGGTCACTGAAAAAATTTGAATACAAAGTTAAACAGAAAAAAATGCAGATTTAGTCTTTTTGAGCTGATGGAGGGCTAAACACACTGAGAACAGATGGGCATTTGCTGATTGTCGGAATAGTTGATTGTTGGCTTGGTGCGCAAGGGCTTTTCATGTGTTTATGGACATGCTACTGAACTCACAGGAAAGTTTTAGTACTGGGACATTTTTCTAAAGTACGAAGATGCAGGAAAGCCAGGGATGGGCAACTCCAGTCCAGGGGGACCAATGTCCTGCATGTTTTAGATATTTCTTTACACCAACACACCTGATTAAAAGAAATTGATCCAACAGCTTGTTATCAAGTTCTGAACAAAAACCCATTAGAGCGTTAAAACAGAGAAACATCTAAAAACTGCAGGACCGTGGCCTTCCAGGATCGGAGTTGCCCATTCCGGAGACCCAAACCATGCTACTATTATCACCATGTATTCCTTTCTCCAAATTTAACACATCCAAATAAAGGGGGAAAAATAGCTGTAAACCAAACAATCGTCCTTCTGCTTATTGAACTCCAGATGGTTAGCAATATACTTAATGGAGAGCAACAGCTTTGTCCTTGTAACTCTGCACAACATTATTCTGGGTTCTCCCTTATGGTGAACTCATGGACATTAACATTAGCAACTTTGAAAAAGGCTTTCCATTTCTAAGAAGTTATCATGGATTACTTAGTGATCATGTGGACTTCCTCGCATTGACAACTTTCAGAGATGCACGATAATTCCCTCCATTTGAACACAATCTATCTCAGAACTAACTTTTCAAACCTCATGAGCTCTCTTTTTCTGAGGTTGTCCGATATAATCAGAAATCTGTATTGTTCATCCCATGATGCACATCCACAAACAAGGGTGAGGCTCTGTTAGATCCCTGTTTTTAAATCATCATAAAAGGTCATTTACAGTATCTTTTAAGATGTTTATTCTCATAACGTGTTAAAAAACTGAACATTAAAACCTTGTGAGTTCCTTCATAATGTGTAATTGTGAGACAACACAATAAGAAATAACTGCATAATAATTACTGCGTTATAAAGAAACAGACCTGAACATGAAAGCTAAAGAAACACACAATAATTCTGCAGTGTCAAAGTGATTAATTTCACCTGTATGTCCTCACATATAATATTTGTGCATAAGTGAGATACAGTATATGACCACACAGTGTCTTCCAAGTGTGGGTGTTAACACAGACCGGCAAATGAGTCTTCAAAGGAATGTATTAATATTCATCTGCACATGTTGGACACTGATTTTCATATTTATGCCAAAGCAAAGTAGGAAAAAGGGAAAGTAAGCAAGCAAAAAGTTAGAAATGTGATTTCAGGACACCTGGACCAGCCTTAATATTTATATGTTTTCCACTAGGGCAATACTTTAATTGAACATTTTCTCCAGAGCTTTTGGAAAGTGATGGGTTGTGTTCTGGATACCAATACAGTACTTGTTTTCCAAGTGGTTGGCTTTGCAATTACCCTTATAACTTGTACTGTATTTTGAGACTTCCACTTGGGAATTGGGCAATAATCCTGGGCCCACAGCAACAATTTCACAGAGACAGAACTTTCCAACAATATTGCGGGGTTTTGGTTTAATTGCATCTCACATTATGCTGCAGGGAGACGAATATACTGAGTGATAAAGTTATTAACGTGTACAGACAAAGTATAAACTGTGTTTCAGCTATTCGAGTCTCACAAGGATATGAGTTACACAGTGATTTTGTGTTCAGGAGGCAAAACAACTAAAAATAACTAACAAAACATTGTGTGTGTGTGTGTGTGTATATATATATATATATATATATATATATATATATATAGGTAATTTTAAAGGAGCATAGCACAAGTTCTAGCTTTTTTCCAGAAGTCTGCCCCTTCTGGCGACAAGTGGAAGTGACGCCAATGTTGTGAACGCGCATGGGCCGCTTCGACTGCGTTGGTCTTTGTTTACCTGCACTGCACTCAGTCCGAGCCCAGAGTTAGATGCACAAACTATAAAATCAATTTAGCTAGATTAGATTATTTCACTGATAATTGTATTATATTTTCAATGTCAAGACGATGTCTTCATCGTCCAAGGCAACACAGTGGTTGGTGTTGAGAATATTAGTTTATTGTTAGCGTATCTAGAAATGTGTAAATATGGCCTGATGAATCAGCAATCGCCTGAAATCGGTACTCGGCCTATGGCCTTGTGCCTACGAACTAATCACGGCCATGGCGATATAAGAGTACAACAGCTTGCGCTAATAAATAAAATAAATACATAAATAAGTAAATAAAGCATAGCCACGAGCCTTTGTTATCTTGTTAGCTAACGGTAGGGCTAGTGTTACATGCTAAAAACTTAGCATTGCAATATTATGTAGGCTATCCTGATTTCTGTCATTCATATCACATTTACCTTTTTAGTAAAAAGAAAGCCAGCGGATCCCGTTTTATTCCCAGAGCAGATCGTAGCTCCCTCCATTTATGGAAAGCTGCTCCAATGTTGACTCTCATTTTAGTCTTGCGGCGGTCAGACTCCAGTTTGGCCCTTTTTGTCGCACTAGACAAAATGTTTCTTTTCTTTGTCTTACCAGGAGTATGTGTTGGTGTTTGAGAGGCACTTGAGGCCACTGGTCTCTTTTTATCCATTTTTAGTAGTCAGTGTTGTCTAATGGCGGCGGAGTACATGATATAATGCCTGCAGCAGCCAGGTTTTTTTGTTTTTGCAGCGGTCAGGTTAACAAGCACGCGCAGCGTGTCAACCCACATGCGCGCCCCTGAGGATTCGAACTTGAATCCCTCTCATTGAGCATGCAGGAACAGTACTATAGAGGCAACTGTAGTGAATAGAGATTGGCTCATCCTACACATCAGGCAATTGTAAGAGGATGTTGGGGAAAGAAAATAATAGTATTTAGCATTTAAACTTGCGCAATGCACCTTTAAGCGGATATGAATGATAAGTTAACTTTTTTTTCACACTCATGGTTAGTAGTTGGGTGAAGACAATGATGTTTACTCTTTAAATCATACACAAAGAGTAGCAGGCCTTTGGGTTCTGATCAAACTGTTTCAGTACCCAAAAAATGAAGAACAAGCTATGCATGAGCAACTCAGTTATTTACTCCTGACACACTCCTGAAACTCTAGAGGTCACCAGATAAATGAGACAGACTTCACTAGGCTCTTTTTTTTTTTTATTGTTTTTTTACAAGATTTACTGTTCTCCTTTCTAAAGAAAAAAAAAACTGTCCAAGAGGTGCACAGTTTCAATAATGCTAACAAAGACTAATAATCACAAACATTAATCAAACTGTATCACCCTCTGCCAGGATCAGAATGACTTTTTGGAAAAACATAAACTGTGAAGGAGGTTCTTTTTGACACATCTGACTATCAAATATCAATGTTTTTGCTTAGTAAGGAACATTACGGTCAAGTTGAAGTGATCAGACTATAAAGCTACCATCTGATAGGCAAATGTTTTTTTCTTTTCATAGCCTTTTTCATTCTATAAATTTAGTGATACAAATCATCCTCACAGTCAATTTCAAAACAAGTAAAACAATGCACTCATTTTTAACCCCTCCCCCCTTCTCAAAATTTCTGAGAGGTCAATGTGAAGGACCAAGCATCATCTAAGTCCCAGTACCACTTTAATCCTCCCGTTTTACTTAGGAAAAGCCAAATTATTTATTATGTGCAAGCAAGAATGATCCATCAAGAAAAGAGCTTGCCAACAGCCCTGGTTGCAATTTTAATAGCAAAGTTTGTATATGCAACTGTTATACCACTTTCCATTATCATACATGCAAAAGTACGTCACGGGGGAGCTTTATTTAGGTTTTGCTGGGAGTAAACTACTTTGTTACAAAGTTGTATGCAAGGGCAAACATCTTGAATATTTCACTCTCATGGTTACTGAATACTGTTTCACACTCAGGAGGTACCATTAATTGATCATGGTAAGCGCCCAAGCCATCAATTATTTACCTGTCAAATTGTAGCTCGTATTTGCCATGAAAAGCAGTAAATGCTTAGTCAATGTTCACTGCAATTTCTACATGGCAGGAGCACCTTACTACTTCTGGAGAAGAAACTAATTGAGTTGTGGATATTAGTCACAGTCCAATGCAACGATCTGCTGCAGAGTCAACTATGATTACGCTAAAGAACATCTGTTACTATTATGTAGTACAATATTGACCTTTTTATGACCATTTCCATGTTACTGAATTATTGTACTACATTGTCTTTCAATGGTGTAGGAATTTGTAAACCCTGTAATACTCTGAGACAATGATCAGAGAGGTTAATAATATGTTTGTTTTTTATTATGTATGCATTTTTTTTTTCTGTATATTTTCAGAGTGATGGTTATCTTTTATCTCTGCTGGCACACCACTAATGGCCTCCACCCAGGAACTACAGATGGAAATGTCTTTCTAGTATCTTAACAATACATGTGTTGTGCTTTGTCCTTGCAATATAAACAATAGAAAGATACACAAATAAGATGATATAGCAAAATGAGCATGCAAACAAGGAAATGAACAGAGAAAGAGAAATGAAGACATAGATAAAAGTACACAGTGCTGTGAGAGAGCAAACCAAAGGCGAGGGGGGAGAGGAGAAAGATAAAGTGCCCGTGTAGAGAGAAACACAAAACCATTAAGAGCTGGAAAAATACAGAGGAAAAGAGGGAATGTCCTGTTAAAGGGACAGAAGTGGAAAGAGAGACAAAGAAGAGAGGAGAGAACAGAGGGCAGCCGAGGATGAGATGTAGGACAATGATAGATCATTTTCTGGCAGCCTCAATTTGTCATGCTGTTATTGGGAGGAAAATGGAATAGAGGAGCAGCAGTAAGGGTCAGAGGGAGAGGACAGGGGTCCAGGGGTTGGAGGGTTAAGCCAGAAGGGAGCAATGCCAGCGGACAGTAAGCGTGATAAACTCCACACACCTCATCACCTCTGGCCTTCAAGTAGGACATGTGCCCAAAAACATTACATTTTTATTTTTCAGCATTACAGATGATTTGTTTCCCCCTTATAATATAAACTTTACTCTGTCTACATAAAATCACCAACAAACATTATTACAAAATGTTTTCTTTAGTAAAACTAAAATATATCCACATAAATCATAGCTTTATCTCAATTTAGGGTCTGCACACTTCGAAGTGCGGATTCGTTGGCCGCATACGTCACAGCAGAGCGCCAAGTAATGTCCCAATTTAAAAGCCTCCGAAGGAGCCTCTGTAGGCTGTAGGCCACTCTGTAACCTTCGTAGGCTGCTCTGCTGTGACGTATGCAGCTGACAAATCCGCACTTCGAAGTGTGCAGACCCTGAATTGGGACATAGCCAATGTGTAAGTGCATGTATATGTCACACTGAATGTTGGTAAGCTGCCTCACTTTCATGGCAATGATCATACTTGTTCCTCTGGCAGTTATCATGCAGTCATCCTCTCCTCTCGATAAGCCTCCAGGTTGCCAGTGGAATTTTAAGCCTTTGAGCCACAGGGCTCCTGGTGTCATGGCCCATCTCCTGCTCCTCCGATTGCCTTCATGTCTTTCACCTGCGTCACGTCAGCTTCCCTCAGAAGTGTGAGTATATAATATCCCCACTTACCTCCTGTCTTGGCCAGATTTTTGTTTTGTGTACTTGTGGTCCCCCTGTCATGGTTTTTCAGTGTAATTTAGTAAGTAGTCTTTGTTTTGTCTACTGAACTTGTCATTATTGCATTTGCCTGCCTCCCAAGCCTGCATTTAGGTCCTTCATTCCTCCTGTGTTTTGAAATCTGGAAATTAGGATGTTTCCAGATGCATACTGCTCAGTCCTCTTCACCAAAGTTAACAGTCTAGCTCATTTTAGGCTTCAATATTTCACTGTTCATGAATAAAATACAATACTTCATTAACACTATTTTCTCTTGAGTTGCACAAGGTGATAATAATCCTGCTAAATATTTGCATGTGGTTTCGTAACCTGTATTTTTCAACTTAAAGAATATCAAGAGTTCTGAAAAATTTCTCCTACTGGTGCCCTGTCTTGTTATATAATGCAACACTAGAAAATGAAGCACTTTTGCCTTTTAGCTGTGACTCTGGAAATGAAACCAGAGAATGGAGACCTGAAATCAAAATCTCAAGAGAATTTCACCCTATTGTACAGCATGTTTGTTTCAGATGCAACAAGTTCAGCTATTTTTTTTATCCTTTTTTTTCTCAAACAGACCTTCCACTGGGTTTTATTTCACACTGTAATTTGCTAAACTAAATAGTGTCCATATTGTGGTGATAAAGTAACCTTTCTTTGTATGGTCAGTGGTTGCAGATATAGATCTGCTGACACCTCCAAAAAAAAAAAAAAAAGGCCAGCCACAGCATACACAGGAAACTGCTGGTGCTGATATTTCACTGAGACCAGAAACAGAGCTAATATCAATTTTGTGATTTTAGAAATTTTGACAAATCAAACTTAAAAATAATGGAAAAATAAAATCAGCATATTTTTCAGGACTACCTTCAAACAATCACTGAGGTTTCAGTTCCCTGATCACTTTATCCCAGTCATCACTATTTCACTTAGTGAAATTTAGTTGATTAATTGATGTTCTAAATTATTTTACCCCAGTGGAGTGTGTGTGCATGGGATTCTCACATACATGTTTTTAGTGGAAATTTAGAGGTCAGTGTGCAGGCTGTTGGATTGATTTATTTAGATGTCTGCTTAACTAAAATCAAAACTGATTTATTAACACTAGCATTTTCACATAACAGCAGGCGTTTACTATTCAGATGGGCCACTGTGTCGCGATCAGCCTGTCCAATGATTTCTGACTCTGGAGAAGCTCTGTCAAGTCTTGTATATGGAGGGATTTTGTCATTTATTTTTATAATGCATTTCTTCTCCATCTTTATCCAGTGGTATGTGATGTCTAATTTCCACTTGGAAAGACTTTTTATGTTTCAGGATCAAATTGCCGTTTCACTGCCAATTGCTCTCACAGCTGACAGAGGGATTTCAGCCCATATGGGTTCAATATGGGCAATGAATTGCAGCACTTTGTACATATCTGCAATGTGTTTAGATTTTTTAAGTGCTCTGAACTTAATATAAAACAACATTGCAACAGTGCTGACATAATTGTTTGAATACCACATCATTTCATCCAAAACATTAATGGCAGCCTCATGGAGAAGTCAAGAAATGATCAAATTTATACACTTATCACTGAAGGACCTCTAATGTCTGCGCACAATTTTAGAACAATTTGGACCGCATGGGGGTGTGGCCGTTTACACTGCAGCCTCACAATGAGAAGGTCACTGGTTCGACCTCGGCTGGGGTTTGAACAGCGGCCTTTCTGTGCGGAGTTTGCATGTTCTTGGGTACTCCGGCTTCCTCCCACAGTCACTCTAAATTCTCCCTAGGAGTGAGTGTGAGTGTGAATGGTTGTTTGTCTCTGTGTTGGCCCTGCGATGGACTGGCGACTGGACTGGGTGTACCTGCCTCTCGCCTGATAATTGTTGAGATTGGCTCCAGCCCCCTCTGCAACACTGAATTTTACTAAGCTGTATAGAAGAAAATGAAATGAAATGAATCTGTTTATATCTTTGACATTTGATGATCAAGATGTATATTTTGAATACTTTAAAAAGAAGGTAATGCAATCTTTCTTATAAGCTGAGTTACATGTTTGCTCAAAGTAAAACAAATCAGAATGAAATCCCAGATTGCACCTATATAGTTTATTAGAAAATATTGAGACCAATAAGACTTTAATCAATTGGCTACAACATTTAGAAACAAACAAAAAAAGACTACTTTCATATCAAATGAACAACAATGACCATCTCCTTGAAATGCACTGTTCTGTTGCAAAACCTTAAATGCTGGGATTTTTATGTGTGGTACTTCAACATTTACTAAACTTAGTTGCAGACCAAGCTTGGCCCCTTCCGTGTCAGCATCTCCCTGTCTAGAGAAACATGCCAAAGAGCCAAAGGAGTGGACTCAGCCTCCACACTCCTGAACTCCAACCTGATCCAGTATCAGCAGTATGAACTGGACCAAACCCAATCCAGGAAGGTCCCTTTTTACAATCCATCTGCCTGGAAGGATTAACCATCCTCCTGAGTCAAACTTCACAAGATATTCCCAGTGATTCCTTATTCATCTTCTGACAGGTCAGAGCTGTTTTGGTTTCAATTCACATCCTCCATTTAAAACCTGCAACCACCCTGCTAAGAGCCATAAAGCCTCCCAGCCTCTTCTTCCAAATGTCACTCAGCCAGCATCACACCATTACCTTCATTTGTATTCTAAGCTAGTAAAATGTAATCTTCTGGATGGCTACAAGTGCATTATCTATTATGTTTAAAAAGAAAAAAAAATATCCAAGCAGTACTTTCAGAGCTTTTTAATTATACCTGGCCTCACTCATTAGCCCAAAGGGAGGGGGTGTAAACAGAGCTGGCAGTGATAGATCAGAGAAGGTAATGAGGGGTGAGACAGTGAAGGTGTGTGCACATTTGGACATGACATCCTTCTGTGTGCACAATTGCAAAATACTGTTTGTGCCAACAGTATGCTCCCCTGCACCAACACCATGCTTCTCTGTGTCTGGTTAATGAGTCATGCTGGGATAAACACTTCCAGGTCATAGCCAGCTCTATTCCATCTGAGACAGAGGGGAAGTCCAGGTGCCAAGGCACAAATGCACAACATGCTGGAATATTTTGTTCTAATGAGAGAGAATCATTGACAAACTGATCATTATTTTTGATGAAGAAATGCTGTCAAAACTGGAACCTAAAGTCTGCTTTTAGATACAGAGGATGTTGGGTTTTAAGTGTGGCAAATTGTTTTAGAGCTTCTCCACAGTTTGACTTAAAGTGCTGCTGATAAGAAGGAATATTATCAAGATAAACAACAGATTCAGTTTGAGGAAATGACTCATTTCCACCCAATCCTGCCACATTCTTTGAGAGAGCAGTTTATTATTGGAACATCTTTTAAAAATCTCCCCACCTTTTGCATTATAGTGGAACAACTTATCAAAAGCCCCCCCCCCCCTTTTTTTTCAACTTTTTTTTTCCAAAGCAAAACAACTGTGAAGGACATAAAGAGTTAAGAAGTCCAAACTTGTTGTAAAGAGACATTTATGACTCGGATCAGAAAGCTGAAGGTGAAGTGTGTGTGAGACTTGCATACATGTACTATGTGTGTGTGTTGTGTCCCACAAGCTGTCACGTCAATGGTGATGAATTCTCTGAGCAAGAGAGGCCATCGTTGCTATCTTTTTCCAATGCACCCTGTAATACTTTGTCAGCTCAGTCGCTTTTAAATCATCGTCCACAAGCATTTGTGACAACAAGATCGAAAACTCTCTGCCATCAAAACACACTTCATAGCAAGGGCAAATGTGTTTATTGCATCTCATATTTAAGTGTCAGAAGGGCTAGTTTTTAATGAGCAACTTGTGAGTTCAAATCCTGACAGCTGAATCGGTTTCCAGCCTCATCTGCAATGAAGTCCACCAGGGAACACATCTTCAGAATGCCCTTTTTGTCATTCACATTACAATTAGCTTTTTTTTTTGTTTTTTTTTTACTGAAAAAATGACTATTTATCTGTGATATGTTCTCAACTATCAACTCAGACATGCTTAACTTTCACTTGTTCTTCAGGGACTGGGCAATCATGTGAAAACACTTTACTCAGTAGCAAAGTCCTTGAAAGGGTACAGAAAATTCTCCAGTATATTTGCTCAGGGGTGGCATTTATATGGCCTCCTCCTTTTTGAAATAAATATTTCCACGTAGAAAAACATGCCTCATATTCCAAAGACAGTCCATAAAGCAGCAAACTCAGGAAAAAGCAATATACTGTGGAGCATCAGTTATAACTGAAAAGAGGGCAAGAGAGAAAATCAGTTATCCACAGGTGAAGGTCACACAATGCATGTCTTGAATCAAATGGCAATTCACAAAGAGCCCTGCTCACAATTAAGGCCACGTTTACTTTTTAACATCTTTCATTCAAGGTGAAAAAGCCAATATTGTTACGAGCCATTCAAAGGCGAACCCAAACACAGGAGGAAGGCAGGTGGAGAACAACAAGTAAAAATTAATAGCTTCCATAAAATGAACAATCTAAATGTCCTGCAAAGAAGTAAACTCAAAGAATAACAGAATCCACAAAACAAGAACCCAAGACAACCAGCCCAAGACAACCAGCAGAGAGCAGAACTACAAAGAGAATGTTTTCACAAGTTAGTGCATTATCAGTAGATTACCTGCAGAACTGGCCATAACACCAAGAGTTTCTTTGCTTCCCAGTGTCACATTAATTGAAATCATTTGGTAAAACTGGCCAAAAGTCCATTACTTATGTCTTAACAGCGGCCATTTTGTGCCACTAGTTTAACATCTCTTATATTCATTAGTTTCTGTTTATCAGACATTATCCACAGTTTCAAAGCTTTGTTCTCTTTTGTTTTCTCCACTGCCTCTTTTTCTTCCTTCCAGATCTCATTTGTTACTATTTCATACAAAAGTATTATATAATATTTGAGGGGGCCCTTCAAACCCCCTATATCTTTCTCATCATTGACCTTTCCTCTCTACATCCATCCCACCTCCCTTCTCTTTGCCTTTGTGCCCCTCTTGTCTAAGCGTGCTCTCTCTGTCTCTGTTCCTGTGTTCCTCTTTTAACCCTCCTGCAACCCTGTGCAATATCTCTATCTCCCTCTGACGTCACTTGGCAGCATGCAGGAGTGCTTGTCACTCTGGTAGCTTGGTTTAGCTGCAGCACAGGAGGCAGACCTCACCCAGCCTCTCTGCTCCATCCATCAACTACACCTGCAGAGCAAACACACCAGCTGACACAACCTTTTTTTTTTCCGTTTTTCCTCATATCAACACCTTTAGAAGGCTTGTATTAGAACAGCTAGAAATGTTAGAGATTGAGCAAACATTTCATATACTCCCAACCTTTGCTATCTAGCAATAATTAACAAATATATTATTGCACTCTAATACTTAAGTGTACACCAGCCTTAATTTTAAAACACTAGAGTAATCTTTAGAATTCACCTCAGGTATTCAAGTTGCTTGAAACGTTTAAATCCGAGTTGGTAAAAATGAATAACTATCTACCAAAGCCAAAACCCAAGGAGCCAAAATTTTAATTTGAGTGTCTCCTAGATATATTCTCGCTGCTCTTTTCACAATTAATCTGTGTGACTTTGGTAACTCATAAAATATGCTGAGTTTTGGAACCTACATATGCATCATTTTCAGTGAGTGATTTTGCAAATGCCCATGAATTCAAACCAAGGACACAGAAATGGGACCATTGAAAGCTTAAAATTCAGCTTTATGGCCTTCTAAAAGGCTTGCATGATTTGACAGAAATTCCACTCTCATGAAGAGAGCAGAGAGTAGTAGGGTGTCAGGAACAAGGCGTTGATGAAGCTGACAGAAAACGTTACATCCTCTCTCAGCTGTGGTGAAAAAGAGACAAGGCGGCAACTGTCTACTCAAGATAAAACAAGAGCACAAAATTCCAACATTAAACCACCGACAACGACACAAGCAGCTTGTTCAAAAGATGAGAAATGACTGCAACTAAAAAGTAATCAGGACCTGCGTCAGCTGACTTGTGATTGGATGTGTTACATGGATAAGTAGAGAATCATCACAATAGCATAGAACAGAAAAGAAAGTAACTTGAGATTAATTTAGTAAAGGCTTATACAGTTTGTAGTGAATTAATTACATTTCATTTGAATAGTTTGGGCTTTTTAGTAGTTGTTTGGCCTGTATTTGTAATTGTGATTGTTTTTTTTGGGGTTGTTTGGCTTTTTATACATTTGCCTTCAGTATATGTCCCCCTTTGCACCTCTTCGTAGCAGTGAAGGCTGGTGGGTAAAGCAGAATAGAAAGCATAAAATGAACGCTTAGAAAGTTTGAGGGTTCCAGCGTCATGATCCGCTCGGAACTGGAAGCTTTTCAAAATAATGACCTGCACTGGATTTGGGGGAAAGAATGTGCAGTGATTGCATGCTACTGTGTATTTTCAATTAAAAACTGCACTTAAATACAACATTGAGGTCTTTGTGCCATTGCATTACACAGTAAAAAACTCTTTTTAACATTTTAAGATGTATTTGTTACTTTACTTTACAAATAAATACAGAGACAGGCTTTAAGCTGAATTCACCTTTTTATTTTAAAAAAAGGTGAAGCATTTTTCTTTTAACTTATTTGTTGTCTACAAAGGCTTGAATAAAGCAAACATGGTGGAGTTTCTCTGAGCATTAACATTTTTTTTTATAAAATAAGTAGATTAATGAAAATAACAAATTGTAACCTGATAGGAGAAAGTTGTACTATGAAAATGAAAGAATGAAATTCAAAGCAATCTTTGAATTTACTTTAATTCCACAACTTCAACCTGCAAATATGTATTTATACATTATTATTCTGTATTTTTACATAAGAAAAACTTTTAAATTACACGTCAAT
Organism: Leptatherina wallacei; assembly: GCA_028567055.1. Taxonomy (NCBI): domain Eukaryota; kingdom Metazoa; phylum Chordata; class Actinopteri; order Atheriniformes; family Atherinidae; genus Leptatherina; species Leptatherina wallacei. Next base: position 19,406,703 of record JAOXYM010000017.1, read on the forward strand.
CACTGACAGAATTAAAATGAAGAGACTAACCTGATTGTTGTTGGACGTTTAATGACAACTGTCACACTGAAACAACACTTTTTTCTTCATAACTCAGAAAACCTAATGATTTAAGGATCTTGTTAAAAAGATTGTCTGGTGAAACTGAGGACATTCTGAGAAAATCTTACCAGCTTAAATTCAGAGATGGGACCTGCTGTTTAAAAAATTGGGGCAAAAAAAAGACACAACACATCTGTAGAGTCACAAGACTCAGACTTAAAGTGCTTTGTGTTGTATTTAATTAGGCTAGTAGGCTTCAGTGTTTGTGCACCTAACAGTCAGTGTATTGTATGAATGTGCCGCAGCCATTAATGGACAAAATCATCTTGAATCTGTGCAGGCTGTTTGTCCCTGTCATTTTTTTTTTTAAATCTCCATTAAGCATTGCTTAAATTCATCTGCTTGAATGAAAAAGCCACCCCTGACTTTTAACTCATCTTGTCTAAATATTTGTCTTTTTTCAATCTCTGATCTCTTTGCCGTTCCTTGCCACTTTTCCTGGTGTCTTTTGTAGTCTATCTAAATCTCTTTGTGGTCATTTTCCACAGCTCCTTGTAGTCTGCCATCCTCATACTTTCTGTGGTTGTTTCCCTTCTCTACAAAGCCTTTGCATGTTTTTTTCTTGTTCTTTTGAATCTCTATGTGGTTGTTTTCTGTTTCTCTGCACTCATTCAGTAATCCAACCATAGGCAATGGAAATGAATAAGTATGAAGTAAAGTACAACAGAGCAGAGGGAAGGAAGTGAAAACAATGGAGCTCTACAAATTCTGAAACACAAAGATGACAAATTCAGAGAGCAGGAGAAAACTGAGCAGGCTATGAGATTAATCACTGCTACTCAGCTGCAACTGACCAAGTTTGAACTGCAACAATTTACACCACCACACTGGATTTCATCATGCATTATATGAATTACTCAGAATGCTAAAAGCATGTATTCCATTTAGTTATCAGCAAAATGCACAACTTTGGCAATGAATTGGTAACTAATCAGCAACTCATGATGATTACCAGCTTCAAGGTTTCATCATTCTCCACTTAAAATATTGACATTTTTTCCTCTGCATGTCAGGTGCAAAGTGTATACAATCTGCATATAGTTACCAACATATTAATGAAGCTTTGATTAATTTACAAACCTTCACCACTTCTAATATATGACGATATTCACAGAAGTATTTGTGGGTTCTGCTGAATGTGGAGCCCAGAGCATTGATGCTTCATTTTAATTGTATAAGGGATGACAGGGAATATAATTGTGAGGATTAAATGCAAACTTATGTTACGAAAATAATTCTGCAGTAGAGCGTTTGTGTACTATAACAGAATTCACTGGTGCCCAGGAAAGGATCAAAGCAATATGTCATTAATGAGACTTAAAAGCCTTGATGTATTCACAATATGTGCACTCATTTATTTGTCGGTGAGTACTTAACTTTTAAATTAATAGAGGAGCATTCACAAGATGCTAATTGGAATGCGAGTGATGTTTTTGACCTACCCTTAGTTTAAGCTTTTTTTTTCCTACGGTGTTTGTTCACAATGGTGAATAAATGAGTGCAGGTGATAAGCAGAGATGCACTGAAGTCTGCCGAGACAAAATGATTTCTGAGAAAGAAACATATGTATGTGTTGCGTGTTTGCAACATGGCTTCGGGACAAAGATGAGCATGACACAACTGTATAATACATCATGTGTCTCAGAGGGATTTTCTTATCCTTCAGCCATTTTAAATATAATTGTGCTGCAAATCAGAGAAAAAGACAAAGTATGAACACGCATATAAATGTATCTTTTTTACCTGCCACCTGTATAGTACAACAATCATCCTGTCTAAGAAAAATGTTTATATTTTTCTTACTGTGGCTATAACTTAGTTCCTGACTTTAACATTTTAAGGATCATGACTTCAAATGGAATATGAAAGGCTTTGTTATTGACACCTCCCTACAGTGTCCTGGAAACAAGCAGACTGAAATACAAATATTTCTTTTTTCATCTTAAGTTCATTTTCCATCTGTCTTGGATGATAGATAGTTCTCTTTTCCTTTTCTTTTTTAAATTTTGAATCTTCACAAGTAAAGATGGATAAACGTTGTGATGAATATTGTTAAACATGAACAATAATTGGCTCGATGGTACATTATCAGACATCATCTAAACCTACATAGACATAACTTCAAGTTAACATGCAAATGTTTTCACACATTTTGAAAATCATTTAGATCAATTTAATTTGTTTTTGTCCAATTAGGGATTAACAAGCAAGATATATCAAAAAGGTCTACAAAAAGTTCATCCTGTATTGTGACATTTCTGAATCACATAAGCGCAGATACAAAATAAGAGTTACTGCAATCTATAAGTGATGTGATCGTGTTTTTTCTGTTAAATAGGCTGTGCAACTGTCACATTTTCTTTGATCTCCAACAATATCATTAACCCTTTGTCTATGGCTAACATCTGAAGATTGCACTTGAGTTGGAAAATCTTCAGAAGGTCACTGTCCTTGTCAGACAGGAGGAAGATGAAGTATCGGAATTATGTGTTTGTGGAGCTGAACAAGGCAATCAGCTCACATTCCCACTGACATATTTTTTTATTGCCTTCATCACTGCCTAGTCAGTGTTTTGGAAGTTTGTCCTGCCAAAACACAACAGCAAACCATTTACCCGGACAGTATGACAAGGTGGTTCTCAATAAATAAAACTCTGAAAACCAGTGAGTGAGGAGAAAGCGTGGGAAATTATATATCTTAATTCAATCTTTTCTAAGCCTTTGAGGAAAGGGGACATAATAAACTTAAATTTAGCTTACTTAGTTGTATGAAAAAGTAAAAGATGTTTGCCAGGGAAGACCTTAATGCATTACCTTTCTACATGCTCCTTTTATTCCAACTGCTGTAACCAGAAAATATGATGGAGAATCAGGAATTAGTAATACCTACCACATTAGGGCAGTATGAGTCAGTAAGAGCTCAGCCAGATCATCTGCGTCTATGGTTTAACTTTATATGAACTTTGCCTGGGATTAAGTGTATATCAATACATACAATAAACAAAATTCCTTTGACTGATCTTTTTTTTTAAATGAATGTATAAAGGATTTACTGTAGAAATATAATTTCGACTGACCAAAGCTCTGATTGTAACATTTCATGCCGGCTATTGTTTCGTTTCAAGGCAAACTAAATCAATGGTAAAGCTCATCTCAGTCTCACCTCTGCCATCTGCTTTGGTATTTTTTTTTTTTACAGTTTAAAGGAGGTGCAGACAAGATTATTGGATCAATAGTAGCAGAAAAAAGGCCCAATAAAAACAAGACAATTTATCTTCATTACTCAATTATTTTGTTATGCTTTTCATTGGCTGTTGTTGAGACAATACAAGATCAACGGTCAGATCATGGGTGCAAGAAAATGTGTTTCTATTCATGGGTCATGATGTTTCTTCCATAGATACTTATTTTCAGTTTTGCTCTTTGACTTTCTGTTTGTGCTTATGATCCCATCATAAAACAAAGGCTCATCAATTCGGCTTACCTGATGGATGAAAACTTGTGCACCTCGAGGGCTCATGAGCAATACAGCCCGTCGTAAAGTATCCCGGTACCGGTTGAGCTCCTCAGTGCGCATTGTGTTAAAGAGGTCAGTAAATACTCGACTGACATTGCGGTCCACCCTCTGCAAGGAAATATCCAGACCGAGCCGAGACGCCTGGTCCATGAAGGTTTGCAAACCCCGGATATCTGATAAAGGAGAAACGATGGCATAAGGATGTGACAGGGGCAGAGACATAAACACAAACATTGACAGAAAAGAACTCTTCAGGCAAATGCTGCTTTAGCCCTGCAGCATTAATTCACAATTGTTGAAAAACAGCCTGTGCTGTCATCACATGCACACTATATTTTCAGGCTTTATTCCAAATGCTTCAAGGCAGATTTTATTCTTCACTCCTGATCTAAAGCGTGACAAAACTATGACAAGAACTTCTATCTTTGTGTTTCCTGGGGTTTTCAGAATATGAACCTGCAGGCAGGTGTTGCTGTCCCCTGAGAATGTTGTGCATGTGCCTATGTTTACTATGCAGGAAACCACTTAAAAAAAAAAGGCTGCATACCAAACACAAATCAAAGGTGAAATGCAACAGAGGGCTCACGATAAGCACAGCAGTCCCAGCGGTCACAGGGGAGCAGCCGCCCAGCATGTGCCAAGTCATGCTGCATTGTTAACGAGAGCTTAGAAAAATCACTTGGGCCAGACCTCTTTTTGTATCCACATTGGACATGTGGGTGTATGTGTATGTGTTTTCCCCTGTTGTTCTCTAAAGGTTTGATGAGTCATCCAGTGCTTCCATGCTTTTTGAACAGAGCACTGAGAATAGACAAGATAGTCATAGAACAAAACAGGCTCATTTGTAGCTGCAGAAATTCACAACGTGCAACACACACACACACACTAGGGATCAATGGATGCTACCTGAGTTAATATAGGAAAAGAAAATACACTTTTTTTCATTTTTATTGTTTCTGCTGACTAGGGCCTAAACAGGAAATAAATCAGACCAGTAACGACGCAAACTAACCTGTCTGAGGAGCAACATATTGGTACACCTCTCAGCTTAAATAGTTAATACCTAGGGCAATATAAAGTAGCGGTATGACTAAGTATCATTTGAAACAAATCAGACAAATTTGCTCCAATGCTAGATTTTTTTTTCCCCCAATCGGTATAGGGCAGTTGATCTTTTCAGTAACACAAATACTTAGAGTAGCTGCCGGATTCTCCTCAGAATAAAAATGTTCAAAGGCAGAACAAAATGTGAAATTAAAACATTCATCATTTTGAAGCGACCTCAAACTCCAACAGAAACTTTCTTTGAGAACCCCATCTCCTGCAAACACTCACACACTGCTTCCTTCTGTCTCTAAATTGGAATAGTAACCCCTGGTGGTATATTTTGAATACAATAGGCAAAAAGCTGTACCTGTGGGGTATCTCTCCTTTTGTCAAAATACCAACACAATTTCTTTTATCCTGCCTCATAACTGGACCCTTACGATTCCAATCGGCTTTATCAAT
>JAOXYM010000017.1:19425964-19444054 GCA_028567055.1 Leptatherina wallacei
CTCTGAACCCATATCAGGTGTATCAAACTCATTTTAGATCAGTGCCCACATACACCACAACCTGATCTCAAGATGGCTGGGCCAGTAAAACAATAATATAATTACCTTTAAATAACAACAACTTAAATTTTTTCCTTTGTTTTGCAACAAAAAAGTACAAGTATTTATCATTTTATGTTTATTATAAACGGATCCCAATGGATCAACAAAATCAAAACACTTAATCACAGGTATTCAGAACTGGGAAAATGCAGTATTTGATACAATGATAAGAATGACTTGCCAAGATCTGTAAATTATTTTTAATGTACACACATTTGTACATCTGTGTAGTAATCCCAACCATCACCTTATCATACAAACTGAAGAACTATTTGGTAAGAGAGATGTCAGATAAAAGATATAAGAAGTTGTTGTCTGCCTTGTGAAAGTATCAAATTTGAACATAAAAAATACAATATCAGGTGGAAAAATTGGGAATTACAGTAATTTCTATTAGAATATTGCAGTAAATGTCTTAGGCCCTGATTTACTAAAATCCCAAATAACGTATAATTGCATCTGCTGCAAATAAATTTCACCTGTTGTGTTTCCATGATTTGTGGGTGATCTACTAAGATAGTTTGCGCTATTGATAACGGGCGCAAACAGCCATATTTAAATGAGGATTTAGCGTGCGCAACTGATTCGCTGTGTAAAAGAGGAGCAAGAAAAGCGCAAACGGAAAACAACTGGAGAATATTATTCAAAATATTAGAAGAGGCAAATAGGACCATGGCAAATACATCTTAATGTGACCAAAATAACTGCAATGGGAGGGTATTTGCCAAAACGTAAAACCAGTTGGAAAAACAAGAAGAACATCAGATGAGGTTAAGAAAAGATGGTAAGATATCAGATGAAGAAGAAAGGGAAAAAAAAGCTCATGATAAAACCTTTGCGAATAAGACAGAAGAGATTCCTCTGACTAATATTGAGCACCAGGGGCAGCACACTTTCTGAGGAGCAGATAGCCTAATTGGAAACCCGGGGCATGATACGCTAGAGCCGGTTGTAGGTATGTGCACAAATTGAAACATGTTCTGTTAATGACATCATAGTTGTTATAGACATAATAAATATAAACACGTCTCCTTTTGACAGTGGTTGTCTAAACAACAGTTGTAATTTTAATATTCAAACCAATTATCCGTTTTTAACACGTAAGCTATTTCCTCTCAGCCGTTTGTGCGCATGAGCCATTTAACGCCTGCCTTTCAGATCCGCTAAATATAGGCACAAAAACTGCCAGCACAATCAGTTCCACGTGTAGTAAATCACGTTGCGCTGCAAAGCTGATTTATTTGCATCTACTCCTCCCAGTATTTTGAGCGTTCTGGCAGAAACGCCCAGATTGCATATTCATTCAAGACAATTGCGCAAAATGCATTGAAGAGCTATGTTGCCGGTTTTAGGGGCGCATTCTTCTTTGCACCCAGTTAATAAATCAGCCGCAGCATGTTTTTGCACCCATTATCAAGATTGTGCATGTTTTGAGAGGCGCAAACCATTGATAAATCAGTGCCTTCATGTCTTCATAGTTGCTAAAATCATCCCGTGGGCCAGATCACTTGTAACATACTGTTGCTTGGCCAGGTGTCTGCTGCCTTGGTTTTGAATGGAGATGGTGCCTCCAAAGCACTTCTTTTGAATCTCAGGGTTTCTCAAGTTTGTAGAGGTAAAAGCATTTCTAGAGCACAGGGAGGCAAAACAAAGATGGAAGTCAAAATAAAGAGATAAAAGGAGGTGATACCATACCATTTATTTTTGGCGCAAATGATGGGTCACTTCAACTTCACAAAGATAACGGTCAATATTCAGTTGTAAAGCAGTTTAGCGGTGTCAAAGATCGACACTAAAGGGGCAGCTTGTGCCTTGAAAAGTAATGTGAGGGCTCCTAACCAAGTGGCACAATATTCTGCGTTTGCAATGAGAATGAGGTGTTTAGATCCAAGTTTTTCCAAGACTGTGAATGCATGCAGTTTTGTGTGCATATTTTCTAAAACTGTATAAAATGGAAAACACAAAAACAATTACCACAAAAGCAAAAGTGATAGGAATCAACTGAAAAACAGTTTATATGAAGAATAGTCTATTTGCATTCAATTTAATGCTCTAGCTCTGCTATGAGCTGCATAATCATCTACAACAGGGATTGTCCCATTTTCCATTAGACACAGGACAGGCAATAGACAACACTGCTTTTAAAATTCAAATCATTTCTCACAAAGCAAGTTTCTTATAATTTATGCACAAACAGCATATTGTATAAATCATCAATAAAATGCATTCTCAATCTATTTCACATTATAGCCTAATAATAAAGTCGACTTTAGAGTCTGCTAAATTTTGCCCAAAGCAACAACACCGCCACAACAGGACCACATCATATGGTACAAACCATTTAGACAAAGAATTACAAGACATGGACCGGTAAAAAAATATATTTGAGCTTGAATGATAGTAAATCTGTCATCATATGAGAAAACATTAGGAATAGAGGGGAGTCTAACAAGGAGTGAGGAGGGAGAAAGGGCATGGTACTCCAGGAGGAAGGGTGTTCTGAATGGAGCAATAAGGGCTGTGTACGTGTGAGAGACTGTGTGAGAATGTATGGTAGAGGGGAAGGACTATTAATGTGACAAATGACGATTTCATCTGCTGACTGCAAGCACAAGACTACATTAAGGCACTGTAAATCATGAGGCCAGAGAGAAGAGGGAAACTAAATAACATACTGAAGAGGAGCAGGTAAGTAAGAGGACATCCAAGTAAGACAACGATGCACTTTAGTTGCTGCATCGGAAGTAAAACAAAGACAAAAAAAGAGAGCTTTCTGCAGGAATGCTCAAGGAATTGCCAGAGAGACAATATTCTTCTCCAGGGCAAGAGTGCTTTACAGTTTGTATGTGGGTAGGAGAAATAAAAACAGAGATATGTATGCCAACATGTGCGGGGGGGGACGACACTTGGCAAATATTCTTTGGTGCAGCATGGAGAGAGAATATTATGCTCAGTAGGAAGTTGTGATTGACAGCAATTCAAATCTGGAGAATACTTTGAATCTGTTATTGTGTATGAAGTTGTGGCAGCTGGCTACAATAAAATATGCATTGTCCTCTGTACTGAAATTGGACAAAGTTTGTTCCTCAAGAGCTGTTGGTTCTCCTTCAACACGTTTTCTTAGATGCAGCCTACACACTATATACTCACACTGCTGGACGTTGTGCAATTTTGGCCTGAAATCCAGCTCAAAGATGCAGTCTATGCTCCCTTTAAAAGTGAATTAATCAGATCTGAACAAAGCTTTGATGACCAATTCATTGTACTATAAAAGTATTTCTTGGTTTAGTTTTTGTAAATGTGAGGACTTGTAGCTTTTCTGTGTTTAAGATAGTTTAAAATTGTATTTTTAGAATTTATATATTGAAATCTATACTATATTTGCATGGTAGCACCACAAACTATAAAAGCCCCATTTAATAAATTCCTAAATGCTGGAGCAAGAATGAATAGAAGAGACATGAATCTGTTTATCCCGACAATGTCTAAATATTTTGAATGAAAAAAAAAAAAAAAAAAAAAAAAAAAAATCTGGCATGCAAACTTAGAAGCAGAAACTATGAGAAAATTCTAATTAGACTTTGCTTTGGTCCTTTATTGACCTATATTGATTATATGTCGAAATTCTGTGGTCATTGGTGTGTGATCAATGGCTCTGAGCCAGATCTTCAAAGAGAACCCAGTGGCTGGACACAGGATCTCATTGTGAGGAGGAAACTGAGGACCGAGTGCAACAGACCTGAAATGAACTTCTCAGTTTCACATTTCTTTGTGTGATGCTGTTTTTCAGGCACAAGCCTTTCAGAGGCTGAATTGGCAATGAAAACAGCTTGGATCACACCCCACTCATCCTCTTCTCACTGTGTTGAGATGAGAATACAAGTAATCTAAGAATTTAAAAGCACTGGTGTAAACTGCAAAATGCCCTAGTTTTTCCAGGCAGAACAGTAGCACTGCTTACATCACATGTCATTCTTGTTCAGAACCCTTGGACTAAATATTTGAGAATGCAAAGCATTATTTGCGAGAACAATTCAATTGTGGAAAATTGTTTACTGTGCTTACCAAAATGACTGCAGTGCCATAGTTATTAATTTCATTACATTATTACCTGACAATGCTAGAAATCTCATTCTGACAACTGAAAACTTCACCTTCATTTGTACTAAAAAATCTTTATAGATGAGCATCTCTCATCTACTTTTTCACAAACTGTAGCTAAAGTGTTTCTGCAGTCATTTTGGCTTCATAATGGACACCCCAGGCCCATTATATCTCAGACAGCCTACTGACAGGAGGGAGGAGTTCTCTACAGTCATTGGCAAGGATGATAATAGTGGAATAATGAGTCTTAAATGTTCCCCTGAAGTGGACAGAGGCCATCAGTCATTCCCTGCTCACTATCTGACATCTAATGTCAGCATCTGGCAGCAATTTTATACATGCAACTTAAAAGAAAAGCTGCCTCTGCAAGAAATGCATACAAAGTATCCTAAAATCAAAGTATGCTAAAACCTGCTGCAATTATATTTTGAAATATATAGATTAATGCCTGGAATTGATATTTAAGGATGAATGATTTTTTAAAAGTACCTATAAAGAAAGGATTGGCAGGAAATAGCTGCTTTCTTTGAAAGGATTTTTTTTTTTACTAATCTAGAAGAAAATTACTGCCGCTTCATTGGGTTTGATGATCGATGGCAGATCAATAGCTAGTGGATACGGAAAATGTATTATCTTTAAACATTTTTAATCAACACTGCATATCTTTAGAATCCTGAGTTATTATCGCAAATAGATAATGCATCTTTTCTCAACTTTCAGCAAAAGCAGTGACTTATTGGGGAAGAAGCTGAGAGATCATAGGCAGTATGTAACTGTGAAAAAGGACATCTGGTGTACGGATCAAGAATGATAAAAGCAAATGGCACTTTAGCACAAGTCCTCGCTTAATCAAATCATTTCAGTTACACCCAGATGGCTTACACCGAGAGAAAATTATCAAGATACCAGGCTAAAAAAAAAGTCTTAGAGCATTTTGCCTTACAATGTTTTCCCATGAAAACTGGATGTAAGTGTCTTGCCCTCATTTTACCAGTGTAATATAAATGGATGAAACAAACCACAAAACAACTGCGGGACTGAATATTGCATAAATTGCGGTTTGTCTCAGTGATTTCATAGTCTAAATAAGACGGTCTCATTTAGTTGAACTCTGAGGACAATCTGGGGATTTGAAGGCGTCAACACCAAGTTATATCCTGAAATGTTTTCCACATCATTCTCCCCTGATGTAACAATGGTCCAACTCTGATCTAATTGAGACAGATTGTAATATGTGACTAAAAGTGAATGCCAGATTTATATTAATCAGAAAAATGTTTGAGAAGGCTTTGCCAGTATTACGTCACTCTTATTTCAAAATAAGCACAAACATGACAATAGATATTACTAATGATACTTAAATTTATAAAAAAGTTTGTTTGATGGAAGACCAATAAGCGATTTAACATGTAAGTGCATTGAAAATTAATTTCTGATTTATGTTTATATCAACTTGATACCAAAATTAAGTGTAGTCCAGCTGTTGGTCAGTGAATACATGGGTAATAGAAAATTAAGACCTCCCTTTTGTGCACATTTGGAAGAGCAAAGGGTGTTGAAAACGCAGAACTTTAACTAAAGATACTGTGGTTCAAGTCTTGTGTTTAACCAGAAGATTTCCATTATTTTTCTACCTTGACCTCATAGGCCGTAAATTGGCTTAGTAAGACAAACCTACTGGGTTAAATTCAAAGTTCATAGTTTGTAATAAAACTGATTTGTTCAAAGAACAGTTTATAATCAGAATGGGACTTTATTGCCAAATAAGTTTGTACATACAAGGAATTTGTCTTGAAGTGGGGCAAAAACAAGAAAACAGAACAAAAATAACACAAAAACAAATTGAACATGAACAGTATCTACAGGGTTAAAGTTTATAAAACTACACATCTATAGGCTATAAACAAAAAGGTCTATTGTCTATATATAAATATAAAATGTGTGTCTAGTGCAAAGAAGAGGTAATGAAAACGCGTGCGCGCGGGGGGGGGTTAAATAAATATAAAGCGGGATGAGAATATAAAGCAGTGTGTGATGGTGTGACGAGTTATGTGAGCTTGTATTAGGGAGCTATCAGTTATGAGTGTGTAGGGGAACTACATTGATGAGTCAATCCAACAGCAGACGAAGAAGAAACTGTTTTTATGGCGTGAGGCTTTGGTCCTGATGGACTGCAGCCTCCTGCCAGAGGGGAGAAGGATGAAAAGTTTGTGACTGGGGTGGGAAGGAATAGTCATGATCTTTCTTGCCCGCCTCAGAGTCCTGTAGGAGTTTTGGTCCAAGAGAGAGGACAGATTGCAATCAGTCCACACAACCACGTTTCCGTAAAGCAAAAAACAGAAGATTCAGAAAAGTCTTTGTTTACTACCAGCTGGAGTTTGTCAATTTTGTTGCAAAGTGACAACACATAGGTGAGGATGTTCCAGGTAGCGGAGCGTGGTGTACGCGTTTATGGAGATGCACAAGCAAGACGGCACGTTTCCTCCTACACCTGCGTGAGGGCACCTTTGACAAAGATGTCCAATAAATTCACAGATCAATCGACAAAATTGGCCACGAAGTCCACTGGAGTTTTGGCTCTGACATCTGGCCGCTCACCTCGGGTGAAAGAGCATCTAGTATTGGCAAAACACACTGGTAAAATAAATTAAAAAAGACAAACAGTGCACACCAACACACATGGGATGGCACCGACCATGGCACTTCGGAAAAACGTTCCAATAAATGTAGTCCCCGATCCTGATCAAATTTATTTAATATCTACTCAGAGTCCCAACCTGAGGCTTGAATTTTCCTACATCACCACGATGTAATGGAAATACACCTGAGTGTATTAAATTTTGTGAAATTAAAACCTTACAGGTAGTGGCCAAAGTTTTTGCGCATCTCAAGTAGCCCTGTTCCAGATATGTAGAGTTCAGAAGTTAAGACATAATTTCCAACACCTCCAAAAGACAACAAAAACCCAGCCACAGTAATGAGTTGGTCATTGAGAGCAATGAATTCTTCATTCATCAATGAATTCAAATCACCCTCTGTTATCTTTTGTTTATATTACTGTCCAAATGTGAGTAAAAACAACTGCACACTAAGGTAATAGTTTAACACTTAGGGTGTATACAGAATATTGATAAAGGCATTAAAAGATCAATATGTTCAGCTAAGAGAAGACTGGCTCCAATACTGTGGTTTTCACAGAGACGGTTGGATATTTTTCGCACAATTGACACAAGTGCCAAAGTGGCATTGTCAAACCTTTGCATAAACCTAACCAAGTAGTTTTGGTGCCTATGTTAATCAAACCCAACTTCCAAAACACAAGAAAGCAACAGCACAACTCCCCCACTAAGTAATTAAACCAGGGTTTATTTTTATCAAGCATCACACAAATGTTACTCCAACACCAGCCCTCTTTCAAATGCAGACTTTTGATTTGTCTATATTTTTCATTGATGTTATGTAGAAATTGTATGTATCAGCTATAACGTGGTTATGCTACCAACTGTTAGCCGACTGTGTTGGTATTGTTTCCATATAGCCAACACACACTTGAGCACATTATATATTACATAAAACACAAATAAAGAGCTCATGGTCATTTCACATACTTCTGATTGATGAAAAAATGGGTCACTGCTTTGCTTTAAGTAGCTTCCAACAACATTATAACTTCTCATCAGAAAGAGGGAGAAATGTGTGATATCAGTATAATATGACATCTGGACCAAAGACTGCACTCCCTTTAGCAATGAATAATTTTTCAATCGCTCCCTTTCCTTCACTCACTTAAGTTCATCTTGCTCTCTCTTTTGAGAAGATAAACATCCACGGCTCCTTCCCAGAACCTGCTCTCCTGCTGTCATCCTATGATAAGAATTAGGGTACACATCCCTGTCAATACTATTGATGTTAAGGCTGCCCATGCAATCTGAACTGTGATGGAGTATTTTGCTGCAGTAAATTATTCCCTCCAGGTAGAATAGCAGCAATAGGCTTACTACGGTAGACACAGTTACGATTCAGGGAGTCAATACAATGAAAGTAGGTCCTGTGTGTTCACTGCAGTAGAACCCAACAAAACACCCTGGTTTTAAATATTACATCGGTAACTTGAATGTTCAATTAACTGTTATGTCTCCATGTGCATTTGCAATGCCATTTACAACATCACCACATCCAATTCAGGGTTTAAAGTTTGTGAATATATAATATATAATCTATTTATGTATTTAACATTATATACTATATATAATATATAATTCATTGTGGGTATATAATGGAGAATACAGATTAGTTTTTTGGTATCTACAATTTCACTTCTGTCAATTAATAAAATAGAGAAAAAGACAGAAGGGACATTGTATTATGTTGTGTCCATTGCAGCATATAGCTGATCTAACCAGTAAACATGTAGATAGGTAAATTTGTCAACATCCTCAAAATGAACTTGTGTCAGTCCCTGGTTAGAAATTTTTGGACAGCAATAAAATATCACTAGCATGTTGTTTTACTGCATTGTTTACTCATTGGATCTGACCCACATCCTTCACAGACTAGCCTCAGTAGTGTAACTATGAAGTTTCACTATGAAGAGGCGGTTCACAATACAAGCAGCTTTGTACATTGTAATGTATTAAAACCATAGGTGTAATGTGTAAACAGCTGCACTAAAAAAAAAAAAAACGTAGATTCCATAGAAAATCTAAATGGTTTGTTCTGAATTGCTTTCATTTCTCTTCATCTGTGTCTGTATGTTTCACACCGTTAAAAGCTGGTTCTTATCATTTCTGACATCTGAGCTTACATTATAAGATGGTTGCTGTGCACTGAAATTTATGCTCAAGGATATTTTTCAGCAGCTGCTATGGGAGCGATGTGAAAGAAAAAAGGCATGCATTGCACATCTCTGCAGCTCAGAAGAAGAGCTTCACCTGAACCAACCCATTTCTTGTATAGGGAACTTATGGTTGAATATATGGAAAATCTAAACTAAAAAAAGAGCAGAACTGTTACACGGAGCACACACCTATTGCACACTTTGCTTGGTGCTGAGTCACAGACTGCTATTCCGACACTGGATCTAATGCCATCAGGCTATGATGGGAAAAAAAGAAAATTTTTAAAATGCGACAACTACCCACCATGTCTTGTGGCATTACTTTCAACTGTTGAACGATGTTCCCCAAAGACCTGAGCTTTTGATGTACTTCACAGAGCAAACATGTGAGGAGAGTCTCAGCTTGTAATATGAGATTATTAATTTACTTCTTACATTATCTTCATGTCTGTTAGAACAATAAGAATACTCTGAAACTGCATTATAATTAAGTTACTTAACTGGCTCCCTACCATCTCTCTGCCTTCTTTCTTTTTCAGAGTGCATTTGAGTCTGTCATTTTTCCCTTGTATGCTCAGCATTACCGCTGTTCCTTCAAGGGCTAATATGGTCAGTCTAATGTGCATAACAAAGTTTGCAGATGCACTGATGCATGTGTTTGTGTATGTATATATATATATACCCCCTTTTTACTTGTTTATGGCTGATTATCCATTTTCCATTTGCTTTCATGCCTGTTGGAACAAGGTGCTCTACTGGCGGCAATATGCTGGATGAACCTTGTTTTGATATGGTAAACATATGTTTGTAATGACTGATTTGGATGAACATATTAAGTGTAACTGGCTAGCATTCTTGAGATGATAGTGACTCATTGACTACCAGGACAGAGGTGGAAAATATGGACTTAAAAAACCTCTGACGCTCTCTCCAATATATCAATAGCAATATGAAATCTTTTTATCTGTTGTTTTCTGGTGTCCTTTTTTTTCCCCTTGTCTATACATCTCACCCCTGTCATTTTTCTTCATTATCCCCTACTGTGTCTGCTCTTACTTCATCATCCCTGAATGTTCCTTATCACAACATGCCTTTGTTTTTCTCAGCCCATCAGGATTCTAATCATAGTTCAAAAATGCATGATAAATAAAGAATGAGTTAAGGTTTATTCAAAGATACACTCTGTGCTCTAGCTGAAGAGTATATGGCAAAATGATTAAAGGATGATTGCAACATTCTCACAAGACATCTTACAACTTGGTCAGACTGATTTTTCTTTCAAAACCCAGGTTCAAAAACAATAGTCAACTATCCAGCAGCTTTCTGTGGGCTTAAAATAAGATTGGGTTAAAAACTATAAATTATGTTTAAATGCATTAAAGAGCATACCCTGCTTTTCCATGAAGCCAAAAAGAAATGCAAGTTCTAAATCTATCATGCGGTTCATGTGATAACAGTGTCAGCAGGTAGCTAAGGGTGTGCCAAGTGAAACTCTTAAATGCTGGAATGGCTTGTAGCTTTCCCAAAACATAATACAGCAAACATGATTTCACTTTGAGTTGATTGAGTATCTGTGCTAGCCATCGCTTCGCTACAACTGCACCACTAGATATTGTGAACCAAAAAAATAAGAAGAGACAGAGCTGTTGAAAGGATCAATCTCTTCAATATATAATATCTATATTAGATATTGAAGAGACTGTTGGAGAAACATTCTTGGAGCAAGTTGAGCCTCATACAGCAAAGAACAAACTGATGAAAACTTGATGAGATTCAAATTAAAAACAAAACTTCACACTTTTTCTAGACCTTACTGAAGGGCTTTAAAAAATTGAGGGGGAATGTCTTCAGAGATCATTCAGATTTTCTGAAAGAAGACTTCAGAAAGATAACATACCGCTTCATCTATGCATCTGTGTCTCCAGCCTGATCATCTCCACATAAACTAGTATATACTGTGATGGCGGTATTTTCACCCCATTGGATAAAGTAGGAGTTTCTGATCCCTCTCCCATAGCCCCGATGCCACTTTTGTGTGAGCTAATTTGCAGTTTCTGTGGTTTGTTATTTAACCTTCTTTTATTAACCCTCTGTAGTGTCCTTTGTTTTGGCTTTACAACTTTTCACTTCTGCTACATTTTATCATTCAACAGTTTCTGTTCTATCCATGACTCCAGAAATGAGAACTCCAAATAAAACAAATGCTATTTTCTCTACTTCACTGATGACAGTGTCAGTTTTACACTCTAACAGCACTGCTTCTTTACTGTTGCTTTTATTGTCATGTATATTTAGCTGTGGCAAAAACATAAGACTTATAAGCAAGTTAATTAAAGGAGTATATATTTACATCCAATCTTGGCTTAAAATGAAAGTTTAAAAAAAATCTGACTTGTTTGCACGTATATTTTCACCATAATTTAAATTTATTGAAGAATATCCCTATATACCTCCAGTTTAATAAGCCTGTAAAAAAAACAAAAAACAAAATGAGCATTCACATCACTGCTTTTACTTGTACACACAGTTTCAGTAATGAACAACACAGTTTTATCAATATGTTGTTTTCAGTCATTTCCAGGTGCATTACCATCTCCCTGGAGTGGAGTACAAGAAAAATCACTTTTAGATTTCCTATCAATAAAGACTACACCAAATGTAAATAAAATGGTGTGACATGTTAAATTTTTTAGAATCTTTTTTAATCTATCTCATACATTCAGGAAACATTTGGAATAATAAGCATAATGGGAAAGAACATGTTATAGAGTTACAACAACAACAAGATGTATCAGTGAGTTACAGAAACCAATGAGCCTGTTAGGCAGATGGAGAACAACTTCAGAATGTTTGTTAATGTTTCGACTGCCTACTGCTACAACAATCTACAACCATCAAATTAAGAAGAATGAGCCCTGTCTTCTAGCATTTCAGTGTGTTACATGTGGCTAGTGTTGTGGTCCAATGCAAAATAACTGTAGCCTCTGCAGTATGTTAGCTACCAGCTCCTCTAAAGCACATGTTGGCACACAGGATCACAGCCACCTGTTCCCACAGCTTGAACAAAGCTGGACATGTGTTCAAATGAAAGCCTGACTGCAGATATGTATTCACTTGCTTTGTAAAGTTGCACTCTGAAATCCATAACTATTATTTATTGAGACATTACTCGTCTTGAGGAAAAGCCTTCCTGAGTGTGAAGTTAAAGTGAGCATATGTTGCTGATCCATTCTGCTGAAAAATAGACAAATTAAATCAAATGCCTAAGACCTGCATAGTGTTGCTTTAAAAAAAAACCCACATAGCTGTGGGGGGGGTTTAAAATGTTCAACATAATTTCCAAAATTTTGTAAATCAATAACCCAAAATGATGTCAGGAACTGCTTTCATTTTTATTTCATTTCATTATCAATAAGTTTATCATAATCTTTATCCTATTTGTAGCTTTCCAGGTGAACAGTTAAATGACAATCATTTTTATAATTTATATGATTTTGTCACAAATGAAGCACAGGTATTTGATATGTAAAT
The DNA here is from genome assembly GCA_028567055.1 of Leptatherina wallacei. Classification (NCBI taxonomy): domain Eukaryota; kingdom Metazoa; phylum Chordata; class Actinopteri; order Atheriniformes; family Atherinidae; genus Leptatherina; species Leptatherina wallacei. The sequence goes on from JAOXYM010000017.1 coordinate 19,438,539, forward strand.
GTTGGTAACTCTTACATGAACAGTGTGCGCTTTTGCTTCTGTTTTGTAAAGGCAGCTGCCATTAAATTTTGCATGATTTACCCAACACCACATAAATAATGAGCTTATAGTTTCAAGAGCCAAGGCTCCAACAACTGAGAACAAATTTAGTCAAAGGTAGAATATTATTCAGAACAATTGCCCTTCATGTAAAGGTAATGGGTCTTTCTTTTTGAAGAGGAACTGACTTTTTCCCAGAAATAAATAAATAAAATCTGCTCTGTTCTTAATGTTAGCACTGTCCTGTTGAAATACAAATGAGCTCATTATCCTTGAAAGACTAGGCACATGGGTGCAGCATGCGTGACGAGCCAAACCTTTGGTTGTGCCAAGCTGAAAATGTCAACATACTACCTTGAGAGTGCACATTAAACTCAGGCATTAATGGCTGTCACAAGACAGAGCCCCCATTATCAAGTCCATTAAGGCACCACAATCCTTTCCAATGAAGGGAAAAAAGAAGAGCAGGATTTCAAAGTGCAGAATGAGAACTGTAGATAGATGCCAAGGTGACACACTTTGCATCCAACAACACAAGTTCCCGAGTTCATTAAATATCAACTATAGTGCACATGTGTCAAAACATGCTATAAATATGTTATTGTGCATTCATATGTATGGATGCATAAGGACATCCACTGTCAATTTATGTAAGAAACTGTATGTTAGCACTTTAATTGCAGTGATAGAATGACCTGGTGTCATGCCACCTCTCACAGTCACCATTGTACCCTGCTTTTATGGTGAAATATGCTAAAATAAAAGCAAAAGGAGGAACTTGAAAAAGCAGAAGCAATGCGTCAAGACAGTCTACAGCATGTACAAGATGGCTGAGCCAGATATCCAACCGAGTTTCCTCCGCAGGGTGGCCGGGCTCTAGCTCGGTCATCTGGAAGGGGCTCAGAGTAGAGCCCCTGCTCCTCCGCATCGAGAGGAGCCAGATGAGGTGGCTCGGGCATCTGGATGCCTACTGGACGCCTCCCAGGGGAGGTATTTTGGACACGTCGCTCTGGGAGGAGACCTCTGGGAAAGCCCAGGACACACAGGAGGGGATTACATCTCTCAGCTGGCCTGGGAGCGTATCAGGATCCCTCCGGATGAGCTGGCAAATGTGGCTGCTGCCCCTGCGACCCGATCCCAGTTAGGTGGCTGAAGATGGAAGGATGGATGTATCCTCAGCATTGACAGCTCTTGTATGTCAGAACTTTGGCTTTTATATAGTTCCACTAAAATATTTTAGAAATGCAATGATTATAAGAAACCACATTCCACTTTTCCATCCAGGGAAGGATAGAAAAACACCTGGTTTTAGTTGCTGCCAGCCATAGAGCATTGAGCATGGGATAACAAAGCTTTATCTTAAACCAAAAAACAATGTGACCTTTGATCGACAATATTTTCCTTTCATATTCAGTCTGTGAACCAGAAGCTTTTGTGATTTATCACCAGATTGGAGCCGAGATCCAATGTCCTGATTCAAAGGTATTTTATTGGCACAGTGAGTTACCACACTAAATCATGAAATAATTTAGAGATTCCATAAAATTATAGATGGTTAGCAGATAGTTTTAGCTCCAAACATGAACAGTAAATGAGTTATATACCTCATCACATAACATGAAGATGTCTCTATTTTTTTCTTTCAGTGATTCAGAAAATGCAGATGTCTATTAGTTTACAAGTATGTCACTACTGTGCAATGATTTATAATGTAATTACAGTGAAATAATTATTATGGCCTATAGGTGTCAGTGTTGTAACTCTTCTATCTAAAAGATTTTGAATAAAAATAATCGTTTTGAAAATTGTTTTGTTTTATAGGGGTTGTTTATCTACCTGTGTATCTTGGCTTGGATCCAACCTTGACCTTTCAGCTGAAAGCAGCAGACTAGCTTCAATCACATTTATTTTCTCAGTTCTGACTCTGGCTGACATGATTATAAAATCTCTGTTGAAGATTGTCATCCAAATAACTGAAATAAAGAATTCAATTATCTTTTTCTAATCTTAACACCAATAGTACAATATAAATCTGCTAATTGTTTTATCATTCATAATAATCCTTTAAGTATAAAAGATATTCAGAACTAATGAAACCTGTTTGAACCTCATAAAACGAGCTGAATAGTCTCCCCTCACCCTTATAGAACACAAATCTTTACTCTGGAGGAAGGGGACATTTACAGATTCCAGACAGTTGTTTGCTACACCTATACGCACCACATGGGAGAGGAAACTAAATGTCAATAAAGCACTAGAAACGGAAGCTTTGCAGTAATTGTCTGGGATTAACATTAGCTACATTTATTATGTACAGTAGACACATGGATGGTGCTCTCGAAATTTTCCAGGGTTGTCACATGTGGGGATTCTGACTGCCTGTATTTAAGGTAAGAATATCAAGAATATGTATACCAGTCAGAGGCAGAGCAGAGCAGAGCAGGGCAGGGAAAATCTTTGCCAACCTGCAAAACTTGTAGTCTCCTCTATTATTCATCTGTCATCACTGTCCTCTGTTTACACGATAAGTGAAATGGTAAATAGACTGTTTAATGATCTCTTCTCTTATTGACTTCTCAAACCGTTTCACAGAAAAAGCCCCTTTTACACAGATCCTTACAAAGTGAAAAAACATTCTCTACATTTAAAAGCACATTTGAAACATCTTGTAAATGGACATTTCTACATCAAACCAAAAACTTTCTGATATGTGGATAGGCCCTCCTGAGCCACAGCCACAAAAACTATGTTACTCATCCTAGATAAGCAGCAGGTATGTCATACTGCAACTGTGCCTAAACCATGCATTTACCTCTGTAAAATCAATGTGGAATTGAAACATTTTCGCAGAATCAAAAGGTCAAATTGAAATAAACTATGATGTTGGATCATCATTTGTCATCTTGCTCTGGAAGATTTCAGATTACTTTTTGAATTAGGGTCAAATTTCCAAATCCCCCCCCCCCCTTTTTTTTTTTGCTTTGTTCTTTAAACCGTTTTTTTTTTCTTTAAAAAAAAAAATCAACTTCCCTTTTGGTACATGAATAATGAGAAAGCAAACAGTGAATTGCGGATTGGAGGCTTTGTTTTCCTGTAGCAGCTGACAGAGATGGATTCCCTGAAGGTAAAATCTTGTATTTACTGCATTTTAACACTATAAGAATAGATTGCTTCCTTCATATTACATTATTGCATAAATACTCAATATTTGTCCTATTCAACATTACATGGTGGTGCATACTTTTGGTGTATAATGTGTGAGTAATCCATAGCAACCACATGAAGCTGTTTCCCTAACAGGCTCATTAAAGATGTTAGCCATGCTAGTATGCATGTACAAGTTTGCCTGCATGTGCACAGTTAGTAGTACATTAACTGTGCTGGTAAGAAGCAGTGTGGCAAACAGTAACTCTGCAAGCAACAAAACAACATGTGGTCAATATGTCCATTTTGGTTTTTAAGCATGAACTCATACCACTGCTGAAAAGTAACTTTGGGAATTAGTGTTGTATTTGATGCATTATATAGCTGATGTATTCACAAGCATGTAATTCACAATTAATTCACAATTCACTTTTTTTTTCTTTCACAACAAATTCATCCAAATATGTGTCTTTGAATCCTTATTAATTCCTTCCACAGCTCAATTCCCTCAATGTCATTATTCAGCGATACCTGATATTACAATTAGTTAACTGCAAGCATTTCATTTCCTCTTTTTAACATGAATTTAGTATAAAAAGAAGAGTGCATGAAAGCTGCACAAACTTAGTGTTTCATTTGACTCAAATTTAAAACTTTGAAAACCAGATTCGTCACATAACAATAATAGTTTATCATCTAAAAAACATAGCCGAGAGTGTGGCCATTTCTTTCAAGAAAAAAATGAAATTTTAATTCCCCCTTTTATTACTTTATTAAGTCTCTGCATTAGCTACCTGTCTGCTTGGGGATTGATTTTAAGATTCTTTTACTGGTTTTTAAAGCTCTTAAGGATCTTAGTCCTACTTATCCGAGTTGCTTTTAACATATAAGCACTCAGGTCTTCAGATACAGGCCTTTTATCAATCTCTAAAGCCAGGAATAAAACGCATGGTGAGGCAGCTTTTTATTACTATGGCCCTTGTCTCTGGAACAGCCTACCTGAAGACCTTAGAGCTGCTGAGAGTTTGGACATTTCTAAAAGAAAATTAAAGACGTGTCTTTTCAGTCTGGCTTTTAGCCAAACTTTATCAGTAGGTTTTACTACATTTTGAATTGTTCATTGTTCATCTTTCCTGACTTATTTTAACCTAATAAGGTTTTTGTTCTTAATCTGATAATATTATCTATTTTTTTGTTTGTTTGTTTGTTTGTTTGTTTGTTTGTTTGTTGAGTGTCTTTAACTTTTTATCCAGTCTCTGGTGAGGGGGTATCCGGGGTCGGGGGCTGCTATCCTGTGGGTTTTCAGTGTTTCCCTTCCTCAGCACACCTGGGTCAGGTCAGGTAGGACTAGAAACCTATGAAGTTTTGCATGACTTGTTGATTTGGGGAAAGTATGTTGGGGTAGTGGTGGCCTACGGGATATAGTAGGCCTCAGAGGTCAGGGCTGGGTGCCACCGCTCTAGTGTCTCCTCACCACAAAGTGCTGAGAGTGAGCTATTCTTCCCACTTCCATTACTTATTGTTATGGCATTGTTCCTAAATGTGTGTGTGTGTGTGTGTGTTTCATCTTCCCGTTTTTTTAAATTTTGTAAAGCCCTTTGTGTATGAAATGTGCTTTATAAATAAAGATTTGATTGATTAATTTTAACTGCAAAGGTTTTTACATTTTCCACACAGTATATCACCTGTTCATTTCCTTTATAGTATCACAACGGTGACTCAGTGAACCCGATAAAAAACTGATTAGAGTTTAGTAGTCAATTATTACTGTGAGGATAATCGTAACTCAAAATCTCATATGTGAATATCAAAATCTGACAAGAGTCTGATGGGCTAAGACCAATCTAATTAACCTTACAGTGAAAGTTAGTGTTAGCTTGCCATTGTCTGTATATGGTACCCCAGGTGCAGTCATACCACTCCCCAGTGATTATACACTGCTGTGGAGATAAGTCTGGTTGTGTGAGACAAAGTCTGAACAGACATGGACAGACATGCAAACTTGTCGGGTAGGTGATGGCAAACAACAACAAGCAAACTCTTGTTTAAAATACAAATTAGCACAGCATCGTTTATTAAAATATTCAGGAATATTTTTTGTGTTGGTAGGGTATTTAAAGTGGTTTGACAAAAATTCTAGATAGTGTTGAAAAGTCTTGCTTTAGTCTTGGTTCAGTTAAAAATGTTTTATGTTATTTGTTTAACAGGTGACAAACTGCAAAAAAAAAAGCAAACAAAAAAACCTGTTACTACTGCTACATAATAATAATAATAATAATAATAATAATAATAATAATAATAATAATAATAATAATAATAATAATAATAATAAT
>JAOXYM010000017.1:19515482-19530943 GCA_028567055.1 Leptatherina wallacei
GGGGGGGGGGCATCCATAACCATTAATAGATTGAGCAAAATAAAGAGAAAGAATATTTGAATGAGTAATAAAATGGGCAGATATAGTGTAAAGGATATGGGCTACGGCTCAAACATTGCTGATGCTGGTCCAACTGAAGCTGTAGTGGGACCCAGAGAGGTTAAAAAGCTTTAGACTTCTTACAGAAATTATTAAATCCAGAATATTCTATTATCTGGACGAGGGAAACCTCCCCAAAATGTTTCGTGTGTGCTTTACCGATTCAGAATAAATGTAAAGAAGACAGCAGGAGAAGCACAGCATTTCCTCCAGCTATTATGTATAATCTTTTATTTTGTCTTGCCTTGTACAAAGTATATTGAGTTTCCCATTAGTTGGTCCCCTTTAAGATAAATACATTTATTCTCACTAAGTTGGTCCAAACCATGCATGCCAATCCAACAGTGCATCAGATGTCAGATGCTGCATTTAGATCCAGTGGCACAAGCGGTGTATATACTTATCTAGATCACATGGTTCACATCCCACCTCCACCCTGCACATTTACCCTGTCAACTATTTATAACACTAAACCTTGATCACTTACAGGTTATGCTAGTTTTTAGAGTGATGCTTTCTCTCACCAGCAAGCATATTTCCCTCAATTTAGAGATAAGTTCTTCCCTTTCTGTTCATCAATATTTCTACAAAGCTAAATTAAATCATCCCATCTTCTGGCATCCTTTCAAATCTGTTAGTCATGGCTTAAACAGCTGGACACCTCAAAATGACACTGAAAACTAATGTAAGAAAATGATTTGGTCCACTTATAGGACATTACAGAATACAACATGCATCTTTTATAAAACATTTTGGTTATATACTAATGCATATCAGGTTTTATGTATGCAAATGACAAAGGCTTCATTACCAAAAACTACTGCATTTCTTACTGCTGGTGTTAGATAGTAAGTTGAGTTAAATTGATGCAAACTTAGATAAATATGTTGCCCAAATCCATACTGACAGCATCTTAAGATTGCAACGTTTTCAGAACAGCAGCAGGAAAACCCTTTCAGAAAAGCACACTTAGACCATGTCACTGTGATTACAAACCTTATCCCATAACATTAAAAAGGAAGTATTGTCAAGAGGATAGATCATAATCAGTAAAGCCCGGCTTCAAATTCAAAATCATTTCTTACCTGATTTGGTTTCTCCAAAGCATTAATGTGGGTGAAACAACATTTTAAATAAACAAAATAAAGTATACACTGAGGTTATCAAGGCACTGTTGGTTTCTTCACCAGATGGCAAGCATTGTCTCACCTCTTTCTTCTTCTCTGCCCACTAATATTTCTCAGTTTTATCAAGGATGCCAATCACGCTCAAGCTATTCTTGCTGAGAGAGATATTGCCTTCTGCCAAAAGCGCAATTGTGAGGCCCAACAAGTCAAATGAATGTAGATGCATTTATGAGATTCAAGCTTCTGTTTACAGCAATAATTTCTCCCAGCAGGGGTTATCGCTGCAAAGCACCCTGTGTATAGATCATCTGTTAAACACATCTCATCTCTCATGCTCTCTCCCTTCTATCCTCCCTCAGCAAAACAGTAGCTAATTAGTTCTACCAGTTTCGTACTAATTTACTGCCGTACTTTCGCGCCCATCCTCAAATTTCATGAAGGTGTTTAAAGATAAAATGTGTCCACACTATTAATGTCCAATTGTGGGCGTTTAATGCTTGTCACTGTGTTCTGACTGATGAAGACACGTCTTGCTGGGATGATATATGCATGATAAGTGACTGTGAATCAAACTGTGAGTTGAATCACAGCACTGGAGAGAAAATGACAGAAAGAGTGTGACAGAGAAAGTGAAAAGGGAAGAGACAATGAAAAGAGACGAGCAGATGAGCCTCTGGGTTTGGTAATTGTAATGGTGTCAAATGAGTAAGGTCATTACTGTTAATGTCTTTTAGGGCATTACACCCTATTCGTTATGTCTTTTAGACACCCAGGCAATGTCTTGTTTTGACACAAAGGCTAAAAAACAATTTGCATTACTTGAATATGTAACAAACATTTCATTTTCTTTCTTCTATGTTTTAGACGGATGAGTCTGCGTGAAATCATGGAGTCATTCTTGGCTGAAATTACCTCAAGTGCATATTAAAAGGAATGAAAATGAGCTCTCTTGCATATTCTGCTGTTATGTTTTTTTTCCTCCCAATTTTACTTAAATGCTTAAATCATTTTCATTAAACATTAGCGATCAAATATTGTTCTTTGAGAAGACATACAAATCTAAACCACTTTGAGAGCTAACCAATTAAAAGCAAAGAAGCTCCTAAAGACCACATTACCTTTCATTAATTTAATTCACAAAACGAAAAATAACTGGTATCTACTTTGAAAGCATGTTAATCTTTTAAGCAAAAAAATGCCAGATATTCTCTTGCTCTGGCATTTCATAAACTCTGCCAAGGCACAGATGTTATGTTTTTGTGGCACACATTTGTCTGTCTGTCTGTTAGCAACATAACTCAAAAAGTAATGGACAGATTTTGAGTCAATTTTCAAGAAATCTCTGAAATGGTAGAAGAAACAACTGATAAGATTTTGGGCTGTAATTTAGGTCAGGATCCAGAAATTCTTAACACTAGAACCGCCAACGTTCTAATGCCCCTTAGAACCACCAGAGCCCTTTAAATCTTTTACCATTCAGAAGTAAACAAAGCTTCCCTACATAATTAGTTGATTAGCATGTGGGATTACTTTGGGCTTGCATTTTAAAAGAAAAAGTCAGATATTAGCTTACAACATGCACTTATCAGCTAACATTTACACATTAAATCATTTTTATTAAAAATGTATTTATATTTTCTTTATCAATTGTTCAAGGGAGAACAATTACAAAAAAGCAACATAACAAAACAGTGCTTGATGTCAGCTGATATAGATTTATTGCATCGCACATGAAAAGTTCAATAATGAACGCACTGCGGGTCATTCTGGCAGCGATGCATCTCCGGTAGAGGACACATGCATTTAGTGCAGCCATGTCCAAAACGTTATAAAACACTTGAACAAGTCATCTTTAAGTTACAGGTAGATATTATAAATTCACATTGTTTGACCTGGATCATGTTGATATGTAGGGGGTTCTGGGTGGGCTGTTGGACCTTTTGGAGTTTTTCTCGGGTGAGTCAACCGATGGCATAGCAGAGGTCTTCCCTCTCTGAGTGCCTCTAACTTACGTTTGATTCACCTTCCTCGAACAAACCATTTCTTGCCAATTAGTCATACAAAAACCTACAAGTCAATAGGTCCACTTCACTTGACATCTCTTGATACTCATCATCAGCTTAATCAATCGTGAATACAACCAAGATTCAGGGCTGTCAAATATTAGCTGACATTAAATTGTCATCTTTCCAGTTTTAGCCCATTGTTATAGAATAAGCCCACTTAAATTCACTTTACACCGAATAAAAGTTAAATTAGATTAAATAAATATAAGAACAGCAATTTTATAAAAGATGTCTGATTGCCTTTTATTTCTAAATGACATATTGCAGGTAACCATATAGCAGGAGACATGTGGAAAGCAATGTGGAAAAGAAACTGTTTTTATACAGATGAAGACGTAAAACAATCATCTAAAATAATTGTGAGATGATACAACAGATACTAGTGACAGGTTCACATACAGCACTGCAACAGTACCTACAGAAACATATTCAAAAGCAGTAATGGGAAATGGTTGAGCATCAGAGCTGCTGACTGTATCACATGACCCCTGACCTTGTCACATGCCCCCAGGCCCTTGGTAGTCACATTTGTCTGCTTGATGTGGCTGACAGTCTGTCTACCCAGCAGGTCCTCTCAGGCCTTACTTTCGGCCACTGATCCGCACTGATGAGAAACCAGGCCGTCTGTTAGCTTTCTCACGCCAGGCTTGTTGGCAAATGGTGCAACCCACTGCCACCCACAAATACACACTCATGGACACTTAATTTGTACACAAAACGTACATATGCTGGCATTTCAACACAATTATTGGTGCATATCCTCTGTGTTACACTATATAAAACATACATGTACACATGCACCATAGCCACCTTGACATGTCTCAGCTGGCACTGCATTACTGTACGAACACCATGACTCCTGCCATATGGCTACTGACATACTGCTCTTCATTAGGGCTCAAAGCGACAGCCTTCTGGGACCAAGCCGTAACTCACTGACACATCATAAGCGAAAAGGCTTCAACTCAAATGGCCTTGCACATCTCATGATCATACACTGCAAAGCTTAAACTTAAATTTAGTCTTGGTTTACAAATGCAAAACAGTTTCCCCAAAAATTTGTATCATAAGAAATGATACATTTCCGGAATAGTTTTCAAAGTGGATATTTGTTAGAAAAAAAACAAAAAACTCTTAAATGCCCAATGAAGCATATTTAGGGAAGTGCAGAGAATAAACAGAATTAACAATATTTTATATGTAGTATTTAGGGATGGAAATGGATAAGATGTTATTGATATTAATGTCATTATCAATTATGCCTATCAGTCTGGTTCTTCATCGATTCCCTTATCAATTCTTGAACCAATTTTCTATGGAGGGCACAATCACAGGTTTATGCTATCAAAACACTCTCACTATTTAATATCCTAATTAGAGTAAACTTTTAGTTCAGTGTCTTTGTCAACTCCACACAAACAAAATGAAACAGGGTGACAAAACTACATATGTGGCCTGTAAAATACGTCACTTAAAATAAAAACGGACTATAGATGTTTTGAGAAATTAACTCAACCAAGAATGCAATAAAATAAACACTGTATTGTGACGCTTATTAATGCAAAACTACCAATCTTAGCTGAAAACAATCTATCACATTAAATAAATCAGTGACACGCAATTCCTATATCTGGCTTCTGCATTCCCCTATCATTATATCAGGGTGGTGGCCGCCTACCCTTAGAACAGGTTTATACTTTTTCATTTTACCAAACAACTAAACAGCATTACAAAACTATGCACAGCGGTTAGGGTTAGGGGTTAGGGTCTTCTGCCAAAGCACACGTTGAAAAATACTTCTCCCTCCAAATCTCCATGAAACACATATGAGCTGATTGCTAATTAATGAGCAGCTTCTACAGACAGATATAGTAGAAACACTTTTAACAAGGATGACAACTCACAAGAAGGAACTCATCAGCATCTACAAAAAAATAGCAAGTTATTCCATCAATTTAATTACTGGTCTTTCCAACACAGACATCACAGCTTGTGTCATTGTCATGTTTCTTAATCAAATGCAGCCACACTTCAAATCCCTTTTTCTGGCTACAACAATTGCCATGTGTCTGGATGATCATTTGTTTTATTGTGTGATGATGATTATATATGCTGGACCCCAAGAATAACGGCTGCAGATGTTCCTGCCGCTAATGGGCTCCTAATGAAATAAAAATGAAAAAGACAAACAAAAAAAAAACAGATTGGAGGTCTGTACAATGAAGTGTGATTATCATACCCCAGATATCTCTTTGTTACCTAAGCTGACTTTCCCAAACATTTAGGATCCGGATAAGCGGTACTATGAAGCTGGTTATCAACTGGGTAATTCAACCCAGGGTTTTCCATCTTGATCAGTGTGCGCTAACATAAAAGGGGCAGAGTTTGCAGCATCTGCCCGATCGCAGACCTGGAGAAACCCTGCAGAGCAGGATACTTAAACGTGGAGGTGCAGATAATGATTCCTCAGAAATATGAACAATTCAAACACATCATTAAGGCCAAAAGCAAATTTGTTGCCGCAGCAACAGCCGCCAAGGAAAGCTGGCAGAAAATTGCTGACGCTGTTAATGTGTAAATTCATCAGATTATACAATATTTTATTCATCGGACAGTATAAACAGACATCACTCTGATCACTTTGTTACAGCCCAGACGTTTCGGGCAGAGCACTTCCTCAGTTCTTTCCTTTCCTTCATTTTTTCCATTCAGGTCTTTGAGGCTCAGCACCCTCCTTTGAGTGCATTTTGTGTTAAACAATTCTTCGCTGTGACAAACAGGTCCTTGTGCTTTCCATAAATTCATGGTTCTGTAGATATGCCATGTGTCGGCATCATTATTAACCTTATTATTTCAGATGCAACCCTTGTGGCGCCAAACGGAGTTGGGAACAAGTAAAAAATAAGTGGGAAAAACATATTTCAAAGCCGTCAGTGACAAGGCTTTATTTTACATCAAAATGATTGGATCTATCCCTAAAAACTCTTTCTCCAAAGCGCTCCTCTCAAGATCTGCGCACCAATGTCGACAGGATTTTACAAAAAAGGGCAGGCCAATTTCCAAGAGAACTGATTGGTATTAATAACAATTACAGTAGTGCTAACATTGATTAATTTGTCAAAAATAGTCATTAACTGTCACCTGTAGGCCTAGCTGAAATATGGTAAAGTGTGTTTAATGTGAAATGGTCAAACTGTGTCCTGTGAATTCATAGCGTTTAACTTTAACATGCTGTTAAAAACCACAAACGATGTACTGTAAGCACTTTGATAATGCTATCATCTAAAATTCCACTAGAAAACCCTTCTCATTCATACTTTAGTTAACAGAGGTTTTCACTTTTAATCAATCCCATTGGCCACAGTAAAACTTTAATTTAAGCACATTTGTAATCATATGACTTTAAATACCAAATTCCTTAAATATAGTGCTGCATCAGATTCTCTTTTTCCCCAAAATCTTTTCCATGTATCACATGCTGCTGGGGGATTCCAGCCAACATTTATTCTCAATGAATAAACTAAGTAGAGTCTAGACTCATCAAGAAAATGTCAGTACAAATGGAAAATGGACAGCCACAATTTTCTCAGAGCCTGTAGTGACATTTCAGTCATGCCTGACTAAATACATGAAACAGACTTGAACAGAACTTAACCTGCATTCTGAACAGAAATCCAGCAACAAAAGAGCATTTTTCTTTAAATGCTTTGAGATAGCCAACAAGATGAATAAGTAAAAAGGACATTACTTTTAAAACATAAGGTGAGAGATTAGAATCAATAGTGAGCAATGGAATATCAATGCTGGGGATCTCACACAATCGACTCTGCAGCGTGAGAAAGAAAATGTCTTAATATTTAGAGAAGGAGCTTTGAAAGCATTTCTCCTCTGCTCAAGATTAAACTTGTTGGGAAACTCATTAACCCCGTTCAAATGAGCCAGGAAGAAATTGTAAAAAGGCCAGGACCTTCTCACATTTCCATTATTATGTTACTAAAATAGTTTATTCATTCATTATTGAGTTATCCTTTAATGACATGTACATTTCAATGCTTTCATTTCTGCTCTTTGTATGAGATGTCTCTCCAGATGCACAGACAAACACACATTCTAACATATTCAAATAAGTAAAAAAAAAAATGTCCACAGCACTAAGGCTTCTGTTTCGATAGAGCTGCTATGCAAATGTTTTAACAGACTAAACCGTATAATGAGGCATCATTCAGTACAAAAAAAGGGAAGACAGATGTAATGGAGGGGGATAAAAAAGGTGAAAACCATGGGAGGTGACTCAAACAGAGACGATGTAAGAGCTAAGAGCTACCTGTGGTACTATCTAACTTCCCATATGCTCTGAAACCTTTCACAGATAACAAGTCTGGAGACCTCTGCAAGACATCCTTGTCATCGCAGCAGCACCAACAAACCCAACAGGAGTGAAAGATAAAGCACAATGAAATTAGGATTCACGCTATTGCTGTATTAGTTGTTTGTTTTTTAATCAAATGTCAGAGGCAATTACAAATAAACACAATCATTAAAGAATAATTGTATTTGTAAATAATTATACACCGGAACGTTCTGCTACAACATGTTTATGACATTTTCCACTGACATTATCATGGTTTGTTTTTTAAATCTACCAGTTCTTGTTTTGGTCATCATGGTCCATAAGGAATAGTTTTAGTATGTGACCATGTAAATATTTTTCCTGCCTATAAGTATATTAAGCTAACAGGCCAATGGCATGTGCAAATTTAGGGTTATAAGCAGGCTTTTCATGGAGTAACAGCAAAACATTACTGCCTGGAACCATCGAGTCATAGCTGGTAATTGTGTTTTAGATTAAAAGCTTAGAAGGCTGATTGTTGGTGCTGCCCGAGTCAATAAGCAAGCTTGGTGAGAGGAGTGCTCACTAGACCTACTGTGGTGATTAACTACATGTTCCTGAATTTTATTTGTGATCAAGCATGGAGATTAAAAGCTGTGGTGGTCAGAGAGGAAGATGCATTAAAGAAATGCGCTGCAGGCTGAGGGGCTTTTAAGTTCACTGCAGGCTTGCTTGTGGGTACACTGACAAACAGAGCCCGGGATAAATGGCTGTATCCTTTAGCAACGCTTATAGCTCCATGAAAAAAGAAAAAAAAGTGTTAAAACAGTCACTGTGTTTTCATTTGATTAAGCACTATCATTAGTGACAATTCCATAAAGCCCTCCACTCTGATAGGGACAAGATAGATACCTTGAATGCAAGTCTTGGGCTCATGAAATGAGATCGCTGTGTCACACTGAGAAATCACACCGAGCTGTTGACATTTTGAGAAATCCCTACTGTGTCATCCCAGGTGAAAAATGATCTTCAGCTCAATAACAATCTATTATGGATAAGATTTTGTGGAGACACTCGGTTCTAACGAGGCATTATTGTCATAAGGAGGAAAAGGTCCGATTGTTGTTGGGGGTTTATTTTACAGAATGACTGACTTAATATTCAAGTACAGATAAAGATAAATGACTGCTGATAAAGATCACAAAAACAACTTATTTTCAAAATCAGTTGGTCAGATCTAAGGCAAGCTGCGACTGCCGAAAAATTTAATTCAAGGCAACACTCCAGCTTCATAGTTCCTACAGAAAAAAAAAACATGCCCATCATCAACTATTTATTCTCAATCTCAGACACTGACCTCATCTCTCTGCTTATGTGTAACATACACATATAGTTGACATAGCCTTTCTACTCTAACACACTGAACTCAATCAACCTCTTCACCAATCTGTAGATCTTTCAGGTCTTGATACTCTTCCACAGCAAGCTTCAATGTAAACACAAGTACAGACTTCTGACAAACAGACATGCTTTCTTTGTCATCTTTTCTGGCCTTTGCCTTCAATTCATTCTAATCAGCAAGTAGATGAGCTTTAGGAGGGAACATCTGCATGCACAGTTTTTACACAAATCTATCAACCAGTATTTTGGGATAATTGCATAAGTCTGCATATACGTATCTATCTGACACGTATATGCAGACTTAAGAAAATCAAGAAATCCATCTGTGACACTTTGCTTATTCATGTACACGTTAAGTCGAGACACAAAATAAACTAGGCAAACTACTAAATAATCCTTATGTCAGGAGAAATAGAACAAAATTTGATATGCGAAGATGAACACATTGTATAATTTCACTGTTAGATATTTTCGCTTAACACAGAACAAAATGAATCACCATTTATGTTGAACAGCCTTGTAAAAAAAGAAAAGAAAAGGGGGTGGAAGTGATGTTGCCATAATTGCTGATAATATTGATTGCTGATTTATTCAGAATTGTGTGAGCGCACATAAAAAAGGGAAAAAGGAGAAGTGCCTACCCCCTAAACAACATTATCACCTAATCCATTCATGGATTAGGTGATAATGTCAATAAGAAAGACTGCAAAAATTACCTATTCAATCAAGGATTGTTTGTTTCTTTGTTTTTTGGCATGGTACCAAATTAAACTGGAAAGCAGACATAATGAAGTAATATTCTGTCTTTGCAAACATATTACTCAGAAAAGTTCATTTGCATCAGATGAGGTGTGCCTTAGCCGGCAAACTTTACAGAGCAGCATGTGGGAAAAACATACGGTAGGGGTCCCAATTCTCAGGCACTGAACCAGACTCAATATTGACAAGTCATGCTACATGCCCAATTTTTCAAGCAATAAAACCAAATTCATAAATGGTGCCACTGAGGACATTCAAAAGTGCACTCACCCCAGTCAGCCATCGAAGACTAAACAGAATACAAAAGAGGAAGCACACTGCAGCAGCTTCCTTTAACTGCATACTTTAAATTGCACTTCATGGAATACCTAAATCAATTGTCAAATCAGTCAAATTAATCTTCAAAAATATAAATCAAATCCAAAAGCCCAATTCCAGTGAAGCAATACTATCTTAATATTTGTTTGGTAGATAGGTATTTGAATTACACTTTTAGAATTTAATATTTTCAATGACTATAGACCAGTGGTTCTCAAAGGGGTGGGGCATATATATATATATATATATATGTATATAATATATAAGAAAAAGTTTGAAAACCACTGATATAGACGGTAAATACTGTAGGATCGCAGTGCAAGTCCTGATATTTCTCCTCTCTAAGCAGTGACGGTCACATCAGTTTACCCCAATATTGTCAAGTTAGCAATTTCCCCATTAGATTAAGTGATATTTTTAAACTACTTCAGACATATCCTACTCCCCAAGAAACACCTAGCAACAAGTTCATCAACCTTGTTGGACAGACAATGTCCACAAGCAAGGCCTTGCACTCCTGTCTCAGATGCCAAGCCCTCTATCTATACTGTCTTAGTCAGCTGCAGAAAGAAGCAAACATCAGTACACAAATGGTCTTTTTGACAGGTGGCGGGGGACAGCGCATTAATATTCACAAGGAAAAGTGCAACCTGATTTCCAAATGAATTAGGCATGAGGAGAGAGTGGTTAGGTTTATGGTAAGAAAAGAAAGATTGGCCAGGGGTTAAAACATCACGGTAAGCCAATGCAGAGTAGGGTTCATGCCTTCAACACCCTGCAGAAAGAAAACCCACAACCAGCACCTGATAATAAACTGTTTGTACAACCAGTGACACTCTTAGACCCAGACAGAAGCTCTTCACTGAAATTTACACTATACCAGCTAACAAGGATTCTTCAGTGCCTGTGTAAGCCAAATGAGTCATGTAAAAGTGATTTGGCCAAGGCTGACTATATTGTGCATTTGATCATGAAGTCAAAAGAGATGGGGTTAAGCCCAGAATGCAAGTACAAGTATGGCTTGTAACATATCCAGACTGTTTACATATTCACTTGAAAAATGAAATCAAAGCATTAGAAATAAAAACATTGCAAGATGGTTTAAAACTCAGATCAAATTTCTAAAAATGCATTTGCGACTAGCTGCTCAAATCAAATTTCAAAGTGTCTTTTACGTCGCTTGTAACGTGGTACATACCTAGATATGAGAAATGGCCCAAAATAGCCAAATTATTATGCAAGGTTGGAAGGAAAAACCATTGGAAGGCTGTGACACTAGACTAGTACATATTTACTATCAACTCAACCCATGCAGATCAGTTTGTAATATCTGAAAAAGAAAAAATTATCACTTGCAAATAAGAGTGTGAAAAGTTTGTTCTAAAAGTTTGACTTGAGAAAAAAATAAATCAATTTGGTTTGCCTATAACACATCTTGTAAAAGTCCTGGGATTAGGTGAAGCCCCAGCTGCAGGAAGATTCACTTAAGGCAGATTAGTGTGCTCTCAGAGTGATGTGTTATGAGAACTTCTGTGTGTGTACCTCTACTAAAGTACCTGGTGTTTGTGCAGCCAAATACAGCCAAATACAATGAAGTACACACTGGCTTACCATGTGGATAAAACTAAATATAGCTAATTTCTCCTGTGCCAGTTCAGCAGTCTGTGATGCTTTTAATTAGCTAAGAAACAGTCAAAAGAAAAGAGAGAACTCCTCAAAGGCTAACCGTGGGTTCCAGTTGTTGGAAGTCGTTATTCCGAGAATTTTATTTTCCAGAAATGACGAAGTGATCTTGTTTTTCCGAGCTGGGAACTTGTAAGTTGCAGAGAACCCCGAGATA
Source organism: Leptatherina wallacei (assembly GCA_028567055.1). Lineage (NCBI taxonomy): Eukaryota > Metazoa > Chordata > Actinopteri > Atheriniformes > Atherinidae > Leptatherina > Leptatherina wallacei. Next base: position 19,527,423 of record JAOXYM010000017.1, read on the forward strand.
CTAGATTTAAAGATGGCTATGTCAAGTACCACTCAAAGTCCATTGTTGTCTTAATTAAAAATTCTTTATAAACATTTTTTTTGCCCATTAAGTTTCTAGTGTTAACAACAGTGGTTTTTTGTTATTGATAAATAGATTGTTAAGGCGGGCTATTTCATGAACAATCATGTTAATATGTGTGGTTTATAATTCAATTAATCACTAAATGGCTGGAGTTGTCATGGTGCACGTTTTAATAATGGGTCTGTGATTTTCTAGTTTTATATGGCATTTGTAGACGCTCACAAATTGGCTATTTTGGAGGCGTCCATTTATTCTGAGCTGGTGCAGCTGGAACACCAACTACCTGGTAATGACCTCAAATACTCTTGGCCGCTCGTAATTCCGAGACGACTGGAAGGCACCACTACCCCCTCCATAAACCTTCTGATTGCACAGGTGGAAATTCTCCTAATCACACATAATGCCAGCATACAGCCAAAAAACATTACTCGAATCTTGCATATATTCTAAACATTGTATAACAATAGTGAAAAAATATATTTCGTTTGAATAGATTAGGCTAAATGGCCAAAATTTCCATAAAGGGATTATTTTTCTTTCCTTTTTTGTAGACGGATACTATGATAATAAATATTACCATCTTTTGTTTTTCTTAAGTGACCTAGCAATTAACCAGTACAGCTTAAACTGGTGCCATTTGTTATACAGACACTTTCTAATTGGAGAAAAAACAATCTACTGCTGCTTTAACTGGCGAACGCAAGTTCCTGTAAACCCCATGCATCCTCTGACAAACTGGCACATCTTCACCCTCCGTTGAAAGCGGCCATGAAGGAACAGCAATGGGGAAAACAGTAGATTATATTATTTGTTTGACTCCCAATAACAGTAGGCTACTATTCCAATGAATACCATTAAAAAGGATGTAGTCTTAATAACTATTATTTATTTATTTATAGTGGCTGCTATCTCAGAGGTTGTAATTTCATTGAAAGATGTCTCATATACAATTTGGATGAGTGTGCACAAGCATCTGTTTATGCACTCTTAAAATTCAATTTAAAGCATTTATGAGGGCTTCGTGCATGTCTATCAGGATACTCCCACTGTGACTTGAGGGATCCTGGCTGCAGCACTGTAAAAGCCCATCATTCCAGTTTTTCTTTTATCCACCTGTCACATTTTCATATAAAGAACTAGCAGCCTTAGAACCTCATTACAGTTATGCTTTCAGTGCCTTCCGGCCCAGTAATGAGTACCTCTTTTTGAGGTATGGCAGCAAGAGAGTAAACATTACCTGCTTTTCCTATTCACCTGTCACACAAAAAATAACAGAAGTAAATATACACACTGAGAGACTGAAATATAGACTGTTTTGGTAGACATTTAGACACCTAGTATTATATTTCAAGCAAGTATGCAAATTATCTCTCTTTTTCTTTCGTGACTACAAGCAGAAATGTACATATTGCAATTGTGTCGGGTGTGTTTGAGGGGGAGAAGAGCTGGTGGGTGGGACTGGGATATGCATTTGTAGCGGTGCTACAGTAATGGAATCAAAGACTGATGATTGTGCATACAAGGCTATTTACTCTGTCTGGCTCCAAAACAAAAAGCTGGGATCCACAATATCTTTCTTCCAATGGCCTTTCCACCCCATCTCACAGCATATGTCCCCCTAGCCCCCTACTCCACCACATCATGAACTTTGAGTTAATCATTTAGAAATAATTAAATTCAATAAAGTGGAACAGATTAAATAAGAAACAACGACTGGGCGTTAAGGAGCAGGGGGTATAGCAGTAGCTTCCTTGCCCCACTGTATGGGAGAGAAAATGTGCTAAAACAGAGATAAAAACAGACGGACGAAGATAATACAGAGAATAAAAGGTAGGGATGACTTACAACAGATTCAGCAGGAGATAGAGAAAGACAAATGTGTTCAGCAAAAAAAAAGGGGGTAAGACAGAGGATAAGAGGAAAAGCAAGGGAATTGGAGATGCGATGTGCAGAGAAGAGAAGCTTGAGGAGTAGTTAAATATTCATAAAGCCTGCGTGGTGATGGGTAGTGACGTAGAGCAGTAAGGGAGACAGAGGAAACTGAAGGGAAGGAGGCAAATAATGAGCACAGGGAAAGACACCCTCATGCTTTACAACGCAGCTGGAGGCACATAAGCAAGCACAAGGTGCACAAAAGACTCAAAAGTACAAATGTGCAATTAAGGTTTAGAAAACTTTTCCTAGACACAAGAAATGAACACGTATGAACAAGCAGATTGTTTCATGTTGAATGCCATCTAATTAATATCTGGGTTCTTCTACTTAATATCAACAAATTAATTGTCAACAACACATTTTTCAGCTTTTATAACCTTCCTATAACTAGTATGTTGCCACCCATTGTTCCGCCTGTTCTTTCTGAAAATAAATCTTTAAAAATGGGTCACAGTAGAGGAAGACAGACTACCCCTTGGGAACTCTTTTGGACCTCTGTAAAGACTAACAGAGACCGATTTTTCTACTTATAAAGGCATGGCTTGGTTTCCTTTGTATTTTCTTTTCAGTTTTGTTTTCTAAGCCATGATCTAGGAAGTCTCTGGGGATGGGCTTGGGTTCAAAAGCTGGTCAGCTGTGCCGCCACCCTTTTTTTTATTTCCCTTGTTTGCTGTTATATTATTCTGTGTATGTGTTGTTGTTTTTTCTAAAATTCCTATATAAATATTTATTCCACAATTACAATGGTTGTTTAATTAAAAAGTGCTCAGTCACTTTAGAAAACATCTGGCTATTAATTTTTTTCTAAAAACACAAAGATGAAATGACCACTGAAAGCATCACTTTTAAGCCAAACTATGATCTTTTAAAGTCAATGATGGACTTATTAATCATGACTGTTGTAACTTTAATCTTCTTTTGTTCTTTGTAAATTGACAGAATTAATATTAGATTTTTCACATCTGTGCTTGGCTGAGCGTTTAAATTAAGCTTCCTAACTTTTCAACTTGTGTTTTTGCTCTTCCAAGCAAGAGAGAAAAGCAAGATAAATACACTTGAATTTTCCCCGTTCTAAACCCATCCAGAGGCCCTTCTTGCTCCTCATCTTATAAACGATAAGATCCTTCATGATAATGGGAGGAACAACTCCGATGGGACAAGAGGTGGCATGAAAAAGTCAAAGGTTAGTATAATGAAAAGCACATTCTGACATACATTCCTGTAGTGGACTATTACTTGATCAAGATGCCTTTCAGAGCAAATAAATTGGTTATGTTTGTTTTTCCAGAAATAGGAGGCCCATATTTTTATTTTTTTTTTCTATTTTATTTATTTATTTATTTTATTAGTTATTATTTTACATCTTTGTTCTTAACTGTTTTTATGTAGTACTATTTATGTATTTACATATTATTCATGTTTGACTTTATTGTTCTTATTTTTGCTTTTAGGTTTATTTTTATTTATTTATTTATTTTATCCTGTTTTATTTCTATCTTTTATCCAGTATTTTCCTCATGGGG
>JAOXYM010000017.1:19531043-19544040 GCA_028567055.1 Leptatherina wallacei
AAGATATCGTTTCCTCACAGCGGTGTCAAGCCATTTGTTTTTTAGCTCAAATTATATTTTTAAATAATCATTTCAGTAAAAGAGACAGAAACTAGGCAGATTTTGATGATGATAGATGAAGATGTGTGATTATGAATGTGTGAAAAGTGAAAAAGAGTCTGATCAGGTGTGTGCTATGATTTGACGTTTTATACTTATTTTTAAAAAATTGTTTTTATGTTGTGAAGCACTTTGTGATGCACAATGTATGAAAGGTGCTATAAAGTTTGATTTGAATTGGCCACTGCCTTGCCTAAAAAAAAAAAGGTTCCATACAATCCTTGTAGAAATCTTTATATTTTTAATATATATATATATATATATATATATATATATATATACTGTATATATTCTTTTTTCTTTTCTTCTTTTCTTTAAGTGTACTTTGGCTCCAGTTAACTCCCTCTTGGCTTTGCACTATTGACTCCGCTGCACTGGATTGGACATAAACACTGTATTAGTGTGATTGGTTGGATAGAGTTGATCCATGCTGGGGGCAGCCTGTCTGCCTGCCTGCCTGCTGCTGCTAACCAATCTCAAAGGGAAAATTGGAATTCAATTAGTCTGGCCAGAGGAGTTATCTCTCTTTTCTCTTAAATCTTTTCCAATCTTTTGGCCTTTCTCTGACTTGCTCCTTTGTTATCATACCTATTCTCTCTCTTTTTCCCCATGTCTCAGTTAAATTTTCTCATGATGGTTGCTGCTATCCCAACTCAGAGGGGAGAGGGGAATTCAATTAGTTCAGCCTTAGGAGCTCTTCCTTGTTTACTATTCATCTTAGCATTCTTGCACTTCATTTGATGGTCACTGTGATCTCTCCTCCAGTGTTATCCCTCTCTCCCAGGTATCTCATCTACCCTCCTCCTGCTTGCTCCCAGCTGTGGTATAAATCCTTATTGATGGAAGGATAGGGCATGGACACAGAACTGAAAAAAAGAGAGAGAGAGCTACAGGGAAAAATGGAAAACGATAGCCATCAGAGGCAGTTGATATCCGGGGGGCTATTAAAAAAGAGAAAGGGAAGATAAAGGAGGTGGGAAAGGGTGAAATGGACCTGTAAAGAGAAATGATGGGATAATAGAGTAAAAAACGTACAAGACATAAATAACTGGTTATGCCGGCCACAGGAGAGATTGAGACATAGAGATGTAAGCTAGAGGGTGGTGGAGAACAGACATATAAAGTGATGGAGAAAACAGAATTGCTGTTGTATTATCGAAGGGATATTTTATCAATTTTAATTCATTTTATTCTCTTTCTTGTAAAGCTCGACTGAACTTTGGCAGATTATTTCTGTGAGGTGCCCACAAACAACATGTGGCGAGAAACTTAGTTGTAAAGTAATACAGCCTCCCAGATGAAAAAGTTGAGTGGGGTTTCTAAGCCTAAGGACAATGCTGGGCAACGACGACTACATGAATGTACTTTTCAGAGAAATGTAAAAGCTACATTTAGGAATTTTACACCACAACACTTCAGACAGTTATGTGGGCTTTGGTGGCATAACACAGTTTATTTGTTTTTGAACAAATACATTTTTTTTTAACTGTTTTTGACAGTACTCTGTTATGTGATTGTTTTATACAAATACATGAAGGTTTTCAAGGAATTTTATGGCTTTTTAAAGGCAAGACATGAAAATAAAGTCGTTCTGATGCAGAATCTTAGATGAGGGTCAAAATACCCTCCTGCTGTTTGTAGGGGTGGTACAGTTCAAAGAATGTATTTTTTTGCTAGCGTTGGAAAAAAATGCTAGTTTTTTTTGGACAAGCTAGTATTGTATTGGTATGGTATTTGTATTGTATTGTATTTGTATTGTATGGTATTTGACATAAAGTAAATGCAGAAGGAAAAACTAAAAGAACATCAGATGAGGTTAAGAAGAGACTAAAAGATGTTAGATGGAGAACAACAACAACAACAAAAAGCTATAAAACCTCGGCTAATAAGACAGGTGGGGGGCCGACAGAGGAGATTTCTCTGACCAATATTAAGCAGCGGGTGGAGCGCTCTTTCTGCAAGGAGCAGATAATACTGGGTATGACACGGGTAATGACATTATAGACGTAATAAATATAACCACGTCTCCTTTTGTCAGCGTTGTCATCTTAACACTCACAAACAAACAAATCATCCATTCATATGTAAAGATTATGTTCAAGAAGTTCAGTCATTGCCTCCGTCCGCCCATGAGAAAATATTCTGAATCAGACTGATGCTCCTCTGCAATCCTGCAGCATTTGATCATTGTATCTCAGCCAGCCGCAGCCGCTTGTGCGCAAATATATGAGCCAGTTTATGCCTGCCTTTCAGAAGTGCTAAATAAAGACACAAAAACAGCCAGCGCAATCAGTTCCACGTTTAGTAAATCATGTTGCACCGCAAAGCTGATTTATTTGCATCTACTTCTCCCTGTATTGTGTGCCTTCTGGCAGAAGGCCAGATTGCATATTCATTCAAGGCAAAAGCGCAAAATGCATTGCGGCGCTATATTGACGGTTTGACAGGGGCATTCCTCTTTGTGAAAGGTTTGATAAATCAGCTGCAGCATGTTTTTGCGCCCGTTTTCAACTTTGCGCCTGTTTTAAGAGGCACAATCCTTTGATAAATCAGGGCCTTAGCATCATGGGTGGTCCGTTTCCCTTAAATCCATTATCAAAAGTTTGAGGGATTTCTAAGTTGTGGATATTTTGGGAAACACAATAGATGGAAATGCTTAGACATAATCAGGACAGCAGTGCAGCATCTCAGGTGATACCAGGAGAAGTGAGCAAAAAGATGGGGGAAAAAAAGTGGATCAACATTAATATATGATGCCAACAACAAGTGTTTTTGTTTTGTTTTTGAATGAATGAATGAATTATACTTTATTGATCCCCGAGGGGAAATTGCATTTTATTTTATTAAGTTTTCAAGTTTCAAAGTCATCTTAGAGTTATTATTTTCTAACCAGTTTGCACATTTATTTTCATAACAACAAAGCAAAACAGTATTTTGTAAAATGTATCTAAAATGCTTTCTTGAAAAACAAAACATCCATTATACATGAGTTTTCAGATGCAGTTTGATACTCACAGCTGAGCTTTTGTGCATCCTACTCCTAGTGGTCCTTGAGATGCTTCCTCTGCCTAATTGAATTTATTATACATAATTAGGAAGGCACAGACCTTTCTGTATAAGGTGTCACACTTGATGGTGTTTATCAAAGTGAAATCCAAGGACAGGCTTGTGTTGAGGCAAAAGTATGAGGAAGGACACATTCCTGTAGCTTAAAAGAACACACGTTGGCATCATTTTAAAATAGCAGAAGTTTGGAATCACCGAAACTCTCCAGAGTAAGTAATTTCATCAGACTGGTAACCAATAAACTCATCGTCACTGAGTGAAATCCTTCATGGGAAACAAAGTACCTTAATGAAAAATCATGGTCATTTTAATCTTCATTTTTATCACTGTAACTTGGTGGGATTTGTATTGGATGACTCAGATCTGTGCATTAAAGTCATGAACATAAATCTGACTTAATGAACACATTATAAATGAACTTCTGGTGAGACTCATAGAAGACTCATGATGAGTCCCAATTCTGTGCTCATTCCTTCCATAACATCCCAGGCTTATAAAATGTATCCGCTCACTGAACAACCTTGACAGATGTTTGTTGCTCATGGGGATGAAAGCCTGACAGAAAAGCTCTCTATTTTAGCATATTGGTCACCATTCCCACACTCTGAATGAAAAGGATTTGTTGAGTCACTTTCATCACTTTGTTTCCTGCTTTGCAAGTCTTTTGATATATGTAACATAAAAGTCAAAGCCAACTGAACACCTATGCTAATTTATAAGGTGTTGCCTTTAAGACATTCATGGCAACGGCTTAGACAAAGCTGCTGATGCTGCCGAGAGATACCAGGGCACAACCGCTTTTGATTAGCATGCTGTATGTGGAAGATAAGATGGCAAGGAACAGCGGTGGAAGACCGGTGAGTTGAAAGGGTTTTCAAGACCAGTCGTTCTAAACTTTTTTTTTAACAGAGGGAATTGCCTTGGAGCAGGCAAATACAATTTGTGGTATTTTCTTTCTGTGTGTGAATGTTTTTGGGTATGGCTGCTTGACAGAACAAGAAAGAAGGGGAAGAGGTGAGGGAAAGCTGTGGCTGGTGTACATGCATTTCTTTTTATGTGAGAGTGGAGCTTTTCAACCCCCCAAAGACAAAACGTCTGTTTCTTATCTGTCCTTGTGTTTCAAGAGGGGATAAAAGCAATCTTTAAATGGCATCTGCAGTCGCGGAGCACTTGAACCCAATCAGCATCAGTCAGACCCAAATGGACCACAGGAGAGTTTTTGGGGAAAAGGAAGCTAAATGTCAATCACACCAAAAACTTACACTCACACACATCAATCAGGTGTTCTTACCTGGTGTGGGACATCAGAGTTGCTCAAACCGGACCCAGGCTGTTCATTTGGTGGGATAACAAACTTAGCTGACAGTGAATACATTGGCTTTGTGATAGCAACAGATGCAAGGAGCCTGTAGTTATGGGGCTAATCACACAGGGGGCAGCTACAGTCCTATGACAGGCTGTTCATTTGTTTTATTGCCAAGAAGAATTCTTATCGTTGCTTTGTTCTCCCATGAATGCTTGTGACATCCCTGCAGGATACACAGACTTCACATCCTTTTTTCTTGCAGACCTCAGTCCTCTCCATCATCCACAAGGTTTTTCAAACATTCATTTCTCAAAACTTCACAAGACTCATTGGCAAAACAACTCTAATTCAGTCATGCATGTGGGTGGGTAGTGTTAAATGTCACTGGCAGCACAAATGGTTGTTAAAACAAACTCTGTAAAGCTTGTGGTAATGGACAAGGCTGGGATAATTAAAAAGGACAAGCTTCACATCAGCCATAAGGAATCATTCTCTTATAGTATTAAGGAATCTGCTGAACAGAAAAAAAAACTTTATTCTAAACGATTCATGTGTAAGTCTTACATTCAAATTTATCCCAACCGGAGTCCTTCCTTTTCTGCAGACAGGGCTAAGATCATATGCCTCCACCACACTGATGTGGGTTTGGGCAACAAACATCCATTGTGTGTCATTTACTATATGGTACTATAATATTGTGGAAATATATATAGTTAAAGGATCAGCGGATACAGGATTATATTTTAAGTATCATTTTCTCTCATTAGTAACCTTGAAACACATATCCATTCAGTCACTTTGTAATGTTGTTTAGAATATGCAGGCAGGTAACTTATACAGTGGGCTTAGGATTTTACTTTCAGTTTAGAGAGAAGTGGATATTAGTGGTACAAAGCAGCAGGTCCAGAAGAGCCAAAAAAAAAGAGGAGGCAGAGGCTGCAGATGGCGTTGGAATTGGCAGATGTCTCCCCAAGGAGGTGATGATATCAGTGTTAAAGCTATTAGTTATTTCAGCTGAGGTCTGTATGAATGACAAATTTTTATATGACCTCTCAGCTAAACCATAATCTCCAGGTGTTGACATTAGTGTGACTGCCAACTTGTACCCTGGCAAAGTCACTTCAATGTGTGAGTCTCATTTTTAAACAGTGTGGATTTACACGTCCAAACTAAGGTGAAATTAGCATGCATATATTTACGGGAAAGTTGACCTTACATCTAACATCAGTGTGGGTTCTTGGTTGTCTAAAATGATGAACATTTGGATAAAACCAAAATAAATGTCTTATCAAAAGTGTCATTTCTATTTTTCTAATTTACTCAATCAAGAACTTTTGCTATTTTCTCTGTGATGCACCCCCTATCGATTTGGCATCCTGCATCCTACCTGTACTGTGAGCTCTCTCCAGCCAGTAAAAGATAGTCTTATCTTGACTCATGTCTCTTATTTTTTCTTTTCCTTTTCCTCTGTTCCTCTGATAATGTCTTCTTGCTTTTCTTTGCTGAATCCGCCATGATGTGCATTCAAAAAGGCTGGTTTGTTCATATCCATTTGCAAGCATGTGATGTGGTGTGTAAAGTGAAACTCAGCTGCAACATCATGCAGTGTCCTGAATGAAAAATTTGTATAGTCCGGTTTCTCAGCCCGTGGATGCTGCTAGGCAGCGACGGCTCCAGAAATGCACATAATAGATGTAACTGCGCCATTTAACAAGTCTGGAATGCAGAGTTTTAAGATTGAAAAGTTACATAATATGTCTTTAATGTCTTCCTTTATTATCACTGATTTCAGAAAATACATTTGCAGTTATACATTAATCTTCATCTATTTAGATGTTATTTTTCACAAACCTTATCACAAATTTCTATTGTACGCTCATTTTGTCTGCTGCCATGAAGACTTTCAAAGTTGAGGGTTTAGGGGCAGATTTATGAAACTCAACAGATAAGCATGTGGTTCTGGAGTTTTTCAGGTGAGGTCCAAAAACTGCTCTGATTTACAGATTCAACCAGCTCATTTCAACTACATTCTAACATGAAGCCATATAATAATAATAAGGAAAATTGTTTGGACACATAACAGCCATTAACACAACAGCTCATTGCACAACTCCGAAATATCTTTAAAACGCTGCTACTCCATAAGATGTGTGCATGTGAAAATAAGCCTGCCAATGCATCATTGCAATCTCGCTATTTCATTACATATCCGTCTGCACACTGTGGCAATGCCGGTAAAAATATAGATGATGACAGTTAAAAGTGTTATGTTTTGTACATTAAACCTAACAAACATACATTAATACAACAAATTAAACATGAGCTGCAAAACATTTTGGTGGAGCAGCTGTTGCACGATACCCCGTCCGAGATTCAAGTTGTTTCAGATTTCCTCCAGTCAATAACCATAACTTGGCAATCTGCATAGTAACATCGCCATTTAGCTTTCCAAAAAACATTACATGAACTGAGAATTTCTTCCTTCACACACACTATCCTATTATCAGAGTTGTGAAACACTTGTGCCTCTTCCTTGCAACAACTATCACAGCTTGGCAGAGCACAACAGCCAGAGCAGGATTTTCTTCTGAATTGAATAATTTAGTGCAGTTTAGTAAATAACTTGTTGATTCATTTAAATAATCCCCTCCCGAAACCTCTCCCATACATATGCAACAAAGCAACACACAAACTTGTCTCCGTTCTTCTAACTATTCTGACTTGAACACAAACAATAATATTCTAACATCAACACACAGTTTGTACCAGAGGGAAAGCCTTAGTAAATCTACTCGTAAGTTTCTCTGGGTTTCCTGTGGAAAGTTTGCAGGTAATCACACTTTTGAAACTTGCATTACAGTAAAGAATGTTTCGTCTGAGTATTCATTGTTGAAAGTTAAGAGAAATCAGAAGGAGGCCATGTTTCAGCCAAACTGAGAAATGAAATAAAACTAAAACTAAATATTGACTCATTTGTGGATATAGAAATAACCTTTACAAAGAAAGTCTTACAATTATCTTTGCACCACACAATGTGTTACAAAGGCCAAATGAAAGAAAGCACATTCAATCCAGAGTGAATTAAAGTCCTTGGAAAATAACAGCTGCTGATGATGCAGGCGTGCAGCCTACGTTGGCCATTTGAGACCTGCAGCTTTATGCATGACAGTGACAAAATGTAGTTAATTAACCTCTAAAAGGTTCAAATGGCTGTTCACATAGTCATGGCTTTTAAGTGTTAGGTAACAAAGTTAAGAACATTTTTATATAAGATAGAGAGTTCAGTCTAGGAAAGAAATATATTTTGTAGAAAGGAGGAATTTTTATTTTGTCTTAAAAAAAAGATTTTTGTGAGCTCTTATTATATCCAATATTTCATCAGGTGAGATGCACTGCCTGTCAATATCTGTGTGTGCTATAATGACAAATTCCATTTAAATCCAGCATGGATGGACGTGGAGTAGACTGCACATTTCTAAGAGCTTGTCTCATGGGAAGCAGGGGCGAGGGTACTGCCATGGCCAAATGACGCTTGGTCACAATGCCAAAATTCAATGCAACCCAGCTTAAAAATCCAGTATAGGCTGGAAACTGCACAAGTCTGCACTTATGTACACTCTAAGGATCACGGCACACAAGGTGGCCCTTAAGCAGAGAAAAGATTTACACAGCATCAATGGGTGGTGCCTCCCTACTGTGTAGCCATGGCAGCATATTATCATGTGGCAAGTACAGACTTGTTTGTGAAGAGGATCCTGGCTCAAGTCTTCATGCTTTTCTCTGAAAAAGTTTCATTTATTTGAACTCTCAATCCAGTTTACTTCAGTATTGTTTTTCTATTGTGGTATATTTTTCAGAACTTATTCTGCAAGCGCTACCAAACGTGATCTCAAAACAAACTCCGCCTCTGACCCAAACGCAGAGTGAACACTGGCATTGATTTCACAAGATGAAAAGAACTCATAGATAAGAAATGCCTGGGGAGAGAAGCAGATGTGGGTCTTGAACTGCTGCTCTTTAGTTCTTTTCAACTTGTTAATTCTCCCACTTTCTGCAGTTGATGGTGAGTAGACTGTTCACTGTGCTGGTACACAACCTACACAGTTTAATACTAATATGAATGCATTCCACCATTTAGAGTTGGGATGTGGCTAAAGAATCAAGAGTTTATTTTTCTGTTTTTGGTCAATTATAGTTTTTAGCAGGCCTAACTGAAGGTTAATCAATGATGTGGCAGTAAAAATCATTACTGGCAAAACCATTAAAAACAACAACAAAAAACAAAACAGCAGCTATTATATTTATTCAATCAAATACTACTAAGTAGAAAACAAACAAACAAGCAAAGGGGAAGCATAATTAACTTTCCATTGGGAATCAGGACAATAAACGCAATGGAGTCATTTAGATTACCAATAAGTATGCTGGACTTTTACATTTAACATCCTATGGAGAAGAGCAGAACATATCCATAACCCTGTTGTTGATGCAGGTAAGTTTAAGATTCATTTGTCAACATGCCGACTTTGTTCATCAGGATAACACAACTTACTTCTCTATACAGTGCTTTTTCCTAAGTGATGGCAGCCACTTTCCATTTCTCTTTGGTTTTAGTTGGCCATGATGCTTATATGGGTGAAGGACAGGACGATGGCAATCCGCTGACTTTATGACCAGGGCTCAAAATGACTTAATATTAACCTGTATTTGGTGGATGGACGGGTATTACAATTTGATAGGTATAAATCAAAATTTACTAGCCACTTTTGCTGGTGATGAATTGATGATGCGTCTTTGAAGTAAATGCAAAGAGCCAACCGCTGCTGCTCAGCTGATTTTAGGTGACTGCTCAGCTGAATCACAAAGGCTAGAAGGACTTGGATCATACCATTATGTAAAATAAGGAATGGGGGTAGATGCTCCAAAGACAGTGTAGTGGCAGGTTCATATAGCCACAGAAAGATGGTAAGACAGATTTAGATGCAAGCACATCGGGAAAAAGTGAAGAAATTACAAAAACAAAAACCTAAAAATAAGCAGTCTCTGGCTGCATTTCACTGATATTGGAGACTAAAAAGCCAAGTGATCTGTTGGAAATGCGCTATATAGATAAACTTGACCTTATTTGATTTGTTTGTTGTGGCTTTGTGTTCAGCTGTTCATTTAAAGGTTCTTCATTTGTTTAAATGAATGAATGATGGATGGATGAATGAAACAAAAATGAAAAAAGCTTCAAAATAAGGCTTTTATGAAAACACTGAATGAAAAAAAAAAATCTTACCAAGCAATTCACAATTGCCAAATTAGGCTAAAACAGAAGCTCACAGTGATACTAAATTAATAGCCATTTGGGAACCATTACAGCCAACTCTTATAAGGAGAACAGAATCTATGAAAAGAGCTGGACCTCCCATACTGTCATGAACTAAACACATGACCACCTTTCCTTATAACACTCTTTAATTACGTCACACACATCCATTGATTCTGAGCTTTCTTTATTGCGTGTAGTGTCATTCGCAAGCTACTGTATGACTAAAGTGCATCTGATTCAGCAAAATCTAAATAAAGTAAAAGAAATTGAAAGGGAAATAAACTGAGGTGGTTGGACGATGTAAACAACTAGGTTGGTTAGTAACTGGTATATAAGTTACTTTGTTCCTTGCTAGAAAAGAGAAAATTGAGAGAATGTTGTTGTTTAGCATCTTCCTAAAAAACTCAATGAAAACTATTTAAAGAAACATGTATGATTCAATGCATTCAGTTACACCCATAATCTGGATTATTTTTTTTTCATTTTGTTTTTGCATTGGAACGACTCGTCCTGTGAGCTTATCGTAGGACTTTTCTTTTAAGCGTGCTTTTAGATGCACTTTTAACATAGTTTGTTGTATTGACGTAAACAGTAGCTGGTTTCCCCCAAAATGACAGACAAAGCCCTGGTGACATCACATGCACATTATCTATCGACTAATCCGGCAGCCACCTTATGTGTTGTGCAGGGTTCGAACTACATAGGGGCTTTCGGGGGAGCCTTATTTTCGGGTGTGCACCGCAACTTCGCAACTTTGCAAGTCACATGCATGCACATGCATTCAAATTCTGGCTTTCTCTGACTCTCAGAAAAGATCGTGTACTCTGCCTTTAATGCACATAGGGCGGCAGAAAATATGGTTACTGCCAAAAAACCTTCTTTTACTACATGCTGCTTGTTTCATCAGAAAAGGGACTGAGAGTTAATCAAAAAACCCCAAAAGAAGGACGCTTGTAGCATAAAACAAACAATTCTGCTGTCCACGGTGCTGAAGGATACAGAACGGATCACTTGCTTCGTTTGGAGGATCTAATTGATTAAATAACTGATTAAATAGAAAATGCTGACAAATTAATGCTTTTCTTTTTTTTAAAACATCTCAAACTTTATGGAAAAATTTGATGTAACCTGAAAGTGGACCATTTTTAGGGCTCCCCCTTAGAGTATCAGCTGAATGTCTTTAGGGGAGCTGCTCTGCTTTTCAGGACGGCCGAGCTCCCCTCAGGTCTCCTGTAATTCAAAAGTTATGTCATCTTGAGGCACCGGCATTACTGAGGTGGCAAGTCCTAATTATCTCGTATCCACCAACATGGAAAGCAGCATGGATATCGTTAAACGGGGGTCTATATTTCTTGATAAGGCTATTTTATCTGGGGATTTCAAAGCTATTCTGTTTTTCGCTAGTTAGACATCAGTGCCTCAGCTATGATTCATCTGAGAGAAACTGCTTTTAATAACTGACAGGCCACATTGCAAAATAAAACGCAAATCTTGTTTTAAGTTATCAAAAGTTGGTAAGTAGCTTCAGACTTTTGCAAAGGCTGTTAATTGTCTATTTTGTCAGATATTTGGCATAGTTTGGTTATAACAATTTGTACAGAAATGTTAGATTTCATTTTCAGACAGTAGCCTACATGATATTCAGTCAAAAATCATAAGCAGACCATCACATCTGATGTGCAATGCATCTCTTTTCACCTGCACTTGGTGTTTTAGAACAGGACTGGACATTCCGCCCTTTTCCAGCTGAATGTACTAAAGATTTTCCTGTGAAACTGGACTGATATAAAAATATGCCATGCAGTTACTGTCAGAATGGGGATGCCACTTTAGCTTGAGTGAAATTAAGCTAGTCTATCGCAATATGATCAGTTTACCAGTGTGAGGGCTGGTATGCCTTATAAAGCAAGTACAAATAAAAAAGAAATGTTACTCAGTAAGTTACAAATTTAGCAACTGGTTCCACTTTATAAGTACCAAGAAAAAGTATCATGACTGATAATGGTATGTTTTTTTACACAAACAGGATTAGTGTGACCTTTGACTTGCCTGCAGAATCACCATAAAATGACTGTAATTCTTAATAGCAGCTGAGATGAGAAGGAAATGAGAAGGGTTTAAAGTTGAAAGCAGGAGGCTATGACACACTCATTTATGCTTTTGAATATCTGTGTGTGCATATGTTGATGCACAGTATATGCCTATTTGTGTGCTGTGCACATAAGCAACAGAAAAATAAGAGGCGATGGGAGGAGTGAAATGAGTTTCTCCGTAGTCATCTGCAATGTTGCATTTGTCACAGTAATTATTGAAAGATTAGCCCAGAGAAAAGCACCAGTGCAAGGAAACAGACCAACAAAGTTGGATTACAGTGGCCCCTGCATTTCGTAATTTTTTTCTCTTCTTGCCAACATTACTGAACATCTACACGCTGACACCTCTTCCAAGCACCTATATGCAGCCAAGCATGCTCACCGGAAACACTGTTAGGAAAACAATTGGATGTGAAACCTAATTCATGATGACACGGAGTACAGGACTGACACAAACTGTATGTCAACTCCAGTCAAGAAGTATCTGTGCGCTTTTCTCTTTTTTAAATGTTTTCCACACTTCAGTGTTTATTTCCATCACTTAACAGTAGCACAGTCTCATCCAACCTGACTGGGAGTGAGCAGCATCCTTGAAGTTTAGTACTTTAAACATCTACCAGAGAACTAAAAGCACAAAAGGAACTGCTCATTAAATTATAGATGGTGTTAAACTTGTGACCAAGGTCATTTGCCACTTGTTCCATCTCATTGCATCTCATCTCATCTCATCTCATCTGTTTAACTGAATGTCTGAGAGATTCGATTGATGTGTAATGGCACTCTTGGTTATTAAACTTTTGTGAACTAATCAGACCTAACTGGGAAGGAGTAGTGAAACTTTGAATAAAATGCATTAAATAGGAATTTCTCATTTCTAATCTGGTCAGAACATAAACTACTTTGCCAGTAAGCCTAAGAACCTCTTTAAAAAAAAAACCTGTACGACTGGTGTCAGAGTGTGGTCCACATTTCCAGCAATAAGTCGGATTCGTTCCCAGTGAGGGTTGGACTCTGCCAAGGCTGCCCTTTGTCACCGATTCTCTTCATAACATTTATGGACAGAATTTCTAGGTGCAGCCGAGGTGTTGAGGGGATCCGGTTTGGTGGCCTCAGGATTGG
>JAOXYM010000017.1:19561595-19584127 GCA_028567055.1 Leptatherina wallacei
ATCTGGTAAATGTTTTTTCATCTACAAGCTAAAATTATTTAAATAATTTGTAGGTTGGGAACTCTAATGGGTTCATAATTACTAGACTCATGTTTGTCTTTGTCTTCTTAAGGGATGACAGAAATGATCACCTCTTTATCACATATTAAATATCACAATGACATCTTTTTCTCTTTTCACAACTAAAACTCTAAATACGAAATGCAGAAATCCAAAAAGATCCTCCTGTATTTGCAGCACAGACAACTAAAAGGTGTGAATTAGTTGTACTATGTTGCTTGTATCGTTGAAACAAAAAACCATATGTTTGAACAGCCGCTTGTCAAGCAGAGGTGTTATATTTCAAAAATATGTTGACTAAATGGATTGATTAAAAATGGAAATTTCATTTAAAGCCCTTGCAGACACTAACCCTACACATGTGTTCTCAAGGAGGTTGGATGATTAGAGCTTCTCTCAAGACTGTGGGGACACACAAAGACCGTGATTGACATGTTTCCCTTTATCCTTTCAGTATTCTTACGGCTGATAAAACTGCACTTAGTATAACTTTATCATTATGCTGATGCACAGAAGAGATAAATGTGTTCCTATCATGCTCTTTCCTTCAAACAAAGGTTTAATCAGCCAGAATAACAAAAAACACCCACGTGGGTGTTTCCAACACTAAGACTCAGCGACCGCCTGAGTTGATACTAATTCTCACAGCAGGTATAGTTTGACATTTTGAGAAATGCACTTATGGGCCCACGTTTACAGATTTACAGTAAAATATGTGAAGCAAGTAAAGCTTTGACTAATCATTTAGTGCCCTGAACAACTGCATCTTTTGCCTAGACACAGTGCAGTCTGGTTAAAACAACTGTTTCTTTACCATTCACCATTTCTACACACATAATCACTATATTTTATTATTAAAATATTATCTATCATTTCCTCAAACGCATCTTTCACCCCTTGTCCCCATGTCAAAAACTAAGATGTCCTGATATTTTTGGGGATCCTGATCCTTTTTGGAGGGTAGAAGTTATAGAGCCACCTGAACCTTCAAATACTCCTTTTAAAGCAACAGTTTCTAACCTTAACACTCTTTGCTTCTGACTCTTTTTGATGGCACACTGACATTCATTATGAAAATTCCTGGAGCCATTGTTGCCCTGCAGCATCCTAAGGCTTCACAACCTTTTTTCCCCCCCAGCCATGGGCATCAAATGACAGCTGCATTTTGCTTTATGGCACTGCGTTACATGCCAGCAACATGTTGAACATGCAGTATGGCTGTTTCAGCAAAGAGATGCAAAATTACATTATTGGAGGAAGAGAGAAGAGAAAAAGTGCAAGAGGATGAGTTGATTTACTCACATAGTTTATTCCAAAGACCAGGATTTGCCATCAAAATTACTCTGCACACTGAAATGTGACATCAAGAAAACCTGATAAATGTCCATGTGGGATGATTAGGAGTGAGAAAAAACTGAAACTGACTATCTTTAAAACAACATCATGAAGTTTAATACTGGCATTACCCGTTATCTCACAATAATCCTACTCCCACTGCAATAAATGTTTGCCTTCTACTCCCATGTTAGCCGTCTATGGTTATTTTTTTCCAGATGAGAGGACAGATACATGCATTTCTAAGTGAACATCCACGTTTTTGTTTATGTACCGCAGGGACTTGCTGTTGACAGTTTAATCCTAATAAATCCAGCCATCTAAATGATTAGGGATCCCATGCAGCAAAGTGATCAATACTGAGACAGAGAATGGGATGAGCAGCTCTAAGGAGGCAGCCGGCTCCTCATGTCTTGTTGTGTTCAGCTACGTCATGGAGTCCAGAGAATGGGGAGGAACTGAAGGAGCAATGGGTGAACAGGACTACAGTGTTTTTCATTTTAAATAGCCTTTCGTATCATGTGTCAAGGCACAGCAGGGCAATGATTTACAGTCACAAGCTTGGAAATGGTCAGTTTCTTATCTAGGAGCACAACCCATATATTCACACGTACATGCATGTAATCGGAAGAGTAAATCGGAAGCACTTCATAGACCCATGAAGATATATGCACTCAAGTGAATCTTTTCACACATATGCTTACACAATCACTTATTATTGTACATCATTTGTTCAGCTCTGCAGCTGAACAAATTTTTGGTGCATAAGCACATATATATTCACTTGTCATTATAATTCCTCACTGTAATGCATGGAAGGATTACTGAGCATCATGTTTATTTTTTGTCTTCAATTTTATGTTTCAGCATGTGGGAATGAGATGTATCGTTAAAAGCAATGTAAAGGAGAGAAAAATATTTATATAAATGCAGTAAAAGAACTGAATGATTTCTGCAACGGCTACAAACTATATTTGGTTTTGTTCTACTCTTTTGTTCTTTTGTATATTAACTCCTCTCGCCGCTAAATATCAGCAGACAAATGAACATATTTGTGCAAAGCTAACTAGATTATACGTGCATAGATAAAGGCCAAAAATGTATCTATGAATATGTATGCGTTTATGAGAGAAAAACTAAATAAGAATCCTTCCTTTAGTATCAAAGTCATACTGGACAAAAACTGCAACCCTTGTTTTTCTCCGAATAACATTAACAGAGGCACAGAATTCATAAACTGAGTAAGATCACCGTTACGTTCAACACATAAATAGATTCAGATTATTGTAAAACTCCCTCTGTCTCACATGGCTCACTTTTTGGAAGAGATTACAAGGCTGCAGTGTTTGGAAGACCTACAGGAGAAAAAAAATGGTGGAAAGGCAACTGGGCTAATCACATGAGAGCCGAGGCGATAAGCTGGCTAATGGCTTCAAGACTCCTGGCCACATACTGTTGCTGTTGTCTCTGTGCTACCAACTCTTATCTCTTTAGGGCCTCTAACCCTCTGGCCTCTTGCACATAAACCTGTCCTGGTGTCATGAAATCACTGTGCAGACACTTCACAACATCCTGGGGCCATGTTCATGACAGATCTTATCTTACAACTCAAGGTCCAACTTCCATTTCTCTAAAAGTTCCCTCAGAAAGAGTTTCCTCTTAAGAGCTTTTCACAAAGTCATTGAGAGACACTTTTGGTTAAGAACTGATATCATTTCTGACCTAAGTGGACAAATGGAGATGAGTCCCTTTGCATTTGACACTGTTCTGTTTCATGAATTAACTTGACTGCTTGTTAATAAAAGCTGTGTTAGTGGATTAGTATTAATAAACAGAACCCCACAAAAAATGAGTAAACAAAACCTTGGCATTAATGAAGACCTTTCAGGATATAAACGGTACCAGTTTATGTGGAAATACATCATTGCAAGTAAAATGGTCAGAATCTTTCGAACATTTATCTGAAATCTTGAGAAAATGTCTATCAAACCGCTCTTGTTTGTGACAGTCAGCCCTAAATTTCCAGAGTCAAAAAAAGAATTGCACAAACTTTATTACTGGAATATTCCCATTTGTTGATCAGCCATTAAAACATGCTTTAGACAGTTCACTAAGGTGTTTTTTCCCCCCAACACATTGGCTTTGTCAGGTGAATTTATTGCAGAAGATTCCAGATCAAGAGAAGTCCGACTCAGATACACTTTCAATTGCCCCTAACTTCTCTTTCACCTACAGTACTGTAGGAGTCAATTCAAGCATTAGCAGCGTTTGACCAAAACTTTAAATAACATTCAGCCATATTCTCAAAGACATTAAAACTAGACCTGGAGTATTGAGAAAGGAAAAAGAATCAAATTCTCTATCCTCTTCAGGGTGATGTGGAGTCTTGCTACACTGACATTGGGCAAAAGACAGCCATTTACAGTCACCTCATACCTGTGATTGATTGAGTTATCAGCTAACCTAGCATGCATGCTGCTGGACTGTGGGATAAAACCCACACAGGTACAGGATGAGCAAGGAATGTCCGCAACAAAAGGTCCCAGCTGAGGTTCAAACCTTCTTGCTGTGAGACTACAGTGATAATCACTTCCCCACAGTGCTGCCCCTCATGTTGAATGTTACTGAAAGATGCCTTCAGACTAAAACTGGGCTTAGTTAATGTCTGGAAAACCAAGTCTTATAATTATAATTAGGACTCATAACCCCCTGTTGTTTTAATTTCCTCTATATTTAATTGAGATGTAGCTATTGCTACAAATATTCTAAGATTATGCCCAGAGGCTCCTAAATTGGCCTAAAGGAGGTACAGAGGTTGAAAGTGATTTAGAAAACTTCTAAGAGCAACTTTGAGCACCAAGGGGGTGGTAGACATCATTCATAGGTTTCAAAATGGTGGCAGGGTGGTCAAAAGAGGAATATAAGTGAAACAAAAAAGGATTGACTGTGAAATCAAAAGGCTTAATCCAAGAATGCCGATAATTATTATAATTACTTGCTTGTGTTTATCTACCATGCTGGTGATTTTAGTAGTTAATCTGTTTGATTTTAACAGGGGCAAACTTGCTCAGCTTTCATCTATTTCTGTGATTGCCTGCCAGTATACTGTATATACGTAGTAGCACTGGTTGGCATGCTAATCTTTCATAAACCAGCGAACAAGCAAGCCAACTACCATTAGCTCCATTACTTGATGAGCATAAAACAATTTTAAGGAGAAAGTCATGACTGTTGCACTATTGAATTTTTCCATTTGCAGTGTCTCTTAGTGTTTTGAGCACTTTAATTTGTGGAGAAGCCTTATCCCTTTGGTTGGAAGATGCAAGAGCATTTTTAATGAGATCCACTGCAAACATGATTTCTGCACAATCTAATCTGTAGCTTTTCATTAAGTCTCTATTTGCCATTGTTTGGAGAATATTTCCTTTCTGACATTTTCTCCTCTGCTATGGATACTTTTAAGGCTATTAAAAATCCTTACTTTTTAACCTGAACAGATCAGGGTTAAGATTAATTTGGTGATCAATTTCCATCTTTATTCAAATGTGGTCTGAACTTTGAATATAAATTCTACTAGTGAATTTGATCAAATATAGTCACATTATGAGTATAACCGGGATTTTGTTAACTATGTAGTGAATATAAAAGTATTTCTAAAAGTATTTATCTAATCATTAAATATCCCATGATTTGATTCCAGTTCTGATTCTTAGGGTCCTGATTGAGTCCGCAAGATTACTGTTTTCGAAAAACCCATGAGTTTTGTTTCGAGTCCGTGTGAAAAGAAATCAGAAGTACGCCTTAAAGCAGAGTTGAGTAAATATATGTTTTTTTGTTAAAGGAAGTTTTCATCAACTGATTACAGTACAAGTATTGTTGGACAAATGAATCGGAAAGCCTAGATTTTAAGGCTTTGGTGTTTTTTTTTGTAAATATGCAATAGTGTGATCTAAAAGAAACATTACTTCCTAATATCAGTGAAGGTCTTTTGAGCTGAAACAGCTGATGGATTTTGATATTTGTTTGTACTCATTCAGAATGTACAGGGAGTTTGGTGCGAGGGTTCGAGTTGGTGATATTTTACTTGTTCAAATTCTTTTAAGTTAGCTGATGTTGTGAGCTGTACATTAGCCCTGCATATTAAGTATGCTTTGTCCAGCTCCTTCTTCACCTAAACATCAACATGTGCCAACACAATTGCTTTTCTCAAGAACACTTGGCAGACTTGGTGGGGTTTAGTATATTATCCAAGGACACATTGTTTTGTTTTTTTTAAACTTGGGAACTTGGCAATCAAAACAGTAACCTTCAAACTAGCGGATGACCATTCAAGCCACGGAGCCACAGTCTCCTCAAGCTTAAACTCACAACTCTGAAAGCTAACTTCAGCAGTGGCTGACTCTCATGCTGCTTCCTCCAAAATATCAAAATGTAATCTAGTACAGAAAGTGGCTTTAACTTCAACCAGATAAAAGCTTTTCAATTTGTTGAAGCTGTGAACCAGTTTCTTATCTGAGGTTATTAGAATTAAAAATTTTAGGTAAATACTTTTTTTTTTACCCCTACCATGGTACACAACAAGCACAACAAACATCAAAGAAAATAAAGTGCGTAACATCATGTGCAAAGGGTGCACTTATTGTAAAAAGTGTGAAGTTGTGGGCTTTTATCTCAACAACCCGGATCACGAGTACAAGCCCTTGTCGTCTCAATGGAAAGAAGTGAGCCTTCGGGGATAGGTAGAGGAAACTCAATAGCAGAATTAACGCTGAAAAGAACACCTGCTGGGAGAGGGATGAGGACAAACTGCAGAAAACAGCATGACGTGGCAAGTGGGAAGGCAACAGCGAGGAGGAAGCAGGTTATAGCAAATGAGTAAAATATCTTCTTCTTGCACAGAGACCCTCAGGTCACCTCCCTGTCCAACCACCTACCGCCAGCCCACCCCATAGTATAACTCGCCTGAGTGCTCATCACACCAGGGAGCGAAGCTGCAGCCCTGCCTATCACTCTCATGAAATATGGTGAATTCTGTTGTTTAATCACCCCAATATTCCCTCCACCTCATCATTTTGTCTTATTATACTGTCTGATCAGGCTCACGTGCAGTCAAATCCTCACAGCAGCATATATTAGCCACTAAAAACATTCTTTCAAAGGAGATTGTTAGTATCAGTTAGTTTTCAGCTACTATTATCTATGTTTTATTGTCTAAATATACCTTTGGCAGTTTTCCAGAGAGAAGGAACTTTATAGACAAAAGTAAAAGATGTGGTTTTGTACAGAAAGTGATGAATAATATTCAAACTCTTTTCATGGATCATTTCACTCGACAAAAAAAAAGACAAATCTTTCAGCTCTCAAAGGCTTTTCCCATCAATGCCATTTTTTTCTAATTTAACCAAATTTCAATACAATTCAATTTAAATTTATTTTACTAATCTATTACAATACAATTCAAAAGCCATTTAATCAATTTAGCAAAGCTTTGACATATAACAGGTAACTGTGCACTCATACTGTATTGATCAAATTATCCAAAGTAATCACACTAAACCTCGATAATTTCACACTACCCATCCATTTCCTATAACTGCTTAATTCAACTGAGAGTCACAGGAGGGCTGGAGCCTAGCCGGTATCTGACAAGGAGTGGGGTAGACCACGGAGCGGCTGCCAGTCTTTCACAGGGCCACTCATGCTCATTCCTACTCCCAGTGTGAAATTAGAAACAGCAATTAACCTAACATACATGGTTTTTGGACTGTGGGAGGAAATCAGAGTACCTGTAGAGAACTCCGCACATGAAGGCGACAAGCAAGGTACAAACCAGGAGCCTTTGTGCTGTGAGGCAGCAGTGCTAAACACCACATTACCATGCAATCTTAATTTCACATTAGTGTTAAAACATTGATGTAAAAATCTTAAATCTAAGTGCATGCAACTAAAAATTTCATTTAAATTTGTTTGTTTCAGTACAAACTTTAAGGGCCACACACTTTAAGGTCTATTACATACCAAGCCGACAACTGACCATTGGGCACGTCTGAAAATCTGGTCTAATGAATTTTCTATGTGTGGGCCTCTTTGCCATTGTTGCATTCTGCCAGTCTAGTTTTTTTTTTTTTTTTTTTGCTGATTTGACTTAAAGAAGCAGCGTTTCAGCTGTCGGTCAGAGTGCTGACACTAACTGGTTGTCTATCATTGTGAATGAGTGTTTGGGAAGGCAGGCAGCAGTGACGAGAGAAAGTTGACGGCATAAAGCTCTTAATTTTTACAATGATGTGACCACTGGCAAACAATATGGCTTTATTCTGTCAGATTAAAACAAACAAACAAACAAACACACGACAAAAGAAGAATGGCTTTCAGATGGGACCCAGCTCCAATGTTTAATGTAATTGAGTCGGCACATTGAGTCGACAAATTCCTATCATGTGACAGGATTAGATTTTTAATCCTTAATTTAACTATTGTAGCTGTCAAAATTATTCAGTAGTGACAGAGTGATGATAAGTGAGATTATTAATTGGGTGGAAAGCAATCGGCAACAACAATCTGTTTTTATCTGTATTCAACTCCAGTAAAATAATGATTTTTATAGGGCTAACAAGCTAAAAGGTGGGGGGGATTAGTATAACAATTCTAAAATATAGCACCTCAAAATAACCCTTAATTCTCTCATTTTATATTTTAAATCCTTTAAACTTAAGCTGATACATCACAGTAAATGACATACTTCACTGCATCCATTTTACCATTACCATTTCATTTGAAATCTTTCACCTCTTAGTTATACTTTTTAATACATTCATAATTTTCTAAATAGCATTCACAGAAAAAAAAGACGAAGCTTGTCAGGCAGACTGTAACAGTGCATAGTGCGTGTTTTATAATAGGGCCCCCGGTGTTCTCCTCATCCTATAATTCTGCCTGCTGCTGCACTGCTCATCTGGAAGCACTGCTGGAGATGCTGCATAAAGAGTTTCATAAGCTTCCACACCCAGCCGGCATCGACCCATATCCTCTTAGTCCAAGCTTCCCTCAGGGGAAGATATTATCATCCTTGCCCATTCTCTGCAGGGGTCGCTGTGTGGTTATTCGGGTGAAAAGGTCACAGACGGGATGCTAAATACCGGGACTGAAAATAATATAACTGTCATTATATTATTGATTCCTCTCTGAATGGTTCACCCTTAATTGAATAAATGTTTGTCTATAATGAAAACAAGAAGAGGCTATTTCTGATTACATTTTCAAAAGTGTTTGATTTACAGTTCTATAAAATACAAGACTCTCCCAATTTACCTTATAACTATTAAGCCATCCGTCAAATTATTCAAAGAATTTCCATGACTTAACTAAAATCTTCTTGTGCTTAAGTTGCAAGATTATCTTGATGTATTCCTGCTTACAGCCAAATCATCCACAGATGTCAAAATGGTTTACCTCATGAGTCAAAACTGGCAGCTTAAAGCATATGGGTGACTCATTATGTGATACTGCAGAAATCCTTCAGCATAATGTTTGTTTGCTCATCTGCTGCAGTCAAGTACTTGTAGAACTTGCAGAAACTTGGCAACTTGGCTCCAGAATGGCTTAGTGGAAGAGTTAAAGCTGATTGCAAACATGAAAAAAACAAACAAAAGAAAAAAAACAACACAGACCTGTATCACTCCTGAGCCTCATGTGAGCCACTTTGCAGAGAAAACTGGGAAGAATGGGGATGATAGCAGCTTTATTGGGCAATGATGGGGGAGAAGAATGGCAAGGACTAATTAGTGAGGCTGAGCTTGTGATTGCTCCAGGGTGAAGAATGACCCTCTCCAACTTGATATATTTAATGGATTATGCAAGCGTGGGGCCCCTGGGGGAAAGACGACTGAGGAGCCCTATGCAGTATACAACCTGGCAACTTGTCCTGTTTCACTGTGCAATTATGTCCTCATCTTACAAGCTGATCAAATCAGAAAATATGCACACACAAAATATATGAGCATCAGCAGTGAGTCGCATTCTCCACATCCACGATGCAACAAAGAAAATGTAAAAGTTAAATAAAAGTCGGTGTCAAAACAGGTTTGATCCTGTCACATTGATATGTTGACAGCTCTGTGGAATTCATAAATGAGTGTAGAAGACTGTCTTCCTTTGCTATTGTCTGTCATTTGTTCTGTGTGTCTTGTTTTATATTTGATGCCCGACACCGACTGAGCTGTTTATTTGATAGATTTCAGTCTGCAGCCTCCAGCTCCTCATTTTAAAGTGTCTACAAAAGTATTATTCATCTCGAAATAGACTAAATTTGTTTGTGATAACACTGAGAAGAATTTTGTGTGCTTAAATAAAAGCAAAGTTGCATTTGCAGTTAAAGATGTTGCATGGTATTCCTTTGTGAAACATAGACCCATCAGTGGATGGAAGATTTTCAGCTGTCTGTTTGAATTTGGAGAAGAAAACACAGAGGTTTTGTGCACACTGGGCATCTTTGTGTCTCACAATGTCCTTGAAGAACTCCTGTATGAGCAAAGAGGAAAGCCAGAGAAAGGTCTAATCAACCTGTGACAAATCAGCCTCTTCTCTAGCTTGTTTTTCATTTGGATAATGCAAGCCTCCTCTTCTAAGTGATAAAACAACCTCTGTGGAGTGGTCTTTACACAGCCAGATTAAATGTGATCACCTTGCCAACATACCCTGAGAGATTGCCATGATTAACAGGCAAAAGAGAATAATGATAATCATATGCAGGATAATAGCCCATACCGAATGGCTGCATGATCTGTTCATAAATCACAACCCATTTCCCACCCTAAAGGACACGGTTTTACCCTTTGGCAGGATTTACGCAAGAACAATCTGATTTTTTAACCCCTGTGTGACCTACATTAGATTATCTCACACCAATTGAAAATAGAAAAGCCACTTACAATAAGCCTGTTCTGCCTTGTGTTAAAAACAATTGTTTCTCTTCACTTTTTTTGTGCATTTGTTTTTATTTTGTATGATTCGGCATACAGTCAGCTTTAGGGCTGCAAAGCAGCACACAGAGCAAGGTTGAGATCTCATGAATATTAAAATGAGGTTAATAACCCAGGGCAAATATTGGCTCAGCTAATAACAACACAATAATGACTAGAAGAGAGGGGCTGAGATGGAGGGTGAAATCTTGTAAAATCTCTGCGCAAAGCCCCCTTAAGATCTGTAGAGACTATTGTAAAATCATGTAAAAGTGTGTAAAAGCATTAAAGTTCATAGCTGGGTTTTCTTGCCCAACTCACAAGCTATCTGTTAGATAATAAAGAAATTGGTTTTACACAAACAATTTAATTTTGAGTGGCCTGTATGTATTTTTAAATGAACTTCGGAAACTTCGGAAAAGCTTAGGGCACAATATCAGCAGTGTATTCTCCCTCATAAGCAAAAAGACTTTAATGTTTATACAGGCTGCTGATCCAAAAGTAGCACATAGACAAAAAGAAAGAAGAAAAAACCCATAAACTTAAACTAATTAGCAACAATTCATTCTGTGATTATCTGATACTGGCAGAACTAACCTCCAAGTAAGACCCCTTACTGTTTTCGTATTACACGCAATCCTCTGGGAAAATCAACTCCAGAAGTAATCTTTATAAGAAGGGAGGTACATGATGAAAGTAAATACAGGGAAAGAAATAAAATATAAAAAAGTTGCAACACAACAAGAGAGAGCATGTAAAGAGAAAACAAGAAGTGGATTTTAACATTTACACTGCAATCAGTTTGTCTCTTGAGACAGAACATGGGTAAAGTGGTATGAAGTGCAAAATTTAATGAAAACAATAGCAACGAAAAAAAACAGACATTTTCTGTTCTTTGCAGGGTTGTCGGTGTTTAGCAGCAAAAGATGGAGAACTGCAAATTTGAGGTTAGAGCCTCAACAGGTTGCTCTGGCTAATTTTGCTCTGTTTATGTGAAAAGCAGAATAGCTTCCAGGCAACTGATCCATTTCCCCGTTGATGAAAGGTAAGTCATTGCCCCTCGTTTGGCCATGTTACATTGGGTAATGAAAAGGTCACACTAGTCTGGTTTTATCTTGACCTTTGTGATGAAGCTTTGATGGCAGGGACAAGTAGATTCTGGGATTTGCATCAATGCACTTGGATCTGTTTTACAAATTTTTTGCTTTTAAAGATGCCCTTCTGCTCTGTTAATAACAATTGTGAATAACCATTTGCAATCAATTACACATCTCTCAGCTCATCATGGTGGAGGAATAGCTGAATGTTTGCCAATCGTTTTAAATTTCCAAAGGAGATAGATGCATGCATTTTTTGTGTATGTCTATACAAAGCCCAAAGCTGACTTACCGAGGTAGTTTCACCTGAATAGGGGGAGTTTATCAATGTGGAGAGCCTCCGAGAAGACTGGGCAGCAGCTCTTTTTCATGCCTCACTTTATTGATCAAATAAAAACAGGTCCACTTTTTTCTGTTCTTTATTTCTGCAGGTATGAAAAATATAAATGTCTGCGGGCAGTAGTTAAAGTCCATTGCCAAATAATGTATTGTCAATTCTGAGCATCCCTAATTTGTTTATGTGTGTGTCAGAGGTGTTAGAAAAGTGCAACTGAACTAAACAAGTTGGGACTGGTTAAAGGCAGTTATATTTTCATTTAATTTACTTTTTTTGTTTGCACCAAAGGACTTGTGAAACTGTTCATTTGTGAAAGAGTCAAGAGTTTTTAGGAATCAAAAAAGTACACCTTTTCAATAACTCCATAATATGCTGTCCTCCAAAGAAGCAAATATATAAGACATGTGTAATCCTTTCTGAATGCATCAGTTAATTAAACATTTGGGTTCTAGTTTTTCAGTGGAACATTTTGCTTGTGTTGTTTTATCTGTCTGTTTAGATCACTGATAATGATATCAGACAGGTTTGATAATCAGTGACCCAGGTGAGCTTCATGAAAGGGAAACTAAGGAGGTTGTTCCATGTTATTTAGCAAGTCACAGTTTCCACGTTGCATGGGGAAATAGAGGGATCTGTCTGTAAATGAAAAGTGTGAAATAGCGCAATGACCTGTGAAAGTAATGAAAACACTGGACATTTCACAAAAAGAATTGTGTGTAAATCAGAGAGCAAACAGGTCTGTTCAAATAAAGGCACACATAAAAATGTTTTCCGTGGGCTTTGAAATACATGAAGACTCATTTTCAAACAGTTTTATTCACTGATGAATGTTATGCTGCACTGGATGGTCCAAATGGATGGAGTTCTGGATAGTTAGATGGTCACTATGTCCCAACAAGAATGTGACAGTGGTGGAGTGATGTTTTGGGGCGGAATGATGGGGAGTGAGATGGTGGACTCCTTTAGGATGACTGAGGGTATCAAAATGACCTCTGCAAAATACATGGAGTTTCTGATCATTTTCTGCCATGGTATAAAAAGAAGAATTGTCTTCTAATGTAAAATTACTTTCATGCAAGACAACTGCAAAAAATACCACTGAATCTTTGGTTGCTATGGGTATAAAGGGAGAAATACTCATCATCTCCTGACCACAACCCTACTGGAATCCTGCAGAGCATCCAATAAAAGGAAGATCTATGAGGGTGGGGGGCAGTATGTATACCTCCAAACAGTAACTATGAGAGGCAACTCTGGAAAAAAACAGTGCACGCATACTGATATGGAACACAGCGTAAAGCTAAATTATGAACCATTAAGATTGCCATAGCATCATAACTTATTTTATCAACATATTGTGCTGAAGCCTATTCCTCTATATCCTAACATTGTGTTGTATCACAATGGAAATTGCTTCAGGTGTGCTTTAATGTATAAGATCACAATGACTTTAGCATTAAGAGCACAGTCCTACCCTGTGCCTGGCATGTATTTGCTTGTCCATGTCCATGCATAGCTAAAGCGTCATCCAGAAATAGCCTGTATATAATAACGTGACTTCAAAGGAACTTTAGTCAAATTGTGTGGCCTGAACTCTGGACTCTTGTGATTTCTGCTGAGTAGCTAAAAAGACGTCTCTTCCTTTGATCATTACAGCATTTAGAGGAGGGAGGCGAGGCCTTTCAGAAGTTGGATCCCTGTGGAGAGCTCAAGGAGGGAATCGTCAATTCAGACAGCATGGCCAAACCCTTTTGCTGAGACATTGCTGATCAGACTTATCGTGTAGTTATACACTGTGAGCCGGTGATGAGTCCGGGAATGAGCCAAGAATTGACAGCACGACCTGATGAGGATTAAATAAAATACAAGAAAGATAAGCAAAACTATATTCCCTGCAGCCCTGTAACTTCTGTCGGATTAAATATGAGTAGTGACCTTCACACTTTAACCCGCTTTGTGTACAAAGAACATAGACTCATCCAAGGGTTAGTAGTAGCCTTAAGATGAAAGAAGAGAGTCCATGAGTGGATGAAAGGGAATGAAGCAAGAGCTCTTACATTAAGCATGTTGTAAGCGATGACTGAATAAAAATAATTTGCTGAATTATCAGACTGCTATGGAAAAATACAGATAGCTAGGGCTATTTTGTTTTAAAAAATCTATTTCTCTATGTACCAGAGCATGAATGAATGTAACTTTCTGCAGCACTGTGGACTGGGACAGGTGTTCTCCCTTTAATTATAAAATTTGGGGGAAATTAAAGATGAGCTGCCTGTTCAATCTTGAACCATCCATCTACTGAGAGACTTAGAGCCTTGAATCACAGATGGTAAACAAGGTAAAAAAAGCATTTTCAGCCACTGCAACTAAACCCTACTCCCTTCCAGAACAAACTTTTTTCCTCTACTCTTGTTGTTTTAATTTAGGTACATGTAAAAAATGTATTTGTATTCAGGACTACAAACCAATAAAGATCATGTTTTATTATAGTTTCAAATTGTCTGTGGTTTGCTTCTGTTATTATTTAGTGTAATAGGAATAAAACAAACCCTAAAGTTGGATAGAACTGCAACCATCTTGAAGGCTATCACCTTAGCATGGCTCCAGAGATTCTTTGTACATGATCCAATGGGTCAAAGCTGTTTAAAAGGCACTTTCCAAATGGTTTTAATATTCTGGCTGATTGCTATAATCCACAAAGGAAAAGGGCTGCACGTATCAACACCATCACAACAAAAAGCAGACAAATCCAAAAGAAATTACTTTGTTCCTCTACAGACAAAGCTATACACTAACTCATTAAACAGTGGCCAATCGTATTGCTTTGAAAGCACTGCTAAGCATTAGAGCATTTCAGACTGTTCATAGGGTTGATTGCATCACTGAGCCAATCAATAAAGTAGCCAAATTTGTCACTAATTGTTGTTACATTGGAATTGGATTGGATTGGAATAATGGGGCCAGCTCACTATGAAACACTGAGGTAGACAACAGAAACATGTGCGATTAAAAACATGTGGAATAAAATGATTTACAAAAATTCATACCATCATAATATGATTCCATTTAAACTCAATTACCACTCAAAAAATTATTGCCGTCATGCAAATTAATTAGGAGGTTTATGTCAAATTGTGGCTTGCATCCAGAGCAGCATAATTATTCAGTCATATTTCTCCGGCCGAACCATATTTACTGAGCCCTTTACTTAATATTTAATACTTCGGTTAAATCAAGGTCTGTGGTTATGTAATAATCAACCCCAATCAATAATGAACACAGCCCAGCTTATTCAGGGTCAGACAATGTCAAAGGAAACTCACACCCTGCTGTACTGCACTCATCTTTGTGCTTAAAACCTGAACATTACTCTTCAACAAAACCAGGTGTAACCCAATTCTACAACTACAAAGCTTTACAGCTTTTTCCACTCTCCAGCAGCAGGACAAAGCCCGTCCAAACTGCAAAAGGAGTGACATTAAGAAGCAATAAATGAGATGTGCTGTGTTGGATTAAAGGGGATAAGAACAGCTGGTATGGGTTAGTTTAGTGGGGTGGTAAAAACCTTAACTGGCATTGACAACACTGAAAATTTAGGACCAAAAGGCATTACAGGACTATCGAGATTATTGATGACGCATTCCAATAGCCTTCCCTGTTGAGACCTTGTGCTCTGATGGAGGAGCACTTAATCTCAGATTTACAGCGTTTAAGGCAAAATCCTAAAAGCTACAAGCCTGCTTCTCATTGAAAGGATGACACTGAGCCTCTGTGGAGCATCACATGCAAACACACACCACCAGACAATTGCATTAACATTTCAGACTATTTTAATGAATAAAAACAGCTACACTTGATCCTGATTTGGCTCATATTGAAAGTTTTATTAGCCCTTAACAACTGACTTGGTGCCAGGAAAGGGATTAAGAAACTGAAATCTTCGAAAAAAATAAAGAAAATCCCCCCAAAATGTTCTTAAAACAGTAGAAGCAGCTTGTCTTTGTGAATAAAGCAAACAGCTTAACAATTAACAACTGGATTCTGCCTTGGAGAACTTTTAGAGCCGTGTTCGGTGTGGAAAGTTAGGGTCAACTCTTATCCTGGTTTAATCAAATTAATGTTGTTTATATCAAATCCTGAAAAGTCTATTCCAGCGTTAAAAACAAATTTAGCTTAATTCCAAGAAAGCTAAAATGTGGTCTTGTGAGAAATTCAAATCTTTAAAACTAATGGAGCGGAAGACCAATAGGAACTAGCCATTGACATGTTTGAAAAGGGAATACGGCACGTAAAGCTGCACTGCAGTGATTCCATCACTGTTCATCTCAGAGAGCTGAAAAAAGCAAAGAAAATCCCAGCAGCTGCAGACATGCAACAGCTTTGACTTCCAGCCTGATGTATTTTCTCTCTGATCTCAGAAGCGGAAAAAAACTGAGTGCGAGTGGTCATTAGTTGATCGCTCTTTCTCTGCTATGACACAGATTCAAAACAGAATATTCCTGCCCCTCATTCCCAATATGACCTCTGTTCTTTACACCACATGGAATCACTTAAGGATATATCATTACACAAAGATATATACATATATATATCATTTACAAAGAGACGGTATAATAAGAGGGAGCACTGATCAGTGCATGTCATTTTGTCTGACAGGATATGAATTCCCCGTCAGTGCTCCAAACATCCCCCTCAATACACTGGTTTCATCTTGTAAGTATTGAGTTATTGACAGGGAGAATGATATTGCTTTTGTGCCACTTTAAATGCTTTGTATTCTGGCATATGACGGTTTTCATGCCGCCAGCATTTCCCTTCTTATGTCTCCAGTCTATTTCTTCACCCGTGCCACAACAGGTGGACAGAGAAAAATGTTTTTTGTCAACTAGGGAGCAGTTGCCATATCAACCAATGCATAGGACTAAAGCCATTCGATTACACACTCTAAATGCAACACAAAACATAAACAAGATGGAAGTACAGTGTGTCCAGAGCATGCAGCACACTGGTGTCTTGACATTTTGTTATGAGTTTTTCGAAGAATTGTCCATAATGCCTATTCAGAAAAAAAAAGACACACTTGTGTGTTGTGTATTCACATCCACATCATGTACACACACACACTAAAAAAGCGAAAGCCTGCCAACCACATCCACGCCTGAAACAAAAGCACACACACTGTTTGTACCGGAATAAATGCGGCAGTGCAGTTAAAAGGAGGCTTTGTTAAGGCAGCGCAGTGATCTTGTGGGGAGTCTGTGAGGGACGACTTAGTCTATCGGGAGATGCCTCATTTTCTGAGCCTCTCCTTCCTGGTTGCACCAACTGCTGGGGTGTTGCTAGGAGGAAGCTAGCAGTGCCAGAAACGATGACATTGCCTTGACAGGAGTCCTCCTGCTGTCCAAGTGAAAAGGGAAAGATAGAGACATGATCTGAAATGCTGCCACCTCCTCCTCCTCCTCTTCTTCTCTTTCTCCCTCTACCCTCGAGGGAATCTGTTTTTTTCTCTTCCTACTCATTTTCTGTACTTCTTCATAGTGCCTTAAAGGCATCTTTTGGATGTGATAGTGTTCTTGCAAGAGGAGCCTCTACATGCTGAAACTTTTAAGTTGTGTATTGCCCGTTTAATTTTATCAAAATGCAGCTCTGAGTTCCAAATTTCATCAATTTTGTTTTTGTTGCTGTTATAAGCCTGGAGTTAATGTTTGCTGGTGTCAGTGGTGAGGCACTAAAAACTACAGTCCAATTAGATGAGTATTATTGGCATCCATCTTTTCTTTGCCTGATGCTGTGCTGGTTAATCCTATTGGTGTGTGTGTGTGTGTGTGTGTGTCTCAGACACCGTCTTAATGAGTGCACTGTATTTGCACCAAGCATGTCATCATTTGGAAATCAGTGGGTGGCTGTTGCACCTGGCAGTGTGAAAATGTTCTCATGCTCCTTCATCTTACCTTCCTTTAAAAATATCTTAATCCAGCATTTGCAATCAAATAATCTGCTGCTGTCCAAACTGGAGATATGATGCAATCTCAGTGTTTATAGAAAAAGAGGCTCAATCCTCTATCTCATTGCTTTTAAACACCACACCTGTAGTTTTTTTTTCTCATCCTGAAAACAAACAAACAAAAAATATCCTAAGGCATGAGGCATGGTATGGTGATCACTTTAAAGGACTGCACAGAGAAGTGGGACACTGAAGGTTCAAGCATAAACATGAAAATCATTATATGGATGGGAGAATGCATAATGCATTCCCTTATGTGGGAGTTCAAGCATATGCTCAGAATATTTAAAGCCACTTGTCAAACGTTTTGCATCTTTAATGTGTGTATGATTGCAGTTAAATGGAAGACATCATTATCGTAAGTTACCTTATGACTGACCCACTTCTGCCACTTAAAGAGTCGTTTTAAGCCACTGTGGGAAAAAATATTTTGTAGCACAAAAAATAAACAAAGAAAATAAGAAAAAGCAAAGGTGATGTGAAGCAGGTGTTTTTAGAAAAAAAATAAATAAAGTGTTGTTTCGACACAGTGTGTCCTGTCTTAGGGTTTGGGAACAAGGTCTTGGGTAGAAATTGGGACTGAGCCTCCGATAGTCTGCTCCTCATTAGTATCATCTGTATCACGTTTCCCAATTTTCTGTGTATTTTTAGCTTAGCGCATCTTAGTTAGTTGCAGTCCATCTGTTTATCTAGCATCTTCAAATTTCCACATTATCCTCACTGTCTTGTTTTGCTGGTTTTTTTTGTTTGTTTTCTTTATAAATACTTTTCAGGATTCATTTGTTCAGCTTCTTATGGACTTTTGTGCCTGCAGCATCCCTTCTCTACTGTTTGTCGGAGCATGATTGTTTTTAAAGTTATGCAAAAACCACCATCTTGAGAAACGTCATAGGGAAATGGAGTTCTAGAAAGAAAATAACCAATCAAAATTCTAGTGTGGTTAGGCCACACACCATTCTTTTTTTCATTTCCTTATGGTGTCTAGCGAGGGACAGGATACACTCTGGACAGAGATGAACCACCATGCACACTCACAATTAATGGTCAGTTTAAAATGTCCAAGTCATGTCTTTGAATTGTGGGAGGAAACCAGTGAATCCAGGAAGAAACCCACACAGACAAATGGCGAATGTATAAACTCCACACAGACAGGCCCATCTGTTAGCTCCCAGTAAGATACTGTCACAACTTAACAACATAAATGGTAGGTAACAGAAAAGTAGAAGAAGATACAGTCATTGCTGACTGCGGCACAGTAGCTGTCTATTAATCAGAGCACCGATTGTATGAACCACTTTGTGTCAAGGTGTCCTTGGACAAGACACTCAACCACCACATTACCCCTTGATATGCTCAGTAGTGTGAGATTGTAAAGAAAACAGCATGGCTTATTAAGAATGAATGGGAAGTGCATTATGAAGTACTTTGTCAAACATGGATGAGGTTAAAATACACACACGTCTGATGGTTTTACCACTTACGCAATCAGGAAATGTGCAAAAGAAAAACTGCTGAGTTAGAATTAAATCCAGACATATGTTTCCTGTAAGCTCACATCATGAAACTGACTGTCTTTACTTGTTGGCTCAATCTGGACAAAAGTGGTGGAAGCTTTATTCCTGAAACTGAATAAAGCTACTTCTCTTCCATCGTACATTGAGTAAAACTCACTAATTATAAACTATAAATTACACTTCTTCAGACAAATGGCATCATCAAGTTTAATCACTGTGACTGAATCTTCTAGACCTGTGAGGGTTTGGTCCAACACAAATCCAAACTACATGTAACTTCTGCTCATGAAGTGACACAGCGGGGATGTTTCTCGACATCAAAACAAATATGTCAAGATTCAAGTGAAACACACAAAGCCTGGATGCCAGCCACAAGACAGCCAGTAACACTAGCACACACAGAGTAGATATTATGTCATGTATGCTGTAATTATTTACACAAGTCTGATGTGCTATTTTCTGTTTTCCATGAAAAGTACACACTGAAGTAATTTAAGTCATATCAGGGGAAGCAGTCATTACAAAAAAAGCATTGGAAATAAAATGACTGCGTGTCTCAGAGTGACATGATAATGCAAGACGATGAATGTTCTCTGCTGCGATCAAGTGCAACAATGAATCACTCATTTCGCTTTGGGTTTGAAAAGACCTTAGTGATGCAAACAGCACATTAACGCTGCTCTCTTCACCACCTCTCTCAGTGAGTAATGTGATCCTCCTTAACCTGTTAAATCATCGTGTAGGTGAGGCATAAAAGTCAGAGGCCACCGTGGATGATTAAAAACTCTTCCTCAGAGCTGTGACCACTAGTTCAAACACACAAAAAAAACAAGTGTTTAGATAGTGATAGCTTTCTGAGAACACTCCTCACAAAGTGTAATGGTTCACACCAAAAAACTAACCACAATTCTGACATAAGCAGAAAGATCTTAATGTAAACTGGAGCATCCTTCACAATTCTCAAAAGCCCTCTAAATCTGAAAGCACAACATCCACATTCAGAGCAACAGACTGTATCATTATTCTATTAACATGTATTAATTATGTCTACGTGTTTTTTCAGGGACAACATTTTATGCCATTTTTCCTTTTTTTTCTTTTGAGTGGGTAAGATTATATTAGCTTTTTTGCTACTGTGATGTATGGCCTTAAATTGTTTCAGTGACTGCTACTGGATTAATTATTGTTTGTTTATTTATCTTTAGGTTTACTCTTCAACATTTAACAGTGCATAATGTTTTTGTTTTTTTTTAGATAAATCAAGATAATTTATCACATACTATACTGTATTTCATGATTCTTTTTAACTTGATATTTTTTGTATTGTTGTTTTGTAAATAGATGTTTTTACTGCTTTGTTGCCTTTCATGATAGATTTATTTAGATTTTTCTCATGCTGTTGTGTTTTGGACCTCAGGGCCATTTTAACATTTTAATTGTGTTGGTTTGTACTTTTAAATAAAAGAACGCAACATACTAATTAATCTACTTAAGAAAATTAATTTCATTTATACATTTAGATTAATAAAATATCTTTCATTTCCTTTTGTTTTATTGTAGCTGTCTAGTTATTAGGCCTCTCACAGCAAGCTGAGCCTATGTGTATACTTTCCTGTGTTAATGTGAATATTTGATGTCAAGTCATTTTGGAAACTTCATGATGGACTTTGATCTGCAGGGTTTAGAGTAGCTCCTGTAACAGCTACCAAAGCATATCACACATTCCCTGCAGAGCCCAAGCTTCCTGAAATGGCTCCCACTTCTTGTAAGAAAGATGAAATTATAACGAAGAGAGTGTATCCGTTGATCAGGGAGTTAACATACTGCTGTTGGTTTATAAAGCTTTAAATGGTTCGGGGCCAAAGTACATTTCAGTTCTTCTGGTACATTATAAACCTTCCAGGCATCTTAGGTTGCCTGGAAAAGATTTGTTTTCTGTCTCCAGAGTTAAAACTAAACATGGAAAAGCTGCTTTCAATTTGTATGCACCATACATGTGAAAAACTCCCAGAGAACGAGAGGTCTGCTGTAATTCTTGCTTCTTTTAAATTCAATATGAAGTCCTTCTTGTTTCCATTTAATTGAACAAATTAAACTTAAAGACATTTTATTGTATGTATTGTTGTTAATCCATTTTTAATGCATTTGATGTTTTATGCAAAGCAGTTTCATGTAAAGCATTTTAAATCACCTTCTTGTTGAATTGTTCTATATAAATAAGTTTGCCCCTCCTTGCATCCCAGTAAATCCATCAAATCTCAAGATAAACCAGACACAAGGTTGTTAAGTTGCTTTGAGACGGAGCAGATACGATCCGTCCATACACTTACAGGAATTGGATCTTCGCTTCAAGATCAGATTTACCCTTTTGTAAATAAATCTATCATTCTTTTTGCATCCAGTCGAGGACACATCTCTCTTGAAGCTGCAGATGTTTTTTTGTTTTTTCAGCATGTCATGAAACTATGGATGAGTGCTCAGACTTCTAATAGTTTGAAATGCAATTAAGATGAATACTTGTCAACTGTTAGAGGGACACAAGCATAAATAAACAGCCCATCTTTTTCCTGAGTTTGGATATAATGAGCTGGTTGCAGAGATGTGGTTTTGAGTGTCTCGGTGAAAACAGGACACCTAATTAAACAGCACTTAGATAATTAAAGGTTAAAACATGTATCCTTTAAATTCTGTGTCACTGGATTTCACAGGCTTGTACCAGCAGTGATTAAAACCTAACAATGTCCACCTACAGACAGATGACGGCAGGGTGCTGCTGAATAAGATAGTACAACAAGGCTCACGCATCCCATTAGCGCTCTTGGAATGACTTGACTGGATGTGATAATACAGTGGATTAGGGAGCACAATACCTCATGCTTTATTTAATAATGAAATAAGTCAATTTCTCCACGTACTGGCTTAACATGTTACTAATTACAACAACAGCCCTGTGTATAAATTTTGAGCCACATTTCATGCTGCTTCAAAGGAATCAGATGACTTTCTTATAATCTTTTAAAGTGGTTGTAATTATATAATTGTTTTCCAGGTTTCTGAAGCTCTTTCAGTTTTTCTTTGGACATTGACTATGTTTGCACTCAATTTCACTCTAGTTCCTGTACCTCAACATCCGCAGATGTGTTTTTTTTGTTTGTTAAAGGGGACATATTATGCAAAAATCACTTTTATAAGTCCTTGGAATAGTCTCTTACAATGTTCTAAGTCACG
>JAOXYM010000017.1:19609612-19624963 GCA_028567055.1 Leptatherina wallacei
CATTCAGGTGTATTTTTGGGAGGACAGGAACTACAAATTGTCTCTGAATTCAAGTACCTTGGAGTGACACTTGATTCTACACTGTCTTTCAAGAGCCACATTAAAAGAATATTTAATACAGTGAAATTCAACCTGAACAATTTTAAACAAATACGACCTTTCATAACACTTGGGGCTACTAGAATGTTTCTGCATTCAATGATTTTGTCACACATTGAATATTGTATTACATGTTGGTCGCTGGCAGGTGTAAATACACGCAAAACCATAGAATCACTTTATAAAAAATCGTTAAAGGTCTTTGATAGAAAACCAGTCATTTCATGTTTGTAACATTTTAAAAAAGTACAATTTATTGAGCGTTGAGAATTTTCAAAGTTTTAAAATGGCTTGTCTAATGTACAAGGTGTTACATGTACTTGCCCCACCTCCCATGTCGGACTTTCTTAAAAAAAAAGGGCTCACAGCGGTATCAGGACCAGGGCCTCCTCCAGAGGGGACTGTGAGGTCCCAATCAGAAAAACAGCCTTTGGACAGAATGCTCTTTCTGTAAAGGCCAGTAAGATTTGGAACAGTCTCCCACTTGCCATCAGGGAGTGTCCCACATTACAAACATTCAAAACTCACCTCAAGTGGTTGAAAGTAAACCAGTCCTGTAACCATTAACTCTTGACTTCTTAGCAATGTACTGTACTGTGCTGTGTTTTTATTGTAACCTCTTGTTCTTTCTTATGTCTTGTTGTGTTTCTCTGTTACCTGCCTCGGGACTGCGGATGTAAATTAGCATTTTTGCTATAATCCGGCATATTTACGTCTATTAGATGCGTCTGAATAGATGTTCATTAATGTGCATTGTCCCTATCAAATAAATAAATAAATATGTTTCAAATGACAAATTGGAGCAACACACTAAGTCTCAGAGACAGTATGTATGATGTTATCTAGGAAAAAGCATTTTCATTCATGCTCTGGGTGATGCTGAAAATCTCAGCCAAAATACTGTGCAATCCATGCAATGTGTGGTCTGACAGCTTCTAGATGCATTTGTTGTGTTCCCAGGGCACTTGCTCATATGGACCATAAAAAATTGTCTTTTTATGGAATAGCAGGTACATCATCTAGCTATCTTATCTCATTGTGTAGTTTTTTCTCATTTATATGAGTCACCTCTAAAACATCAATGTGTCTTTGGAGAGGAATATAATAGGCCACCATATCCTAAATTCCCCATATGATTAATGTAAAAGTGATACTTGAAGTGGATTCCATTCCTTTCATAAGGTTCCTCAGAGTTATAGGTGCTAAACTCATTTCGTTTTACTGTCACATTGACTGCATAAAACACTAAAGGTTTGTATGATAAATGTATTAAATGGGTGAAGCGGATTCTCATTTATCAAATGTATTAGAAAAGCTGTCTCTCTCCACCTTAGAGTCCTGTGAGACAAACACTGATACCACATTTATTGCTATATCATCCTATACACCATTTTAACTCTTAATGCTCTAGCAGATGACCTATGGTCACAAATGTTGATGCCAGGTGGTCTGAGTCTGCACATAAGAGGAAGAGGAAGGTGTGAATTTGTTTTACACAAAACTTGTTTGAAATGCAGTGATTATGACAAAAATTCCTCCTCATCTTCAGGGGTTTTTCAGTGTTTCTAAGAGACAGGGGATACGCCTGCCAGTCCTTCCTCATGACCCTCTACACTCCCCCAGCTACAGGGCCACAACATAGATTTAATATGCCCCTGACAAAACCCAGAGTCAGAATTGAAATGACCTAGACATCCTGAAAGCCTGCTTCAGGTGCTAGGTGGACTTTAGAGTGTCCTCCAGCTGGGCTTGTCAAATAATGGCAGCCTCTCTTGTACTACAAATATTGCTTCTGCATGTCGGGAGAAGTTCCCTCCAGTTATTGCACAGCCTGCAGATGTTGTAGACCCTATTATTCGACTTCAGTGCTGGCAGCGATGCAATCACAGAACAATTTCTCCACTTAAAGAATGAATGATGCTTTTTTTTCCCCCATTTAAATTAACAGTCTTCAGAGAGGTTGGTTGTTGTGCCATATCTAGGATGAAATGGATAAAAAAATATAGTTCATTCCACATGATGAAACTGTTCAAATGGGATCTTGTTTTGCTTTTTCTTTATTCTGTAATTGTCTTTGATATATGTGACGGGTTGCCATGTCTTTACTGTAAATTGCCTGGAGATGACACTGTTACAATTTACAGCTTGATTCAGTAAGTACAATTTTGGCATACGTTTGTTGCTGTTTCAGTTTCTCTACCTCAAGCTGGAGAACTCTTTGTATTCTATGTCCAGTTGGAACTTCCTATTGCAGTTTTTCTCACATTTTCTGTTCAACTTGAAGTGAATACAGTCATGGTTACTTTAACTTCTAAGCTTTGTTTCCTTGCAAGGCTCACTTGAGGAAAGATGCAGCTGTCACCAACAATCTTGTTTAGAATATGGTTAATTCAGTACCCGGGTGTGATCTTTGTGTGGGTCTAGAGGTGGAGGCCAAAGGCTCAGGGGCTGCAAAATTTACTCCTTCCTGACTGATTATAGGTAGCATCCACTTTGACATAAGCATAGTAAAAAGGTAATGAAATTTCCTGACCATCAATATAAGCAGTATTAACATCTGATAAGATATGCAATCTGAGAAGTGAACAAGACTGGTTCAAATATATCCCCCTGACCTGTTTAAATGATAATCATAGCTCACAGATTAAAAAATCTATAAGCACACTAATATACACTTTCACCATTATCTTTGTATGGCACACAGCCTTGTGTTTAGAGTGGCAGCATCATCACTGTGTCTCAAATAACCGTAATATGCAGTTTTTTGCTACCTGTTCCCATATTTACATTATGATACTGAGACCATTAAATATCTATTCGGTGTTTGAACAATGAAGCATACCTTTTATAAATCCCTGTTTCCAGAGTCTGACAGTGCTCCCTGCTACCCCTTCTATCATATAGGGTCAACCCATTTTCTATGTAGAGGGCCAGTGGCTCAGCAGGTGTGTAAGGAGGAGCAAGAAATTAGCTGCAAGAAATTAAAAAAAGTTCTGCATTTCTAGTTTTACAAGACCTTTGTATTACAAGACTCTTACACAGAGTGATTACAATGTCTAAGCCTTATGGGACAAAATAACAATTGGAAAAATTGTTGGTTCAAATGATGTTCTTATCCTGCTCCTAGCATCACTTGCTGCCACCAACGTTCCAGATGAAGGAAAAGAGGTAAGATAGTTTTGAAAAGCATGAGAATGCCTCCGATAGCAACACAATGATTTATCAAAGATGTGATATGCCAGATGTGATTGTTTCTTTATGATCTGCCTCTCACAGGGATGAGTTGTTTGGCAGTTTCATTTCCAGCATGCTTTTCTTTCGCCAGCTTTCTTTCCACACTTTGGCAGCTCTAACAGTGTACATGCACAAACCTAGGCAAATAAAAACAATGTCATAGTACAGCTTAGTAAGATCCCCCTAGTTAGGGTTAGTTAACACCAGATGATACCCGACATGTTGAACCTGCATCGTAGTACAGGCCCTAGTATTGGCTGTGCCAGCATCATTGGCATCATTTCTTGATAAAAAAGTCT
This sequence comes from Leptatherina wallacei, assembly GCA_028567055.1. Classification (NCBI taxonomy): domain Eukaryota; kingdom Metazoa; phylum Chordata; class Actinopteri; order Atheriniformes; family Atherinidae; genus Leptatherina; species Leptatherina wallacei. The sequence goes on from JAOXYM010000017.1 coordinate 19,613,245, forward strand.
TAAAATACATCAAAATGTAGGTAACTTTTGCAGTTGTTTCTCCAGTCAGAAATACTTTGCACAACTTTGACAAGCATGGGAAGCATGCCAGAAAAAAAACAATATGCTGTCCAAAAAGTACATTAGTGAGGAAAATACAGTATGCCAGGGAACATAAAAGGCTAAAACTTGGGCTCTTATTTGTAAAAGACTTCTGATCAACCTTGATCGTTAAAGTGAATTAATAATAAAAAAAACACAAACAAAATTTTCCTTTGACATAGAAAAAATCTCTTCTAAAGAAAATTCAAGATTTTCCTCAGTTGTGTGTTTCTTGCTCACCTTGTTCAGTTAAGCAGCAATACACTACTAATTTGTATGTTTTGCATTGTTTGTAAACTCACTATTTAAACGATCACATATAACATGTCGAATGTTTTTTATTTATTTGCCTCCCAAAAGGTTTTCTTCTCCAACACACAGCTATTTCTGACTGAATTCTCCTTTGCGCTGGCATTATGTGAGGGGTAATTGTGCAGTTGATGCTATCAGATGAGGTTGATTTGACATTAATAGACTGCAGGTGTGTAAGTTTTTATTCTCAGTATCTTTTATGAATTGAATGTAAGCACCCCTCCTGGAATGATCTTACAAATAAATTTAAGTGTAAATCAATAAGAACATTTTTATATAAGAGGCCCCTGGCCTGTAATAATAATGTACTCTGGAAAGATGAATCAGAGATTTAGTTGGTTGACCGCAGTGCTGAACCATTAGACATTACTGGTGCAGAATAAAGGCAGATTTTCAGAGGAAGAACCTTATAGTGGCAGTGACACTTGTCAGTGGAAGTATTTGATGTTAACTCAGCCCCTCGCAGTCTGGCCAGCTTGCAGCTATTGATTAACCTCTGAATTCAGTGTTTGAATGCAACATGAAGCAATCTGTCTGTAGATTGAAGGAGAAACCAGAAGAGGACTTTTAAAGAAGTGTCTGATCATAATCAAACCATCAAATCCCCCAAAGTAGGGTTCCAGAGGAAAAGAAAGGAAGGTTTTTGGTGTGACAAAGTCAAAGTCCTGATTTAAATTCCAGTGAAGGTTGCAGGCAGTCTCCATAGAATTACTGTTACATTTTGAATAACAATGATATGTTATTTGTGGGTAACATGTTAAGTGTTGTATTTAATGTTAAGCCATGTTGTTTTCCCTCACACTAAGCAGGTATTTGACTTTCTAAATACAGCCTTGGCTTTGGTAAGAAGTATACAACATGAGTATCGAAGGAAATACAGGAGGACAAGAATTTCTCGCACAAAGATAAACACTGGCCTGTCAGATGAAAGGAGGATGTTTTAGTGCCCCTGCCACCCCCAAAAAATATGTTTTTGTTACTTTATAAAGCTGCCAATCACACATCAGTCAAAGTCAGCCATGCCTGTTTGCAAAATTTAGGTTGAATAGGTGCATATGGAACACAGACATTAAAAAACAAAGCATGGGTGACTGCGTTTCAAAGCAGTATGAGAGAAAGGAGCAAGTGGACAGTGGTAGGCAAAAGGCCAGCTACAACTTATTTCTGCTGCAGATTGAAGAATAACTGATAATACCATAGAAGAAAAGTACATTAATTGATGTCTGCAGTTGAATGATTCTGTCTTTATGTGTCATTGACTGAATGTTTAGTTGATCAGAATCTGTTGGAAAAGTTGGTAGTTTACTTATTTTTGCATTTTTGAACACAAGCGTAACAACAGAAAGGATAAAAACTGAAGTTTAAACAAGAAGAGCAGTCTGGTGAGAAGGATAATTGCTGGAATTATTGTGCATAACATAAATGTTGACAAATCAAATGCTCATCCTGTCTCCATAATGAGACTTAGGATTTTGGTGAGTATCTGAAACAGCAGAAATATGGGCGTGACTGTGACAACTGTGAATGTATTGCTGTTAATAAAACGGATTTAAACAATGTGAAGACTGCGGATCTCCTGTGTTTTTTGGCCTGCCCCAGGCTTTTTTATGGGAGAGGAATATTTTGTCTCTGTGTCTGCCTTTGCTGTAGGCAACTTGTCCCTTGCTGATAGATACCATTTACTCACAATGAATATGACAGGGAAATTGTGTGTTTGTGTGTGTGTGTATTTATGCTTTTTTATTCCGCGAGGGAATATTTTATTCTAAAAGGGTTTATATGCTGTCGATTAAATGAGTCTAAAAGCTGCTTTCACTAGACTGCCGAGACAACTGTTTAAATGACATTTTGAGGAAATACTTTGATGAGATCTGAGCTTTCAGTTCAAGCTACATGTTGCCATGTAATCGATGACATGAAAAGCTTTTCAATTAGCATTAAAATTGACAAAGCTTGATTCAAAGGCTCACGAATAAAACCAATTAACATGTTGTTTTCATTACATCTTAATGTACACTGAAAACACTGATAATGATTTAAGCTCGTAGGAAAAAATAGATATCGAAGGACTGATCTAATATCCAGATCTGTCCAGCGAGGACTTGGAATGTTAGAGTGGAAGGAAAGCAATGTGTTTAAGTGGATGTTGCTAGGCAGCAAGAAAAAGGGGGAACCTTTCTCAAACAAATGATCACATTTTAACCCTTGTTCTTAGCTGTGTGAGAGATTCCACCAGCATTTCTATTGCGGATGATAATGGAGGGGTGTGCATGTGTATGTGCAGCTCATATTGTGAGGGAAAGAAATCAATTTACACAGCTACATTGTTTGGACTTGTCTTACTTTTGAAGAAAGCCAGGCTAGTCATCTGGAACTTAATGCAAGACAGTGCTGCATGAAATTATGCATACATCATTTTATGTCAGTGATTGTATTCATTTACATACACACACCGTCACCAGGAGCTTGTCTCCCAATAGCTGAATGGTTACTTCAGTCTGCTGAAAATCACTGGCAGAATCTTGACATCCACACCTTGCTTTGTGTAATTGGTGCACAGAGGGGATCTACACTGCATGTAGATAAGTTTTTATTAGTTTTGCATATAAAAACCTTTTGACTTCAGACTGATTTCAGGAATTTCTCATGTTGCACTTGAACAATTATAAATATCAACCCTGAGCTGTGAGGGAGAGCATTAAATAAGAAAACTGAATAGCACACTGAATGAATAAAAGTTTCTCAAATTTCATTAAACAGTCAGTGATGAATATCCAGGTACCACATCAAAGCTTTTTCTTACCTCCTGAAAATGTAATATTAACATTCAAGACTTATGCAAACATTTAGACCAAACACGCAGTGAGTGATGTAATTTTTACAAAAATTCCTCATTCTTTTTATTTTTGAAATATCTTCCTTGAATTTAAAAGTTTTGGGCATTCACTTTACAAAAACCTAAAGAAAGCTTGTTGCCATTTTTCTCAGTCAAGTGCAGAGTGCTGTGATAGTATAGGGTACTGGGGCTAGTGCTAGTAGCCATTCAGCTGTTACATAACTGGAGTGAAAGTGGGGTCATATTCCTGGTTTGTATTTAATCGCCACAGACACCATCTCGAGGCGCATCAGTAGAGAGCAAAGTTTGGGACCTCTGAAGTGCTTCTCTTTTAGTACGTGATAGTGTTGGCTTTGGCACACCGTGACATCCAACACGTTCTGAGACAGTTTAAAGTGTGAAGCAGCTGGGATGACTCTGCACCTCCAAGTTGAAGGAAATGGTTTTGGGCTAGAAAACGGTGGATTACTCCCTTCACGCTGGGCACCAACTGCTGAACAATTTAAAAAATCTCAGTTTTGTTCAGTAGTGCAAGAAAACAACAGGAAAAAGAATGTATTCAAATCAAATCAAATTGTATTTATATAGCCCTTTTCATGCTACAAAGCAACACAAAGTGCTTTTCATCATAAAAACAATCAATGTACATCAAATAAAACAATCTCTCCCACTGTATAGAACAAAGCCATTTGAAATTACTATCTTCTGTCTCACACATGCAAACGCACACACACACACACACACACAACCAAATTTCAAATTAAATAAAAAATACTCTATCCCATAGGGAACTTTCAAAGTTTTAGTAAGGGTTTTAATTAGGAAAAAAAATAATAAATACATAAAAAAAATAAAGATAATAATAATAATAGATTAGAAAATGAAGAAGATAGTAATTTGTTCCAGAGGGTGATGACTGCTGGCAGGAATGATCTCTGGTACCTTTATGTCTTGCATTGAAGTTGAAGAAGTCTCTCACTGAACACACTTTGTTGTTTCTGGTGTTGTGTAGGGGGCGTGAGGAATCTTCCACTATTTTCAGCAGCTTGTGCAGCATCTTTTCTGGACAATCAGCTCCAGTGGCTCCAGAGTTATTCCGAGCACAGAACCAGCTTTCATGATCAATTTCTTCAGTCTCTTTTAATCTCTGGCTCTGATGGTGCTGCCCTCGCAGATACACGGAGCTGCAAAACTGATTGCATTTTCCACAACAGACTTATGCAACATCTTGGTGCGGACATTGAATGATCTTAGCTTCTTTAAGAAGTAGTCTGCTCTGTCCTTTCTTGTACATGGCCTCCGTGTTGCATTTCCATTCTAGTCTGTTGTCCAGCTGAACTCCAAGGTATTTGTAGTCCTCCACCACCTCCACCTCTCCTCCTAGGATGTAAACAGTGATCCTGTCTCTCCTGAAGTCAACAATGATCTCTTTGGCTTTGTTTGTGTTCAAGATGAGGCGAATGTTTCTCCACCATCTCAGAGTCTTTCATCAGAGTATTTCATCAGATGACAGGACTGAGGAAGTCTGAGGTGTACAGTGTGAAGAGAAAAGGACAGGTTGAAGACAAAGAAAAAAAACATATATCAAATGCATACTGATAATAGATATTCAGGGAAAGTGGTAGTGGTAGCCTAGTGGTTACAGAGGTTGTGTGCCAATAGAGGTAAACCACTCTGGGCCCCTGAGCAAGACCCCAGTTTTCCAGCTTTAGTATTGGACAGGGTGCTCCTGACTTTGGCAATAACTTGCAGATGGAATAAAGCAGATTAAAGAAATCTGTCCAGAACACCGGCTCAATATTATAACTAAAAAACAAATACTGATTAAAATGACTCCCGGATTACTTACAGTATTATCTGAAGCCAAGGTAAGGACATCTAGAATAATTATGTGGTTGGATAGAGAATCTTAGAGGCTAAAAGTGATTATGTGGGTTTTGCATGAATTCAAAAGTAGATCATGACCAGGTATTTATTTCTTCAGGATAAGTTTGGGATTTAGCAATTGGTTAGTTTCTTGGCTTTATTGATAAATAGTGATGTGCGTCATCAGCACAACAATGACAATGTATTTCATGTTTCCTGACTTTATTGCTCAAAGGAAGCATGTTTAGTGAGCAGAATTGTCCACCATAACTAACTGATGGTGGTGTTTGGAAGACACTCCATTCACAAAGTGAAATATACTAAGTAGCTATATAAACCAGAGCGAAGCAGTACCCTTACTCAGGACTAAGTGTTCAAGTGTTTGCATTATGCTGTAGTCTACAGAAAGAAATGCTGCATGGCTATCTAACAGGACCAGCACAAAGAACAGACCATAATCAGAGGTAAGAACCGGTTTGTGCACTGAATCATCAGTGAGTATACACATCACAGGTAAGATTTGTTTGTTTATTTCCTTGTTTTGACAATATGCCAGGTTTTGAATGTTAGATTTATATATACAAATGTGATTTTATGTGTTAAAAAAACAAACAAACAAACTTCTCTGCTGTGTCAATCAGTGTTGTCAGGTTGGAAATGTTAAAGTATTGTACAGGAGCTCAAATTTATTTTGAGGGAAATTATTATACACACTTAATTTGGATGCTGACGTTGTTCAGGACCACCAGCTGCAATAACACAATATCAAAGATTGTGCAGATTATGGCCTATGAAGTAGGTTTGTTCAAAGGCCATAATATGCATCAACAGTCCAGAAACTGTTAATGTTTTTAAGAAGAGGGTCAATACTTACTTTTTTAGCTTAGCTTTTAGCTGAACTTTCACTTATTGTTCTTTATGTATTTCTAATCTATTTTATCAACATCTTTATTGATTTATTTATTGCTTTTATTAACTATTTTATTTTTATTTTATACCCGTCGCTTTTATTTGATCTTATTGTTTAACATAAACTCCAGTGGTTTCCTCATGGGGAGCCCTCACACCGGGGGATATAACTGCACAGGCTTGTTGTTGTGTTTGCCGGAGGTCATGCACCGCAGCCCTATGGCTGAATACATGTTGTGTGTGTATGAGTGAATGCGAGTGAGATTATGATCAGGTGGGTGTTTCTAAAGTTGTTAGTTGTTGTGTGTTTTTATATAAAGCTGTTTGTGTTACCTATTGTATGAAAAGGGCTTTATAAATAAAATGAAAAAATCATTTGAAATTAGGTTTAACTTTACAGAATCCAAATGTATAGATGAAAAGAAGCAGCTCTTATAGAACGGTTGCAGGATGAACCCCAGGCCTGTAGTGGTCAACAGAAACTTCACCTTATCCCAAACTAAGAAAGATCAGAGACTGTTCAACATTCAGAGGGGTTCCCAAACCTTTTTAGTCAGCAACCCACCAGTGGAGGTATTTTTGGTCCAGCAAGACCCACCAAATGTTTTATGCCGTGAAATAAAAAAAAGTCATTATCATGTAAAATGAAACATCTACAAAAACATACCCCACATGGAGCTGCTAACAAAAACCTCAGACATCAAACATTTAACCAGATAAGCTAAAAAGCTGCAATTGCATCATTGACAACCAAATAAATACAGAAAATTTGATGATGTCAAAAGGTTTTCTCATAAGTATTTAACCTGGGATAATAAAATATTCCTTAATGGCACAGTTTTACAGCTGTTTCTGAGTTGGATGAGGACAGATGTGGACAGACTATCCGACGGCCTAAGTATTAAAATATCCATCTGTCAGTTTAGTACAGCACATTACATAAACTTATATTTTATCTATGATACAAAGAAATCTCAACTAGGACCTCCTTTATATCCCAGGTTGGAATATCTAGTAGCTTTCATATTTGGGCTGATGGGAGATATATGACTGTACTGCAACAAACCACTGCAATATTTACAATAGTTCAGACAGCAGGTTGTACCAGAATCATTATTACAGCTACATAAAAAGATCCACTGAGAATTTCAACTGGGGATCATCATGTTCATATAAAAGTTTTCTGCTTTTAACACACCAACCATCTCTGTATCATTTTTTTTACTGTGAAGTCACCAGCTGAATGCTGCTGTTGGTGGAGACTGAAAATATCAGCAAGTTTCTGACATTCGCCCCCTCCTCAAGTGCCTTTTATCTTTTAATAGGGTGCCTCTATGTTGGTCCCGTTCCTCCCATGGGCCAGACTGGGCCTGGGATATGTCATGTGTCAGCAAAGGAAACGTCGAGCATTGATTGGCTGTAGAGCCCTGTGGGCTGGATGCTGTGTGCAGCTGCAGGATGCTGTTTGATGAGGAAGTAAATTAAATGAAGGGTCAAATTATCGTACATTATAGGGTTTTTGGAATTATTGATTGTACATTGTACAGAGGCCTAAATTATCGTACGAATATGATAATTATCGCATGCCTGGCGACACTAATGTCAATATGAAAATAACATGTAATTCAAAAGTGGAAATGCAAACCAAACCACAGATTTTGTCTCTTTTTACACTCCTCAGATGGTTGGATTAAAAAGGATGTGCTTCAAAAAATAGTTAAAGTCAACTCACACCTCGGGTTAATTCCTCAAGCAGTTGGCAAGCATCGGTGCACTGAATGATTTACAGCCAGATCGAAGATTGATTATGGCTCTTTGTTTTCTATAGACAAAGAAAAATACAGCTAAGCTACACAAAAAAAGAACAAAGAAAAAAGGTCCACTTCCTGTCAGTCACTGCCCAGCTGTGAGGAGAGCATAAGTTTTGCTGACAATGCTCCACTCTTCCTACTGTTTTATAATGCAAATGAGCTGTTTAAAAAAAAAAAACATCATGTTCTGCCCCCAACCCCCTCAACAGCACCAAGGACCGGGACAGGGGACCCCTTAACCCCATCAAACCCCCAACAGGTCATCATCATCCTTACTCTCCCTCCTCTCCCCAGCTAAAATTCACAAAGCAGATGATGTAGTGGTGATGCTAGGCTCAAATTTACCCCCCAGACCAACATGTTTTTGTCCCCCATACCCCCCCAAATACAGCATTTGAGGATGATTTTAGTGAACTGCTGTCTATAATTTCTGTTGATTTTGACTGTATGATTATTATTGGTGATATTAACATCCATGCTGACAACTCTCAGGACAAAGCCAGTAAAGATCAGAGAAACAGTCTGGACAAGTTTGGGTTGACTCAACCTGTAATATAGCCCAAACACAATAAAGGACACATTTTAGATTTACTGATTTAGAAGGGTTTAGACATTTCCAAGTTTGCTGTGTGTGATGTGGGCCTGTCTGATCATTATAGTGTCTTCTTTGAGGGTATGATTCCTGTTCACACAAATATGTCAACGGAGATTCTCACAAAATGGTGTATAACTGAAAATACAAGATGTTAATCCAGGTCTTCTCTTTAATACCTGCCCTGTCAAGGGGTTCAGTCAGTGAGCTGTCACTAGTTTTAGGTTGACCAAATAAACATAATTCAAACTGCCTGGGATACTGGATACATAAAAAAAAAAAACTAATTAAAACTAAAGTTCCTGTTTTTATTTTGCACTTCATTTTATTTCCATAATGTGTTCAGCACTTTATTTTCAACCAACGTTGTGTTAAAGTGCTTTATAAATAAAGTTGAGTTGAGTTAAAGATAAAGAATCCTGAGATAAATAACATGAGAAACCATTAAACATTGTATGTGGTTTTATGTGAAGCTGCATGTTTTAGACTGAGCTGTTACATTGTATGTCCTGAGATCAGATTGTGAATTCATCTGTGTGCATTATAAAAACCTGAAAAACTGGAGTGCAAATTTTAACTATACATTTCCAAAACAGATATTTAAAATTCAATGCAAAAGATGCACATGTGCCATTATCTTAAATGAAAAGTATGTTAGCACTTAAAGTGCAACTGAGCAATAATCATGATTTTAAAGCACATGATACCACTGTAATACCCAGTTATCCCAAGAGTTGACACCATCTACATTACATGAAAAAAAAAAAGACCAATGCTATCCAGCAGCCTATTAGAAATCAGACAAATAGGAAGGCAATAGAGAGGGTTTTTTGTTCTTTTTCCTGCAGTGCTGAGGCTGGTGAGAGGAAGAGACAAACTGTGGGAGTTTTTGACAAACCAGCAGTGAAATTATCCTCTCCCACTTTCTGCTATTGCACTGTGTCCTCCTGAACAGCACAGCTACCACCACCACCTCCAGACCTGGCAACTGAGGGAGAAAAGATGAACGGTCATGGAACAGTTGTGTGATTTTCTGTGTGTGCTAGCAGCTCTTGCTTTCTCATGAACGTGCACGTTTGTGTGCTTGTCTGCAGGAGAGTTTCATTATGCAGTAGCTGATCCCCTCCAGCAGCCATGAGCTGATCTCAGCATCACTGTCTCAGACTGGATTCTTTATATGGCACCCGGCTCAGGTGGGCAGAGGAGTGCTAGCACGCAGTTGTCTGCTGCTCACAGAGTCGATTTTGAGCCTCATAATACTTTCAAAATCATCACTCCATTAGTCAAGAGAAAGGTGTAAATGTGGATATGGCTGGGGGATGGTGAGAAGCAGAAGTGACAAACCAGACAAAGCTTATTGATTTTTCCTTTAGAGGTGATCATTTAGTGCAGTGGAGCATATTTGGTGTTTTTAGAGCTCTTGAATGATGAGAATACTATGGAGCAATGACTACGAGGACAGAGTAGCTCTTAACTGAAAAATAAAGACAATTACAGTGGTGTTCAAATGACAGGAATTACAAATAAAACCACAGAGATTAATTAGATTATTGTGAGACAACAGTGAGTTTCTAAAAGGTCTATAACATTACCGTAACAGATATTTACTTTACAACACACTCATTACTTTCAATGGCTATTAACAAGCTAGTTTGCCTTTTATGATCTGTTTTTATTTAGAAACACCAAATGATTACATGCAATATTCCATACTTCATAAAATGTAAGAAATTACAGCATTTAAAGGGTCCTTCTATGAGACATTATCCCCTGGAACCTGATAATTTGAAGTTTGACATAGACTTGCGATGGGAAGTTGCTCACTTTGTATATAATACCAATCTGTAAAGTGTCAAGGGCATTTAAAATGTACGGTTTCAGCATTAATCAGAGATGTACCACATTGTGATGGGCCCCATCACTGCAGATAGATACATTGTTGCATTGGTAATTTCCCTGAGGGAGATTTTAGTCGCCCTCACAGATTATTAAAATAGAAATGACTTCAGCATTAAGAGCTGTCAGACCATATGATTAACACTACTGCCGTTTCATATCGGGCTTCCTTGTCAAAGCCAGTAACGAATGAAGTACCAGGTGTGTAGTGGACAGAGGAGAGGACTCAGAGGAGATAAGCAAAGTCTTGCCTTTCTGCCAAAGGACACGGAAAATTATGAAAGGCGTCATACAAATTCTTGTATCCCAGCTCCGTCCTGAGAGGAGACAGTAGTATTAGAGTTTCAGATCATAAGATTAAAACTTTGACACCAAATAGATATTTACCTTTAATGTTTTTATGAGTATTTCAATACGTAAAACATGCATTATTAATTAAATATGTTCATATTTATTTTTTATTTTTTACAAATGTTCTTTATAAATACAGTAGCTTTTACTGAGATCTTACTGTAGGTTACTGAAATCTTTTTCAATTATTCATTTTCCTTGTGGGTTTTTGTTAGTATGTATTGTTGTAATTATGTTTTTGCAAATGTGGCAGGATGAAGGAGGGCCTGGGTGGGGATTTAACCCACAACCTCCTGGGTGAGGGTCATGCTTGCTGACCAGTCAGCCAAAGGGATATCCTTGTGGCCAAGTAGCCAGGCACATCATCAATCGGAGGCATAGTGACAGAATCACTCTGTCACACAAGTTTTCATGTGTATCTAGTGAACTTAATGAGATGGTGTCAGTCTTGACCAGGACACTGTTGATAAATGTTCATTTAAGCTGAAATAAATTAAACAGAATTAAATTTCACTTTAAAAGTGTCTCCAGATGTTTGCATCTAAACTGCAAAAGCTGCGATTTTGAAGATCAGGGAACCCTATTCCAGTATCATAGTAATGAAAGGAAGACAGAGAGGAGCCAAAAGGATCATTCAGGAGAGTTCATTTTCTCCATTTTCTGCCTGAGGACTCTTCTGGTTAGAAATGCAACAGTAAAAATACAAAAGCTGATATGAAGGCTGAGGTGGCAACCAAGTTGGAAATAAGACTCAGCAGCATTGCTAAGAGTTTTGCAAGGCAACAATTGAGAAAAGTGGTGTTTATAGTTCAATGCTAATGCAAGAAATATGATTAAAACATGGGTTTTTTCAGATATGTTTTGCCATTGTGGTTGCATTTGCTCATCATAACAATGTTCAAATCCTGCAGAAGCCGATGGGGATGGGATTTGTTTTTTTCTGCTGTGAACATTTTAAAAAATGTTTTTATATACATATTCCTAAGTGTGTGTGTGTGTGTGCAGGTGTGTTTGTGCATTTATGCAAGTGGGAAAAAATGTGTTGTGTGTGTGCCTGTGTGTGAG
>JAOXYM010000017.1:19652407-19663445 GCA_028567055.1 Leptatherina wallacei
TTTACAGTTTTAAAAGAAAGTTTTCTAGCTTATAACTGACTGGCAGTGCTCTGTACTATTATTAGATCACTGAGAGTCTGTAAGGGTTGGTAAGACTACATGCTTTGGGATAAATGAGGCTACATCAAAAAACTCAGCCAACATAGAAGTGGATCTCAATATTGTCCTTTTCAGTGTTACTCATGGCTTATCTGAGACACTCATCTTGGAAGAGAAGCTCGCTGCAAAGGTGCCATTTTCTGAGAGCTTGTGGTCACATCTCTTTTCAAAAATGAGGCAAACAAATCTCTATCCTGTCTGTTACAGCACGATAACCATGATATCTGCTGTAGTAACAAAAGCAACTGTACTCACACAGATAGAGACATTAATCAAACTAAAAGAGACAGCCAACAGCAAACACAAAGAGATTAAAACTCAACTCAACTTACTTAATAACATCACATAAGCATCAACCATATCTAAATTACTTATGTATGACTGATTTGTGTTGTCAGTCATTTTAGAAAATAAATATAATAGCTAATAATCATGTTCATATACACCCAGAGATTGGAGTTCACATGTCTCTTAGGGCTGGGACAAAAAGCTGTTTGCTAAAACTTTCAATAAATCAGCTTTTTCACAAGAAAGGAAGAGAAAGAAAAACTGTTGCTAAATTATTAACTGGATTTTTATTCTAATTCTTAGCATCTGGTAGATATAAATCCATCTCTTTTGGATTTATTTTAGATCTGTATTCCTGAGAGAACTATTTCGTTCATCTACTAAAAGCTATGTGATCACCCAGTAATGTCTTACTGCTGTTTGGTGCTTAGTACATTGTGTACAGTTGATTTGACCTCCATCCAATGAGCTGAAAGAGTCAAGAAAGCTGTGGAGTGCAAAGGGGGAAAGTAAATATTGACTCTCTGTAGGTTATTCACATGGGTAACTCCTTTAATTTAGTTGCTCTTTGTGTTGACAGTGTTCTAATTAACATTTTCACTTTTTCTAAAAAGGCATTTTCTGTTGTGAATTTGCAGTTCTGCACAAGTGTAGAATGATTTTTACAAATGTTAAATATCTGTATAAAGCTTGAAAACCCTGAGTCCACTCAATGTTACAACTAACAATTAGAAAGGAATGTGCCAATTTGCACTGATTTCATAAGCCAGCAATATTTGCTTGAATAACTGATCCTTGATCTGTGCACTATTATAGCAACTCCCAAAGGCACCATCCATCTCTGATAGATGTGGAAAGCTATGTAAAGAAGTCTAATGGTTAGTACCAAACTATGTATGCATTTTCCTTTTCCTATTTACAGCCTAAAGCAAAACCTGGCTAAAACAATACCACCCTAGAGGCCAGCCAGAGTTATTGAAAGACCCCTCCTCATATATATCTGTTTGGGTGATATTCATATAATAAATAAAGGAGGCAGCACCAATAACCTTTATCATCAACCTTTCCCTATCTTCTTCTTTATCCAACTAAGAGAATCCAATTGCTGGTCTGTTTTTTCACTCTTTTCTTTTTCTTCTTTAAAAAAACAAACAAACAACAATAACAAAAAAACAAAACTCTGCTTACAGTACATTTTGTAGAACTAGGACACGTTGTTCAATAGCCAGTTAGCTCATTTGGTCAAATGATGGCAAACAGCAGTCTGCAACAATATAAATAGCCATTACCTATCTGTGGTCTCTCGGGACCAAATAAAGGAGTTTATTGGAAAATGTAGTTCACAGACTAAAACCTGCTGAACTCTGTACTGCGGGGGGGGGATGTTCTGTCGTTCAGTGCAACATTCACTATGTAATTTCTATGGTTCGACTTTGTTTTTATACGGTGAAAATTCACTCTTCAGCTTCTCAGTTGCTTTTAACTCTGTTAGGAGTACATCACACAATCTGAATGACTGGCTGATTCATCAAAGAAATGCAAGAGGACATCAGAGGAAAAGAGGAAAGGATAAAGAGAAGGTGGCAGAGCAAGAAATAAGACAAGAGTGAACATCAGACTGGTTTTTCCTGGCTGGAGAGAGCTTAAAGAAGAGACACGATGAAAGAAAGATGCCAAATTAACCTTTATTAGAAGTTGCCGCAGTCTGAAAATCTACCCAAGTTCAGTAGTGCTTTTTTAAAAAATATACATAAAGGGAGAATTCCTTTAAGGTATGCTTTGTCATTAACTGCAAATAAACTGCAAAACACTAAGTTACTTAGGTATGTAATTATAGTGAGACCCGTTCTGAAACTGATTATGTTTTGCTTATGATGTACATTTTCTGCCGCAGGGAGACATTCCTTCAAATAATGTCTGTTCTTAATGTTGGTTCACTGGTCCCAGGTCTGTTTGGCTGTGTAATTATAAGACAGTAAAGACATGCCAGTCTGTGTTCAACAGGATATAAGAAATTCAACACTGCTTTCAGTCTTCAGATCGAGGCAGCAGTTCAAATGACAGCATGAGTTCTTATGAACAGACACTGGAAAAAGTGTAGAGAGCAACACAGACAATGCAAATGTGGGGTTGGTACATCAGAAAGAAGTACAGTCACTGATGTATGAGGGAGCAGAAATGTCTGATGTTATGCAAACAGGTTTAAGAGTATGTAGACAGTATGGTGTTCTTCAGTAGTGCTGATCCCTTGGTTTCTGTCCTATTATAATTACGAGAATTACAGAGAAAATGAAGAATGAAAAGAAATTTCCTGGTTTTTATGTTGAATCTTCTCACATTTTTACATCACGTCTTTCATTTTTGCTTTAGATCATCGATGGTAACATCTTTAAACAGCAAAGACAAGTATCAGTATTGATATAATCCCATTGAAACCCATCCCCAGTCGTGATGGTGCTTTCAGAAACTTTTGGAAATCTTTAGTCATTGCACCAAAAAACCTCAACAGTTTAATTCTAAGGAAAAATTTAAATGCTTTGATTGTGATGCTCTTTTATACAGGAAAGTTTGGGTGTCCATTTCAGTGACAAGTGGTAATGACCAATAAAGCCCTTTTCAAAGAGGTGAAGAATCTGCTTATTCCCACTAACATTTAGAAAATGAATCTGCAGTAAATGTGGGTTTTAAATTAAGTGCAGCTTGGCTACGCATCAGTGGGAACAGAAAACTCAGGTGCACATATTAAATTTTACAGAGAATACAGCAGTTGGGGCATTAATAGGCACAGCTTCCATTTTGACAACAGAAATGCAAATGCATACAGACCATAATGTCCCATTCTGGTGTTCTAAAACTGATAGTAAGCTTATATTTTATTGTGATTATCAGAAACCC
Source organism: Leptatherina wallacei (assembly GCA_028567055.1). NCBI lineage: Eukaryota > Metazoa > Chordata > Actinopteri > Atheriniformes > Atherinidae > Leptatherina > Leptatherina wallacei. Next base: position 19,655,690 of record JAOXYM010000017.1, read on the forward strand.
AGTCTGTGCAATACAGTGCAATGCCACACCTTGACATTATTAATTACACACCCGTTCCTTCTGAACATGGTTCTCCGCTTTAATCTTTTTTTTGCTGGAACGTTGCTCTGGAAACTCATATTATATGCTACTTTATGTTAAAGGTCCTTGTATATGTTTATTATACGAAATTTATATATAAGTTAATTTTATACATTCAGAACAAAATGTTGCAGATGCTTATTTAGTTGTAAATAAGTGGTGTGGAGGTGTTGAATCTGTGGGAAGGCTATATATTCCCCTCTCCTTCCTGCCATCACTGCACACCTCTCCTTTCAGCTTTTTAAGTTTAGGCTTTGAAACCAGAGCTTTACTGTCACAGCTCATCTCCACTTCAAGATGCTTTTGTTTGCACAAAAAGGTGTATGTGTGGCTCACATTGTTTTTTGGATTACCGAGTGCCTTTGGAAACTACACTCTCATCCGCATATGTTGTCAATCTAAAAGATGTCATTATAAGAAAGACTGACCTGATGTATGTTCATGTTTTGAAATTGTTAATGCATAAATGTGTGAGCTGGATCTTCTGCAATGCATACCCACAGGATGTATGCATGTGCTGCAGCCCAAGGTGAATTATAATAAGCAATTCACTTTTCCAAGGCTATCTATAACCATATTTTAAGCTCAAATGCGATTGATAGAGAAGAATTGTAGTATAGCCTAATTGACTCCCATTGTGTTTGCATAGGAACCAGCTTCTTATTCAAAAACTGCTGGATAGTTGATGCGTTATCTCCATATATAAAACACAATATCCTGCATGCTAAAGCGTGTAAATGTCATGCGGATTTGACAATATACATGCATCATCTTGATTTTCAAATTTAGCTGAAGATGCAAAAGTAAGAGTAGATTAATGGCACAACAAAACAGATTCACCTCAACTTAGTAAGTGTCCTTCTATAAAGCTGCGTGTTCTTCTATGATGTTTTAACTACATCTACACACAAAAAAACTTAGATCCTTTTTCATCCAATTACAATCTGATATTTACAAAGACAAAATCTGCAGCAGTGAGGATGGGCATAAAGAACACATTCTTCAGACCATAAACACAGTTTTAGAGTAAGTCAAGCCTGAACTGCATAAAATGAGTATCTACTTGATGCTATCGGGCCTGGAATTTATATTCTGTCAACATAGGCACTATGAATAGTTGCCACCATGTGTAATGGCTGTCCATGTGGGTGGCTGCTTTAACACTGGCAGAGAACTTGTTGGTGTTTGTAGTCCAACCTTTTGTGTTCTTTTGTTATGAATATAAACTCACTGGTCACTTTGTTAGGTATCCTCAACTGCCTGTTAACACGACTTATCAGCCAATCACATGACTGCAACTCAATGCAATTAGGAATGTAGTCATGGTTAAGATGACTTGTTGAAGTTCAAAGAGGTCATCAGAATGGGGATTTAAGTGACTGACAGCAGCATGGTTGCTGGTGGCAGATGGGCTGGTCTGAGTGTTTCAGAAACTGCTGATCTTCTGGGATATTCATGCACAAGCATCCCTAGAGTTTACATAGAATGGTCCAAAAAAGAAAAAAAAAACATTGAGCAGTTGTTTGGATGAAAATGCGTTGTTGATAATAGAAGTCAGATGAGAATGGATGGCCTGGTTGAAGATGATAGAAAGGCAGCAGGAACTTAGATAACTATTGGTTCCAACCCAGAGATGCACAATATCATCTCTGAATCCACAACATGTCCAACCCTAAAACAGATGGGCTACAGCAACACAAGACCACACCATGTGTCACTCCTGTCAGCTAAGAAAAGGAAACTGAGGCTACAATTCACAAAAGCTCACCAAAATTGGACAATAGAAGATTGAAAAAACGTCTGATTTGATGAGTCTTGATTTCCACTGCAGCATTCAGATAGCATGACCAGAATTTAGACATAAACAACATGAAAGTATGGATCCATTCTGTCTTGCATCTGTGACCGGCCCATGTTAAGACCAAAATTAAAACCTTTGGGTAGAACCTTTTAAACTCTTAGTATGAAGAGAAAGCATGTGGTTTAATATATATATATATATATATATATATATATATATATATATATATATAGCTGCCTGCTATAGGAGGAGGGTTGTAGCTAGGTGATGGAACCAAACTCAGGAGGTCAGGCCCCTACCACAGCCGCAGCCCAACAGAGCACAAAACCACAAAAGCATGCAACTCTGGAGGAAAAAGTACAAAACACAAGGGATGAAGAACAAAATCAATAAAAACCACTTTGCAGGGCCACAAGCACAGGCAAAGTCCTGACCACCAGGCTCCAAGATGCAGGCAGCCACAATCCACCCCAAAGCAGCAGTAAAAAAAACAACAAACTGTGCTACTATATTTAAAACCTAACAACCTTCTGAGGGAATCTAAAATATGAACATCTAAAATAAAACAAAATAAAGGGAAACAAAACAGCAGTGGGCAAAAGGCTGAGGATCTAAAAAATAAGGAAAGACAAATTAGTATAAACAAAATAATGATAATGTCGCCGACCAATGTACAGATGACCTTTGTCATCTATAGAAAAGTAGTGGTTGCACCTGAACGCTTAGTCAGCAGCCCCATAAAGAAAACCACACATGACTTCTTTATGTAAAAGTAAGACATTACAAAACAAAAAGTCATGTCATACCTTCTGCCAAACAGACTATGTGAAACCCATATAAGAGGTTTCTAGAGGAGGGATGGGATTCTAAAACAAAGGGGATAAAACTTTAAAATGCAGTGTGACATAGACCTTCATCTGTATTAAAAAATATACTTTGTAAGACAATCACCTACCGAGCTTAAAAACCACACCAACGCGAACAACCAGCGGACCAAACAGCACTAAACACAGCTGTTTGGTCACGCTTTTATGAGCGCAACAAGATTTGGAAGGCGGAAGTCCGGGAGCCTACCGGTTGGTTAAGGCTGCTGGTGGTGGTACAATGGTGTGGGGGATATTTTCTTGGCACACTTTGGGCCCCTTACTACCAGCTGAGCATCTTTTAAACACCACAGTCTACAAGAGTATTGATGACCATGTCCATCCCTTTATGACCACAGTGTACCATCTTCTGATGGCTATTTCCAAGAAGGATAATGCATCATATCACAAAACTCTAATCACCTCAAACTGGTCTCTTGAACAAGACAATGAGTTCTGAAGCAACTGTGTGATGCTATCATGTCAATATGGAGGAAAAGAAATCTCTGCGAAAAGTTTCCAACACCTCGTTGAATCCATCACACCAAGAATTCTGAAGGTGGACCTTATAACGTGGTTGGTGTCACATCCTTTGGAATTTAGGAGTTTTTGTTCAAATTGTGATTTTGAAACTGAACACAACATAATAGAGCATTTTTAAAAGCAAAAGATAAAAAAATGTTTGAATACATTTGTACCTTACAATCTATCCCAGGTATTATCAAAAGATGGCAAAAACATGATGAAGGTGAGGAAAACCTAGCAACGTATGAACAAGATATTTAAGTTTTAGGTTATTTTAGGGCTTATGTGGTAAAAATTGATGGCTCCATTAGAATTAGGTTCAACTGTAAGCATTTGGGTCAGTGGTTGCACAAAAGCTTAAATGTCAGGACTGGCTGATGTATTGAACTATACAAAATAAATCTGACTGTAAAAAGATAAATTTAGTCCAGAGAGAAATGTAAAATTGTACTAAACCAACGGGAGCTGGTGTTCAAGTTGATAAATGTTAGAGAGTTCTAAAACATCTTCAGTCGAGGTTCTGATGCATTCATCAGCCTTGTCGTGTTAAAGTTTATGCATAATGCAGCATGTGGGGGGTTTCAGCTAGTGTGCTGCATATGAAGTGCTTCTATGTATCGGAGTGGTAAAACAGAATTAGTACTTCATCAAAAAGGGCATTATGGTGCAATACTGAGAGTCTGGTTGTCTAATAACTGTATTTCTGACTAATCAGATTGGGAGAAAAAAGTGAGTGGCAGTTATTTCTTTTTTACCATCTGAATCCAAATGCTCCACTTAACTCAATTAACTATATTTTCTCTGTTTTGCCTGCTCAGTTCAGTGTCTCGGTAATCTTTATCATATGATCAGTCTGCAAGTCACATCACTGCTCTCAAACATGGCCTTGCTGTAGATGTGGTTAAAACCATCTTCACATTGTCAGTGCTCTTTGTTTTTTGCCCCCTCCCACCCACCCACCCTAAGGCCAGTCATTATGCCCATTTTGTCGCCCGTCCTCTCTCGTGTGCTGCCTTGCCAAGTCATAATAGCAAATTGCTTGAAACACCACAGAAATAGGACAGGAGGAGAGTGAGTATGTGGCCCCAAGTATTCTATTCATGGCTATGATAACACTACAGAGGGCTATTATTAACATCATCATAACTCTTTGTCAGAAGTGAGATCTTCAAAAGCAGCATCACGGCAAGAGGATCTGACAAAGGTGCCAGGGGACAAATATCTACACTGAATGAACCAAGAAATACTTTGTAAAGTTTTCATATGTCTGTGGTTGTGTGTTAGAGCTTCTGTGGCGATCCGTGACAATGTTCATCATTTCCAGAGACTCAGCAGAGTGCACACAGCAGTGGCGTTTGCAAAAAGTGTGTCTTCTGTGAGCCTTGCTGTTGCTGTGGTAGCACAGGTGCTTTAACAATGTAAAGCCCTTGTGCTGCAAAGTGGTCTCAGAAGTAGAGCAGGGCGATGGAACTTAAAGGACACCGTAATTACATCAAGTTGTTGCAAACATGCTTACATTATCCTGTAAGCAAGAAAAGCAGAGTCTGAAAAATTAATTCTGTGCTAAATGTCGAGTAACACCTCCTGACTGGACAGCTCTGGTGTTCATGTAACTGTGAAACCAATAAAAAAAGATCAACATTTATGTTGAGCTAGATTTGGGCACAAGCAGGTGGTGGTCCTGCCATGGTTGTTCATCTGCTTTGCATTGGTGCTACAGAGAGCTTTACAATATCTAATTGCAGGATCAGAGTGGGAAAGAAGAAAAATATGTAAATAAAGACCTGGGAATTGGTTTTTGGTCAGTCTAATTTTAATGCAATGCTTTTATCAGGGGGTTCGGGTCTTTGGAGATGTACTTCATTGAAAGTGCTATTTAAGTAAAAAACAAGAAAGCGAAGGGGTTTAAAGAAAAAAAAGAAAAGAAAAGAAAAGAAATCATAAACTAACATACAACCTGACAAGTTTTATATCATCTTCAGACACACACTGCTGCTTTATGATGCATGCCCTTACCTCCAGCAGTCAGTGCAGAACAGGAAGGCAGTGTGGAAAAAAGAAACTTTTAGGCCAAGGGAGAAATATATCAAATGCTGCGTTTGGAGGGAAGTGCATAAAGATAAAGTTTTGGGTAGGTCAAACATCACAGTGGCTTAGGGGCCATAATGTGGGCAAATGCTATTGTGTAGCCTTTGTTTTGTAACATTTCAATCAACATCTGTGGTACGATATATTTCACTTTCCCATCGGGGAAATATGTCTTGAACTCAAAATGATGCACTTCACAAGTGATTTAAACATTTAAAAAAACCAAATGTACAAAACAATATGAATGAATACTTTGTTTTTCAAACATATAAATATGTGTTCATTGAAAGAAAAAAGAAAAGTAAAAAAAAAAACATAAATCAAGCAGCAAAAGTTATGTCTGAAACAATTAGAAATATTCTAACAATCCCAGAGGGATATTGTTGTGTTGCAGTGTTCCTTAAAACAATTAAATACAATATAAAAAGAAAAAGAAGATGGAAAAATAAGAGTGCAAGTGAAAAGTAGAGTAAGGTGCCGAGTTAAATAAAAATAAAATAAGAATATACTGTAAATTGTACAATAAAGACCTTAACAAATAGATAAAGATTACCAGAAGGTTATGATTCAGACTACAGAGCAGTTATTTGGTATCGTGACCCCAAGAGGGAATGATTTCCTGAAGCGTTCTGTACTGCAGTGAGGTGGAAAGAGTCTGTCGAGTATAGTTCTTAACTTGGACAGCATCCCTTTCTCTAACATCCTCCTTAGAGAGTCCAGCTCTTCACCCACAACATGACTGGCTTTACAAGAAAGTTTATTGAGTCTTTTGGTGTCAGCGACCCTCAGTCTACTGCCCCAACGTACAAGACCCACAACAGACTCATAAAATATCCTGAGCAACATCAGGCATTTGTTCAAGGACCACAGCCACTTTAGAAAATAGTGACAGCACTGGTCATTCCTGTATATAGTATCAGTATTTCCAGTTTGTAGTCCTCCACAGTGTCCACATTCACTCCACTGATTGAAACAGAGATCACTGGTGTTTTTGATGTTCTTGTGTCCACAAACAGTTCTTTGGTTTGTGCCACGTTGAGCTGCCCAGCAGAAAATTAGCCCACCATAGTTCTGTATTCCTTTTCATCATCTTCAGTGATGCATCTCTGCAGTAGCAGAGACATCAGAAAACTTCCGAAGGTGGCAGGTCTCTGAGCAAAAGCTGAAGTCACTGGTGTAGAGGGTGAAGAGGAAGGGAGAGAGGACCGTCCCCTGTGGAGCTCCGGTGTTGCTGGCCACTCTGTCTGACACTCAGTGCTGCAGGTGCACATACTGTGGTTTGCCAGTCAGGGAGACAACTATTCAAGACTTAGGCGGGACACCAGTATTGCTGTCATCTTCTCACGCAGTGGAGAAGTCAAAAACCATGACCCACACAGAGCTGCTTGGCTTGTTTAAGTGTGCGTAGATGTTGTTCATCAGGTAGAGAACAGTGTCCTCAGCTCATAGCTGGAGCTGGTAGGCAAACTCCAAATGTGACTCAATCAGAGCTGTAATGTGAATGGAAAACCATATTCTTTAAAAAAAAAAAAAAAAAAAACCTTCAGCGCAATTTTATAGTTAATTAATTGAATTAAATTTCCTTATGTATTTTGTTTGTTTTTGATTATAAATTGATACATTTTAAAATACCTAATATAGAATAGTACATGTAAACATTAAAAGCACCATAATCCAAATTTTGTCTTATTTTGAATAATGAAACGAAATTAAATTAAATGAAAAATACTTTATTTATCCCTCTTAGAGGAAAATTATTCTTGTAGCAGTTTTTTTTTTTTTTTTTTTAAATAATAATAATAATGATGATACAAAAAATCTAATTGAAGACAAAGATAGGTCCTTGTTCCGGAGGGTGATGGCTGCTGGCAGGAATGATCTCCTGTACCTTTCCGTCTTACAACGGACTTGACGAAGCCTCCCACTGAACACTGAGCATAATGTCAACAGCTAGAATACTGTGATGCATATAACCGTAGGAATTGAGGGTGACTTTATCATCTCAACCACCTTCACTATACAGTAGTCCTTTTTTAATATTTGGACCAAAGTATTAACCTTTTTAAGCCATAGCCTCATTCAAAAGGTTATCAAAGCTGTGAATGAAATGAGGCAAATCATATTCTAAATCTGCTTTTACTAAACAAAAAAATTGTCAAAGTAGGCTAAGTTTAGTATATGCTACTGTCAAAGAATAACTTTTAGGTTAAATGTACATAAGAACCATACCGTACCGTACCGTACCGTCCTCTTCCGCTTATCCGGGGTCGGGTCGCGGGGGCAGCAGCCTGAGCAGGGTAGCCCAAACTTCCCTCTCCCCGGCCACATCGGCCAGCTCATCCGGGGGGATCCTGAGGCGCTCCCAGGCCAGCCGAGAGATATAATCCCTCCAGCGTGT
>JAOXYM010000017.1:19685110-19701917 GCA_028567055.1 Leptatherina wallacei
GCGTGAAAAGAGAGTGAACTGTCGAGGACAACACCCAGGCTCTTTACCTGAGGGGAGGGGGAAACTGTAGCATTATCGATGGTGAGGGAGAAACTGTCAGATTAGGAAATTGTGGCTTGGGTGCCGACAAGCAGAAGTTCAGTTTTATTGCCGTTGAGTTTGAGGAAGCTGGAGGTGAACCAGGATGTGATTTCAGAGAGGCAGAGGGTGAGGGAAGGGGGCGGGAGAGTGCAGTTCGGCTGACTAGAGATATAGAGCTGGGTGTCATCCGCAAAACAGTAGCCCACATACGACCATGAACACCATAAATCTTTGTGATCCCTTAAATGTGAATATCAACCATGCTACTTCTTAAAACCACCTAAATCATGCAGTGAGCTAGCAGGAATTATTCAGAGTAGACACATACTTCAAAAAAGCATAATTTGATAATAAAATAAGCATTTATACTCCACAGTGATGAATAATAGAGCAGCATTCATCCTGCTTTGTATGTGAGGGAGAAAGAAAATAGAAAGAATAGATGTGATGAAATGTTGGATCAGATTAAAACTGTTCCTGGACAAAGTCTAGAAACAGTGTCTCTGTGTCTGCTGCCTGGATATGATATCTCAACCAGGTTCAACTAAAGATTGAATAGAGATTTTTATTATCTTTAACATAAAGATTCAGTTAGGTCTAGAATGACTGGATTCTCTGATAAAGACAAACAGCTGCATCAGTACAACTTATGGACATAAAAGTAGATAAATTACCACAGATTCTACCATCATCATCAATTGGCAGCTGATGAAGGTCCTGCTGTGGTGAACATGTCAATCATATCTGGACAGTTGGCAGTATCTTTTGTTTTTTTCTTTGTTTTTCTTTAAATCATGCAGTGTCTTTGCGCCTCCTCTCCTGTCCTCAGTGCTGTCAGGTAGCTGCATCCATTGGTACAGAACCAAAAGGGGTTTAAATGATCTGATTGGTTTAGCCTGGTGTCAGTCAAGAATAGTAATAATGTATTAGATTTATATTTTGCTTTATTGCTTGCGGCACTCAAAGCGCTTACATTGAATCCATTATTCATCCACTCTTTATTCATACCTTGGTGATGGTAAGCTACATATGTAGCCACAGCTGCCCTGGGGCAGACTGACGGAAACGTGGCAATCAGTGTGCGCTGACGGCTTCTCTGACCACCGCCAGTGAAAACAAAACAATACGTTTGGTAATCAGAACACTTTACTGGAGTATAAACAGCTTTAATTGATAACCAACATGAAGAAACAGTTTTGAGAGCCAACAACCAGTGCTTAGACCATTAATTAGCCAAAGAATTGGTCAGATTCTGCCTCCGAACTAGCGCTGGAACCAGGCCGGTGGAAAAGGGCTTAGAGTGGATTTGAGGTTAAAAACCTGATTTAGTAAAAATCAATACATTAATTAGATCCATCTACTTGTAGTTTCTTGAAACTTCAGTTAAGAATCAATATTTTTTGAGTATTTCATGTAAGAGAAAAACACCTGCATAAAAACATCTCAGAAGTAATGGTTATGGATTGAGCCACATTAAGAATGCATGGATGATATTGATTAAGACTGGCCTCCCTGGGTTTGGTATTAAACTGAATCTGGCCAAATGTTTTGAGCACCTTCTACAATTATGCAAATCTTTTCATCTTGACTATCAACATCGACCTACCAGTGTTTACATTTGAGTAAAGTCAATCTGATGTAATTGTTTTTTAATTCACAGGATGATTATGACATTCCTGAGGCAACCCTAATGAAATTAGCTGTTTGATTAGGGATTTCCCACAGAGCAGTCTGTTATGTTTGTGTCTTGTGCAAACAGTTGGTGAATAAGCTGCTCTACCAAATCAGAGCACTCATGCACACCCTTCCAAGTCCATTGTTTTAACCCAGTAGGACCTCAGGCTTAAATTAAATTAGACTTATAAGGCCTGAGGTTTTTCTGGAAAACTTAAAACCAACTATTTCTTTGATATCTCAGCCTCCGAAGATGATATAGAAACGTTTCGAGAGATTAAACTTTTAGATTTAATTGTAAATTATTGACAAACAGCACATGCATCCCTGATATGAACTCCAGGTGCATGGTACAAAGCTGAAAGAAACATCTTCAGTTTGCACAGTAAGTTGATTTCACTCAGAAATATTTATCATGTCTGATTTGATGAGATTGGGCTCCCAGTTAAGGTGTTTTTTAAATAACTGCTACAAAGGACATCATGCTTCCCTCAACTACCTTCTTTAACATATGATGTATTGCATGTGGTTAATTTGCATATCAATGAAGAAGCATATTACCAAAACTTTTTCCCAGTAAGTTTTTAAGTACAGAAGCCGAGAGTGGCCATGGCTGCAATTATTCATTTTTAATTTGAGATCTCTGTTTAATTATTCTGTTATCTTGAGATTATGAACCTCATTAAAATGATAAAAAAGTACATTTTCCCCATCATCTAGCCCAGGGGAGTGCAGCTCCGATCCTCAAGGGCCACAGTCCTGAAGGTTTTAGATGTCTCTCTCTGATCCAATACATCTGATTCAAATTAAATGGCTCTCCACAACAGCTTGTTGCCAAGTTCTACCCAAACGTGTTTACCCATCAATCTGATTCAGGTGTGCTCCAGCAGGAAACATCCAAATCCTGCAGCACAGCAGCCCTCAAAGAGCTGACTTTAGACACTTCTGATCTAGCCTCTTGTTCTTCAAGATAACTACCTACTCTAATTGCTTACCACAAGTTCATTAGCTTTTTTTCTGAGATCCCAAGATGATCAAGATGAGCTCACAAATGATTATTTGGCCCCTAATTTAACTGGAAATTGTCACAATTGGTTTGAATATATAACAGTAGTAGCATTAAGTTTACATCATTCTGTCAATTTGAAAAAACAACTGTTATATTGAGATAACAAGATGGTGCACTAGTTATCTCAGAATATGTTTTAAAGAATTTCAAACATGGCCACTCTTGGCTTCTGTAGATAAGAGATTTTCTTTGAAAAAAAATCTGATCTACACGAATTTTGACATTATTTTTTAGCAAATTAAGTATTTTGACTACTTTAATGTATCAAGTGTATGTAGATTGCAACTGTGCTGCAGGAAAATCCAAGAATCAGACTGAAACCCTGTATTGGGAACAAAAATCTTGACCATGACATCTGATATTCATTAAATTAATGAATTAAATTAATAAATTAAATAAATGCCCCTGTTTGATCATATTATAACATCAATATAATAAGAAGAATATAAGCAATACATACAAAAATATAGATACAAAAGTTAAATGCTCAATTCAAAATCCATTATTCAATTCAATTCAGCTTTATTTGTATAGCACCAATTCACATATTAACTCAGAGCACTTCACAGACAATCAGTTTGAGCCAATCTGATTGTCATACATTAGTCAATGTATTAAAGAATCAAAACTTTGACCTAGTTACTGGAATTATTTCATAACTCGAATCTCATCATCACAGACATTTAATAACTAAAATGGAAAAATGAATTGTACAGCTGTGCCAATATGCAGACATCCCATATGATATAAATCACTAGTTTTACATTACAACAGCAATTCTCTATGATATCTCTCTACTTAATTCTTTTAATCCATTTATAATTCATCCAAAATAATGCAGCTTACAGTCATATACAGATGCATATCCATGAAAAACTGATAATTAAAACACAGTAGATGCAAAGATGGAAGTTTGCTAAAAGCATGCTTGTAGGTCAAAGTCCTCATTTAGACCCTTTGGGCCATTGTTTCTAGTTATGTTTACGTAATGGTTCTCTTTTGAGTAATAATGAATTCATGATAACTCCACAGCATAACATTTTCAATATCCCAGTATTCAAAACAAGAAATGTTATGAGATGCGTGTATAAAATGTACTTCATTTCTGATGCAACTGAATGCAACTGTACTTTTGATATCTTTAATTAATGGTCAAACATGAATATTTTATTGGTGTTGTTTGTTGATCATCTGATATGTAAATGGGTTTATGGGGGGTATCATCAGTGTTGGTTTTAGTGATGATACATATTTGCATTGACTATTATTGACTTTGCCCTCATGTTCATCAATATTTCCTTTAAAGAATATAGTTGCAAGAGCATATTGAAAACCGGTTAGTGAAACAGACATTACATCATGCTTGAAAAAGTGAAAGCACATGTTTGTTGCATTGAGTTTTAATGGGTTAAAATCCTAATTTGTTTTTGGTATTTATGCCATGAAATGAGCACTGAAATCCGACCATCACCATCCAGTGGTCTGCAGTATTAGTGACAGTGTCAGTGACTGTGGACATTCATTATTGCTGCAACAACTAAGCAGCCTGGCAGGCCTGAAATTAGATACAGTTTCCCAGCATGGGGCTGGCCGAATGATTCCCAGAGGCATGTGGCCCTGTGGCTGATTGCTGAGCTGGAGTTCTGATGGAGAGGGTCATTTAAAGAAACGAACAGTAATAGTGCATGAGTCATTGTGTGTTCTGATGTGTGCAAAGAGAAGGGACTAAAAGGACAGCATGATGGTTGATCACTGATTTGGGTTTTAGTGCAATGTGTTCTTTCTGTTCTAACTATATGAGAACACAAAAGGCTTTAGTCCCTTTATTCAGAATCACATTTTCAACCATCTATGAATCATGTGTGAAAAGCAGATGCACAGATTTTTATCTTACACTCTATTACTGCAGCTTCTGTGACTACCACAAATAAGTGGTGACACTCGCAGAAACCACATTAAGGCATACACACTGAGAATACAAATACGACAAAACCCACATTCATAGAGAAACGTTCAGGTGTAAATGTATATACAAAAGAATGGAGAGACCAGGTGCTAATCAACAGACAGGCAGATGCAATGGAGTGACTTTCGTTGAAGATTATGAGAAGGTTTACAAGCTGGCAGGTGCTGGAACAGTCGTCTGCCAAGGTGGCAAGGATGAGAACGAACAGCATAAGACATGACGCACTCTGAGAGGAAGAGGGTATAGCTGGCTGGAAAAATGAGTAACAGGTGTTTGAGTGGGTGGGATAGATCAGGAGTTTAGAGGTGATTGCAAATCAAGTAGACGTGCACGTTGGGTGACTCAACAAGAAAGAAAGTCTGAGGACATCTGGTGGACTAATACAGAATGAACTTTGAATGGAGCTGCAGGAACAGAAACGCAGAAAGGAAAAAAAAAGACAATGAGGATGAGATGTGTCAATACAAGCCTCTTCTCTAGAAAGTTCCCTTGTAGAAACCAGTCCTCTCTCCTCTTTCCATGAATGCTATGTAACTGCTGATAGGAACTTTTTTTAATCATGCACTGCATTTATGAACTGCATCTGAGTCATTGTGAGGTTGGGGTTTCAACTAGAGTTCATTGTTCTTTTCAAACTGATTTCTTGCTGCAGTTGAGTTGTTTTAAGAGTTGCAGCAGTATGTGTACATAAGCTTGTGCAAGTACCCATTTTTCTCAATTGTATTTCATTGTACTGGTCAGCATGTTTCTTGAATATGAATTTCCTTTTTGCTGTCAGAATCTGAGTAAATGCATAATATTATAAAAGAGAATGGTGTCACACAGAGCTTAAACAATAGGAGAGAATTATGACTTTGAAAAATGTATTCTTCCCCTGCTGGGTAATTTGTTTCTTTGGGGGTTTTTTTTCTTTTGAGGGGTTCAGGTGTTATCTCCATGACTACTGAGGATAATCAGACTAAAGATACAGAAACTCTAATTGAACTTTGCAAAGTCTACCAGTCAGAGCTTAGGAAGAGCCAAGGAGGCATTGTTCTGAACTTACCGTGGAAATGTTTTTAGTTACACATGGATCGAAAGCAACAAAGGAACTTCAAAGCCGGGGGCCTTGTTTGAAAAAGCAAGCATTTTCATACCTTGATTTATTCAACAAAAAAATACAGCAATGGTTTTGTTACCTCACATCAATCAATAGTGGATCACTGAAGACAGAAGGAGAGGTTCATCTTTAGAGACCTCTTCCTTACATTTATAGTATATTCTAGTTTTCGCATAATGACATGCCATCACATCACATGACAGAATTTGTGGGGATGTTTTATCCACAGACTAAGATGTTAAGTGAAATCACTTCACATCATTCTGTTTGCTGCCCTATAGGTTTTATGGCTCAGTTCAAATTTATAAACGTAACTCCAAAGGTTTGTGATCCCTGGAGGTGCCCTGTATATGCAGTTGTATAACAGTGAGACAGAGCAAGCTAATCTTTTTAAGACTGTAACTTCCCACTGAGGCTAACTAGTGTCACTTCAAGCGTTACTACATTCAAAACAATCACAAATGCAATGCAAAAAATATCTAAAAATGCACAGCTCTTGCTTGTATTTGTTTGGAAGGATGTTTAATCATGTGCAAAATTCACGGCAGTAAACTGAAAAAAATGTGTTTCAGCCTTTTTATTTTGAAGTATTTGTCACCTTTTCAAAACACATTTGTTGCGTAGCCCGTCGCTGTGCATTAGAAAAACAATGCAGTAAGTTATGTGTGTGTGTTGATACTTCATCTTTCAAATGTTTTGAGTTGAACAGGCCATACGTGTTTAATTTGATCATTTATCAGCTCGTGATGATATTGAGGCCAACAAGCATAAAGGTCATATCAAAACTGTTGGCTTGGGTCTGAAGCCCATTTCAAGCTACATAGGCAATATAACTATATGGCACTGTTGATATGTATATCAATAACTATTGCATAGACTGTTTTAACGGGCATTGTACCCACATATTGTAAACTGGAATCATGAGAAAATTGATGGTGCCAACCTCTAAGCTATCCATGTGTGGCCGAAACACAGATTCAGACCAACTGCAGACCTTTACTCATAGCTACAGGCAGACTTTAGGTGAGATAGCGATCAACAACGGCAACTCCTATTCACTAACTCCGCTTGGTTAATTTAATTGGTTGAAGTTTGCTCGTGACTTTCACAGACAATCGTCTACTAAATATCTTTTGAAAGTGCACGTCAGTTCCAAATTGTTTCAGCTTCCCAGATGTTTCTGTGAAACAAACCATCTGGCATGTCAGGCTAGTATTATACACTCTTGCAGACATGCAGAGAGACAGCTGCAGACACCACAGAAACCAAACATCCACAGCAAACCTCAGCACTCAGCCTCTTTTTTTAATTTAGCATCCATTTTGGTATTCCAATGGATGTGTAGTTTAAGCCTTTGTAAGTTAGTGGAGGGTACACCTACATCCCCACAGAGCCTTTCCTTCTCTCTGATGAAATTCAGAGAGACCCTCATGTACAAGCAAATGGAGTCTCTACTAAGGAGTCTCTTACTGTTTCTCAACAACAAAAGGGGTTCCTCAACATTTAGATTTAGCCAGATAGAATCCTATGTAATCCTTAGCCCCTGTTGATTTCCAGCCAGCAGGTTCAAAACACACCCACTTGTTTTATATAAACGCGTCTTCTTGTGTGCAACAGAAAACACAAGGAAGGCCTCGGACAAGTTTTTTGTAGACCATATTTGCAAAACATCAGCATTTAAGCATGATAGTCACATATTAGTGTCTATGAAGACACTTGACACACATCGTGTGTAGTGTATATTAGGATTGGAAGACAAACCAAGATCAGCATGACTGAACCAGCATCTTTATGATAACAGTAACATCATCAAAATGGTCAACAAACTTGAAATAAGCTGTAAAACTGACAGTCTCCTCCTCAGTCGTCCATAAAAGTTCTTCCATTTTTAGCGCAGTGGGAACAATATTTCATCTCTCCAATATGAACAATATTTCAGAGGATGACAGCATGTAGAACATACCACATGCTATACATTAGTCATGCTCAGTTTATTCTAGGAAGTCTTCACTCTTCTTTCTGTTTTCTCCCCTCCCAAAAAATTCTCCTAGAGCGACTTTCAACAACTTGTGAGATAAAAAAGCATGAAATTGTTGAATTTACCTCTTGTAATGCTGACAGGTATAGCAATAGTATAATGAGACAAAAATAGTGACAGTTTCTCCTGTCTCCTCTCTGTCACAGAAGAGACTTGTTTTACTCAGCATGTCTCCTCAATTGCATCACAGTCTGTTGAAGTTGCTACAGGAGGAGAAAAGGGCATCATGGCTTTTATTATTATATCTGATTTACTTTGTGCTCATGATGGATTTCTAACTGCATAGTTGAAGGTGATAAGTGTTGAACAATGAAAGATAACCCTACAAACCTTATCATGCTGCTTTTTTGATCTGCACTATGGCTCAAATCTAATGGTTAAAGTTAAAATAGGAAATGGAGTCTGATTTGAAGAGTAAACATAAGGCTTATAGTTTTGTTTCAATACTATTACAAGAATATGTTCCAGAAAAAGGACTTTTTCACAGAACCTGCCAATAAAGTGAATTTGTTCTCAACAATTTAACAATGAGGTTAAGGCTCCAAATCCAATTAACAGAAATCTCCATAAAACAGTCTCTGTATTGTTTCATTAATTAAGAACATTCATAATTTTGTCTCATCACAATTTCAAAAATCTTGAATTTTTCAAGCTTTATAGCCTTAAGATGCCTCAGTCTCAGATCTAAATTGGAATTACTCCCACCAATGGGCATTAAATAAGCATGAGTCACTCTTATTTATAAAGAATTAGTTATTTAATATTGATAGTTAAGTAGCCCTCTCAGGCAAAGTGTTGAATTTCAAATTTTCTTCCTAATGTGGTCTCTATAGCCCGTAAGTTCATGATCTCTTCACTACATCCAGACTATAGGGGAACCCACAAATCACAAAGAATATGTGCTAATTTAAAAATCACCTCAACTTTTCCCTTTTTTTTTATTATGCACCAGAAAGACAGCTTTATTGGTAATGATTGATTCAAATGAATAAAAGTTGTTTATAAGTGTTTAAATTAGATAATATTCACACTGCAGAAACTGAAATAAGTTATGTCGTTATCATGCAGCTAGAAATTGAAACTAGAAGCAAAAGACTACACTAGGGAGATACTGACATGAAAGTTTTCTTCACTCTAAACTGTTAACACTCACACAGGGAATTAAGTTCTTCAATGAAAGTGGTGTTGGCTTAAAGCAAAATCCCAAACAAGGTTTTGGAAGAAAAGATTTCCAAAGTTAAATTTATAAGCAGGTTAGTTCAGTTTAGTGTTAAGAAAATGCTAAGCAGTTTGGTTGCAAATCAATTCAGGCAAAACGTAAACATATTGCACTTTCTAACACAGAAAACAATCCTTTGTTAAAAGCCTTACCACAAACTTGTCTTCACCCCCAGGGGGTACACTATTTTCAGTGTATCTTATACCTATGAAAAAGTTTCACAGTCCTTTCTTCTTTACTTTCAGCTCTTTCTCACCACTTTTGCAGCAGAAAAGATGCACCTCAGGGGTATCACTGTCCTCAACAACTGGGAATATGGTTGACTGTGTTTCCAAAGAAGGAATCCTGCAGTTATTCACAATTCTCATTTCATCCCTTGCAAGGATAACCTTTGTATTGTTACATATAATCAATGATACGAGTCATTTTTATATCAAAAATGGCCTTGGATGCCATTGCTCATTTTCAGAAATAGCCATTGTAACTTTCTATTTATTTTTTTCTTTTAACCCTATAAAGCGAAACTTATATTGATACACCAGTTTCTGTGACATTTTGCATCACTTTATGATAAAAACTTTGCTCAAAACCCTGCAGTATACAATATAATACACCAGGAAGCAGAAGACTATACTACAATAATTTTGACATGTCAAACAATAATAAATGGTAGATATACTCCCCAAAAAATTTTTGATTTTTTTCCAGGTTTGGTTAAAGGACTAAATAAAGACTTCAGATTTAAAAAATTGGACTTTTCTAAAAGAAAGTACTCAAAGTAGATTTCACAATATTAAAGTGGTATTACACAAGTTTTCTATCTTAAAACTGTGCTTCTCACTTATTTTGATGGTAGACTGAAATTCATTATGCACATTCCTTGAGCTGTCATTGCCCGGCAGCAGGGCTGAGAAACCACACTCTGCAACATTTTGTTCCAGCCTGGAGGATCACGTAACATCTGCATTTTGCTTTATGGCACCACATCACACGCCAGCAACTGCATATTAACAAACTGGCCATTTTGAATGTGCACCATAACTGATTTATCAAAGAAACCCAAGACGAAGTTAACAAAGGAAGAAAGGAAAAGAAGGAGAGAAAGTGACATTATCAGAGATAAGACAAGAGTCAACATCAGACTGGATTTTACTGGCAAAAGAGAGCACAGAGAAGAGACAAGATGCAAGACAGATACCAAATTAACCGTTGTTAGGGGGCCTCAAAATGCAAAAAAAATCTGCCCAAGTTCAAAAGGGTCGCCATAATTACAATATTATTATATTAGATTTTTCCTCTCGGATAGATAAAAAAAAAAATTGTAATTTAATTTCATTAACATACCAGGAGTAAATTCGTAATGCACAGACAATGTATGACTGACACTGGAGCAGCCATTATGGTCATTAATATCCGGTATTCTGTAGCCACATGTGGTTTTAACACGTAAGTTAATAATAATGGTGACATGTGACAGAGAAATGGATAACCTTAAGAAGCTGGCCTTAAATGGAGACTAGAGGAAAGAAATGGGCATAAATTAACTTACATTTGAATACCATTTTAAAGTTTTTTATATTTTTCATCAATTGAAGCTCTAGCAAGCACTAACTGGTTAGATTGATTAGCAAAATGGAACCTTTACTCATGGTCATTGTAATGTTAATTAGGATGTTTATTGTCTCATCTTCTCTGGACTGGTCTCTGAATATACTGTATTTAATTCTTTCACTGTATTCAAAATGAAAAAAAAAAGTCATTTACTTTCACTTAACTGGAAAACCAGATATCAGAACTCAATGAAGGTCCTTTGGCCAGATTAATTAAGGCTTCATTTCAGTTTACCAGATGTCTTTTTAGAGCTTTAGTTCTTATAAATGTTGGAGAACCACATTTTTCCTGTGCCATTGCAGGAACTCAGACCAGACTGGACTAGGATGATTTCTGATTTCAGACTTATTCCCGACTGAATTTCTGGCTCTGCACTCCTGCCCACACACCTGAAAACGTTTTGATTATTGTTTTTGTGGCTTCTGCTTTCTTCTGAAACATGTGTCAAACATATAAACAATAAAAAAAAATTCAATTGTGAGACTCAGAAACATGTGCTGGACACCATTACCGTGGTTACTGGCAGTATGACACATGGCCGTGTGTGTAAGAGCCACAGGAGCCACAGTTTATTTTTGACCACCTGCTCCCACCTACAGCAATATGACAATCATCTGAACCCAAGAGATTTGTGTTGGGTGTCAAGGGACTAGTTTGATCTAAATCCCAATGCGGTTCTCTACTCAGAAACATTGCATTTCTTGCAGCAGTTTCAGCTCTAGATCCAGTGTTAAAACAACACAAGAAGGAATCATCAGTGACTGAAATGGACATTTATTCACCCAAATGACATGACTGAACATCAGAGGTGTCAAAAGTATTTACATTCATTACTCAAGTAGAAGTATAGATACTAGGGTTTAAAAAGACGGTAACACTTTACAATAATGGTACAAATCATATACTTAACTAATGTTTAACTCATATGTAATGCATGAGCTATCATTAATTACTGCTGCTCATTATGAACTAATGATGATCTCAATGTGGATTTAGATGATTACTTCACACTTAATAGATCATCAATTGATGAACATTAGTTCAATTCATTGATATGTCAATAAACTTGCCAGTTTACAGCAAAATGTATTATTTGCTACTGAGGCTGCCACACACATGACATATGCTCTTAAAAGTAGTCTCATGGTTATACTCATGTCTAAATGAATAGCTAATGATGTATTCACCATAAGTTCATCTCTACTCATTAAGATTTCCTTATTAGGCTACTTGATGATGACTTCAACATGAATGTGTACCCTCAAGTAAAGTCACATCAAATTCAACATGAAGTAATAGTTCATGTCTTAGTTACAGGTACATGTTCAAAGAGTTATGCCCCTTTAAAAAAGACATATGAAAAATAAACTTGGATCCAAACCGATTGGAACAATTTTTATTTTCAAAATGTCAGTCTGTTTACAAAGAAAAGCGGGTTTACCTGTTGCAGTAAAATATTAACAATTTCTAAGACCGAAAATTTGTAAAAAGAAAAAGAAGACAAGCTCCAATTATGATGATTGAGGCTGTGTGGCAGCCTCAGTAGCAAATAATACATTTTGCTGTAAATTGGCAAATATGTTGACATGTCAATGAATCAACAATGAACTAACGTTCATCAATTGATGATCTATTAAGTGTGTGAAGTAATCATCTAAATCCACATTGAGATCATCGTTGGTTCATGATGAGCAGCAGTAATAGCTCGTGCATTACATAATGTATTAATTCATCATGAGTTAAGCATTTGTTAAGTATATGATTTGTACCATTATTGTAAAGTGGTACCAAAAACACTTCTGTAGAAGCTGAAGTATCAACTCAAGCTTTTTACTCATGTAAAAGTGTAAAACTACTGGTTTCAAAAGTACTTAAAGTATTAAAGTAAAAGTAATGTAAGGGAGGAAAAATGCCATAAAGGACTTGAGCGCAGGCCGTGCTACAGGGACCTACAGTTCACTACCCCATCTCCCCAAAAATTATTCTAAATGCCATAATGACTTTAATTTTATATTTAAAATGTTATAATGTTGAAAAAGTCTCTGCTACGGACATCTTTGTACTGGGCTACATGTGGCTGCTTGGTCCTTACCGGACTGTGACGAGATTTCTGTCATGCGCAGATGCGATAGATCGTGTACAAACCAATATGGTGTCAAAATGGTATATGTTTAAACTTGTCATAGACCCCCAAAATTTATACTTAAGTAAGGTATCAAAGTATTTGTACGTCGTTCCTTGACACTTCTGTTGAACATTGATCAGTCAAACACATGAATGCTTGTAAACATGTAAACAACAGCTTTCAACATCAGTTTTATGAATTCAGAATAAAAAATAAAGACTGAAGTCTAAGTTTTAATGGACATGAAAGTGAAAGAAGTAAAACAGCCCAATTGTGCAACTACAGCTCTAAAAGATGTACAGTAATTCTCTGGGGAGCTCCTCGATCCTCAATGAGTCAAATAAAGTCAACAGCCTACAAACAGTAAAACTATTATATTATTATAAAGGAAGATTACACTTTATGAATGTGAATTTTTTTAAACCACCTTTTCAGTGGCCTTCAGTGATATTGCACTGTTGTACATAAAAAAAAAAAATCACTCACTTTTCAGACCCATCGTAAATAGCAAAGGCCTAGACATAGCCCAAAAACCAATGCAATTTTCTTATGACACACATTTGGCTTTGGCTTTGGACCACAAGGTTGCCCCATTTCATGAACTTTTGGACGCATGTATAATACCTGCCAGCAGCCATAACTAAGTTACAAGTACAGAAAAAGAGCCCAGATTCATCCAGAATGTGTTCGCTAGCTGTTATGTTAAACCATTAGTTTATGGTTTGAATCATGGCCTGATTGATGGTTATATCCAATTTTACAGTCTTTTCAAACTGTAAAAGTGGGAAGAAAAGGGGGAAAACTGGAAACCTTTGTGCTTAAAAAGTCTTCATTAAGATTCTAATAAAGTTTCAACTCAACTGTAAATGGTAAGAATATGGCTGTTATGCTGTTAACACACATTTACTGATGCCTTAATATCACTTTACCTTATTACACACTATTTATTAAAATACTAGAACAAATAAAGTTCAAGAAAAGGTGTGTATATTCTTGGAGCCCTGCAGTTTCTTTTGTACTAAAGAACTTTCAGAGTATGATGCAGAGTACTACAATATCTCAGGAGCAAAGCATGTTCATAAGAAATGGTTTTACTGCAGGTTAAAATTTGAAATAAAATCTGTAACCTAAATTTTCAGGACACATCGTTCTTCTTCGTTTTGCTGCTGATTTCTTATGTTGCAAAACAGCATATTGTGTGAGTGCAACCTAACAATGCATAAGATTGGAGGAATGGTGTGAGGTTCTGCTTTATTACCTCCCCCTGTGAAGCTGAGGCTCTCGGGGCCTCTTAAGTCAAACCCTGGAAAGCACAGTTTAGCCACCTTTGCAATGATGCTGAGGGTTTAACTAGAAGAGGATCCCTGCATGTTCTCTGCACTCTGTCTTTGTGTTCCCCCTGTGGCACAACGGCCTTGCAGGGCACCCTGCCACAGGAAAGGATTAATATTAATGCCTTTCAAATTGCACAGAGATTCAATTATGCAAGATAATGCAAATACTGAATCTTTCCAGTCTATTTTACTTGCTACTCACACAGAAAGAATCAGCTAATCGGGGCAGCTTTGTCTGACACAACTAATTCTTTCTCCTCTGCGTTTGTGTACCTTTTAGAGAGTGGGCTTTCATTCTGTTTTAGTGGGGATGTCTGGTCACAATAATCACATTTAGGAAATATTACAAGTACTAATGTATACTACAACAATAAACTTTGCCATTTAATACAGCTTCAGCATAGAAAGCCCTTTTCGCCTTGTCGTCTGTCAGCATTATATGAAAGTTTCCCAAGCTGAACGTCAACCTTCAGGGAAGAATTAAGGTGGAAAAGAGGAAGGTCTTTCGACTCCATTTAGAGGCTTGTGTCACTAATGTTTTGGTTTGCTTTTTTTTTTTTTATAGCCATGGGGGTCTCTGCTAGTTTGGTTGGCTTGCCCTCACATGCCTCACACTGGCAGTTAATCACTTGCATCTGCAGCAACAAAACCAGCCAAGCAAAGTGAGAAAGAGAAGAAACAGCATGACTGGTGAGACAAGCTAGAGAGGAAGAAATCATGCAGAAAAAAAGTAAAGAGCATGGTATTGTTTAATTACTACAAACAACTACGTTGTCTTCTTCAGGGGAGGTTTATGATACATATGACATATACGTTGCTGTATCCCTCAGCAGGAAGGAGATCAATGAGAATTAACAGCACAACAGCTACTGTGGGGTACAGCAACAACAAAATAACAAAACCTGTAAAAATGCTGATGTATTCAAATGGATCCTTGCTTAAAGCCTGCAGACTAACCCCTGTGCTTTGAGGTAGGAGGAAAAAAACTATTGACAACACATTTGTGGATCACAGACAGCATATATTACAAGCCAAGACAACCACAGCTGACGTGACTTGAAGGTTTTACACCATTTAAGGTGACATTTTTGCAGACACCTTGATTGAAGTCACCGCGACACCTTTTAACCTTAGCTCTCTTTGAGGTGTCGTCTCTGAACACTGACCTTTGTAACGTCGCTCCGTGTGTTGGATGAAGCTGTTTCTTAGAGCAAACAGTGCAACTAAAAAAAAAAAAGTCACTTTTTATCCAAAGCAAGTAGAAAACCTGTCTGAGTAAATCACTCCAGCAGTGAACCTCTTGTTTTTGTTGAACTGCACAAATGAACTCTTAGTGTTTTTGGAGCTCAATGCTCAGTGCAACGCTTTATTTACTGAAGTGCACTTTTAGAAACAATAGTCCCAGCTGACAGAAATAATTTGCCACAGAGGAAAACCTGGAACTGTGCAGCAACTTCTTATTTCTCTATTTTTAGATTCAAGTCAATAGAAAGAAAAGATCAATTATAAATACATGACGGCAACTCAGAGGGCTCCGATATGAATCAAAGATAAGATTTACTAGGCTGCTCAAGCCAGAAACAGATAACAGGAATTTTCACAACTTAATGCATGATTTTTATACAAGCACGTACTGTACCCTTGCAGCCTCCAGCCTTACTGCACACGCACAGATGGGCAGCCGTAAACACACCAAGAAACCCTGCCGATCCCACACAACACCCATCAGGCTCCACCCAGCCGCCGTGCAGACAGACATAAGGTTGACTGAGCCTGGAGGTGGAGAATAGCAAGAAGCAGTGCCAATGTGGGGTAATAATACTAGCACTCTGCTCTGCTCCTCATCGGCCTGCCTGTGGACAAAGCCCATCCGTTAGAGTGCAGGTCACGCACAGCGAGGAATATAGATAGGCTGGAGACTCTTTCTGTCCTGCCACTCAATGATTTAAGGGGCGAGATTATACATGAGCAGCTACCTGCACGTGTGTGAGCAGATAAGAGATGTGCCGAGTAGCTTCTTTTTTTTTTCTTTTTTTTTTGCATTAGAATTTGATTGAACAAATATGGAGTATTCACACATTTAATGTGGTGCACCTACTGTTGTGCCTCTTTCAGAGCTTTTATGTAAGGCATTTGAAAGGGCTGTGTTTTTTTTTTTCATATGCCTGGCTAACTGTGCGTGGACCCTGCAAATGTGTACGCTCATGAGAGTAAACAAGACAATGCTGAGAACATTCGTTTAGGCTGCAAGGTAAAGTGTGCTGTGGCAGCAGACTGGGGTAACACTGGCAGGCAAACTGTTTGTGTAAATTATTTGTAGCAAAAGTACGGAAGCGTTCAACTGCCACAGCCATGAAAAAATATTGAAGCAGTTTCTCGTTAGAACGACATATAAATCACGTTATAACGAGATACGTTTTTCGTTATAACGAGAAACTTTCTCGTTATAACGAGATAAGTTATAATTCATCTTATTCAAACCATCATATCTTCTCGTTAAAACGAGAAAGGTTATCTCGTTATAACGTGATAGGTTATTACAGTAAAACGTCACCTTCTCGCGGGATGTTTGTTTCTGGGAATGGAGTGAG
>JAOXYM010000017.1:19725190-19735744 GCA_028567055.1 Leptatherina wallacei
TATATTTTTGCCCTGGGGTTCATGCTTGGTTCTATTCAGAATTCTCCAGCATGGTTTTATTTAATATGCACAACCACCCAACCATAAAGACCATTACATATGGCTGGTCTATCATATTGGCTCATTCATATCATATGAACTAAGGCTCATTCACTCTTGCAAAATCCTGAATGACTATCACAAGACAAAAAAATTGTCCAGAAATCAAAAGCACATTTTATAAAAATTAATGTGCACAACAGAAATACTCAGATGATAGTTCTGTCAAAATTGAGATTTACAAAAATCTAAACTTACAGCAAATCCGATTCACAATGTGGCAACTAAGAGCAAAAAACATAACTCACCTAGTAGGTTTGGGTGGCTGTGCATCAGACTTCTTCTTCATCTGTCCTGCGTCTCCAACGTCAGCAGGGGCAGCCGGGGTTACCATTTCATCAATACTTCGCTCCATTGAGTCCTGGATAGTGACATTGCACACTGACAGACAGGAAGGATGCAGAACTGTGTAGTCCCGCACCCTCCCACCGCCACGGCTTGCCGGTTTGGCTGCCATTTTAGCACTGGCAGCAGTACTACTTGCACTAGCAGAAAGGACACTGTTGGGTTTATCTTGGGCACTCGCTGTATCAGTGGGCTTTTTGTCATTGTCTTCAGCAGGTTCACATTGCGTTTTGCCAGACCGGTTGGGCCGCTGGTATTTCTTGCAGTTTGAGGCCCTGAGGGTAAATGGCGAAGGGGGAACGCTGTCTACTGGTTCTGGTGGTAGCTCTGTGGAAAGCTCCTGCTCAGCATTCTTGATCTCCTCGGTCGAAGGTTCAACATAAGAGGAAGGGGTTTGGAGGTCTCTGCTTACTCCGGGTACATCGGCTGACAGAATAAGTGAGGTGTCTGAAGCAGTAGAAAAGGAAACGGGCGTCTGGGAAATTGATAAGTTCTGATCATCAGAAGGGATTGTGTTTAAGCGAGAGGTCACACATGCAGGTTTTTGGTTGCCAACTGATGCACTTTTGGACCAGGGCTGGTTGTTTTTAATATTCTTCTCCTCTGACACTTGTTTACCTAAGAATGGAGAAGAAAATGATGGATGGTTATTAAAAAGCTTAGACAGCAACTAAACAGCAAGTGGACAATACTGACTAAAAACATTGAAATAAAGTGACTGAATTATGCAAATGCTTCTATAAGACGACACAATCACATAAGGCAATCATGGTATTATGTTGGCTCAGAAAAGGTGGTTCATCTCATGATTACTCACTTGTGAGCTTAGCTGTCACATTTGTAGAACTCTGTGGAGAAGTTACAACAGGAGCTGCAGATCTACTCTGCACGGCAGCCGTCGTCGTTACACCCCTCTCTGTGTTTTTCGTCTCAGACAAACTGTGAGAGGTCACGGTCTTGGATTCCTCATCACTGTCAAACCCAAATGGGTCTTCTTCACTATCACTGTCTTCAAGCCTGGGTCTCTTCGGAGCTTCAGACACATCAGGTTTCGTTAAGGGCCTTTTGGCTCCCAACTGAGCTTTGTAGGTGGTCTCCCCCCATTTGGTAGTCAAAGTAGGCTTTTTATTGGAGAAAACTTCTTCAAATTTTGAATTCGCCTCCCCTCCCTTGCGGTTGTACGTTTTACCAAATCTGGATGTCATGTTGGTTGCTGTTTGTTACATATTCCCTGTGAATGAAAGTAAAAAACATTTAACATTTTACCACAGCACCGGGTAAATTCATGGTCATTAGGGAAGGAACACACTAACTTATATATGTCTAATATTGACATTCAAGTGATGCACTACCGACACATTTTTTCATGCTCTGACAGAGACATAGGGCATTGTCACTTAAAACAAAGAAAACCTTCACACAATACCATAACGTTTTGTTTAATGCCAGATAAAATCTATATGTAATAAGAGCATTGTATTTCTATATCCAAACATAAACATTTTAAAAGAGTTGTTTAAGTATAAGAAATAAGTGTTAATGGTGGAGACCACCATGTGGTGATACCTATCATTTAAAATTCCTTTGGCTGATAATGATGACAATGATACTGATCAATGGAGAGATAAATTAATTCCAATACTCTACAAAAATAAGTAATACAATTTGGCTCAATTAACTTATTCACACTTATGTTCTTGAAGAGATGTCTAATATCTAAAGACCTGAAGCGTACCATACCTGACTAAATGCAAGTTATCTACTGGACAAGTTTCATATTGATAATGTGTAAATAATACCAGTCAATATCAACAACGATGTCAACCATAAATAGAAATTCAAGTTCAAAGCATAATGCTAAACATTTTTATAAAATGAAACCTAGCGCAGTATCAAACAACAACTTGTCCAAGGTTAGTTGAAACAATTTGACGAAGTTGTGTCAAGTGATGGTTGATAGCACTCCAAGGTAGCATGGCTAGCTCAAGCTTTCAAAAAATTCGGTCATGTCTAAGATTCACGATGGGCGGACAAAATAAGTTTGAAAAACTTTACTAAAACTTAAAGGTAACAACGGGATAGCTGTCATAAACTGACAGCATAGATAACTTACTTACGTCTGTTTACTCTAGCTTGGCCTGCATATAAAGTTAAAACTGTGAAGTTAGCCATTAGCTGTTAGCTTCAATACTGCTAACTATGCTAACACAAGTCTCTTGTTTACATTTTTAACCTAGTGACATTTCATGTCGGGAATTTTTCTTTCCAAACATTACATAGTATATAAATATATGATTTTTATAGTATATATTATTATGTAAGATCAAAGCAAGTTTAAGCTAAAAGCAGCACACTGTTACCTTTCAACTCCAGCGAATAGCTAACCGTCCGCTTGTTTTCTAGCCAGCCGGCTAGGCCTGATCACCCACTCACGCACAAATCAAGCGGTAAAGTCCGTACAGTGCAGTAAAAACAGTACTACAAACACACATTTAATACAAATATGTCTCCGAAGCGTTGCTCGTTACAAAGAAAAGACGTATCAAACGCTCCTCGGACTACCCCAGTCTAAATATTGAAGATAATCCGGAGTTTTAGCATTTTGAAGTGCAACTGACGGCCATTAAAATATCCCCTCCCTCCTCGATGCTTGGCAAGACCCCCATGTACTGCGCTGCTAAAACGGAAATGACCAATCAGCAACAAGAAAGCTTCCCTGTGCTTTAAGACTGTGTCAACAAACGCAACTCTTATTGGTTTAAAATTAGGATCACAAAGTGCAATAGGGGGCGCTGGAGGATTGCGTTAGTTGGTCTAAACTTGGGAATGGTGTACACAACAATGGAACTTACACAAAAACAAGCACAAGAAGTACCCAGTAGTTTACTAATGTCGATTATAAAAGGGTTGTTCTCATACATTTTTAAGCATATTAATAATAGCCTACTTTTTGCTATTATTAATAGCAAAAAGTCTGTCACAAAACAATTATCCCTAATGCTAAAGTGTTTAAAGTGCTGAAATGCCAATAATATTTTTTGAATATATATTGTCTATTTGCATTATACTGAAAGTATAAAAAGATGTTTTTCATGGTTATAACTACATCCATTTTAAAGGTCCAGTTCACTTAAATTCCTAAATATGCAATCTGTCAGTTTCATCAGGAAAAAAAATTTCAGCAAAAACTTGTTTAGATGAAAATTAATTCCATACAGTTAACACTTGTGGCAAGAAATTAAAGTTGCAAGCTAGACTCTTTCACGTAAACACACCGGTTTGCATTTCAAGTGTGAATTTTAGCCAGCTGAATACTCCACAACTACCCACAACATACAGTGGCCATGCAAAATGCAAAAAGCCTAATCTAAAATCAACGTGTGGCTTCAGCCACTTCAGCAACATAGTGGTGCAACATGCTAGAAGGGTCTAGTTCATCAGTTCATCA
The DNA here is from genome assembly GCA_028567055.1 of Leptatherina wallacei. Taxonomy (NCBI): domain Eukaryota; kingdom Metazoa; phylum Chordata; class Actinopteri; order Atheriniformes; family Atherinidae; genus Leptatherina; species Leptatherina wallacei. The sequence goes on from JAOXYM010000017.1 coordinate 19,729,083, forward strand.
TGTTATGACATCAGAGTTGCCATCCAAGGCTGTATTCCCTGCAGTACAGTTGCAACATATTTGAAGATATTTCTTCATATTTCAGAAGAGTAATAGATCATAGATAGCCACATAGCCAGTAGTTTTCTTGGTCACTCAATTTGCTTCATCATCATGCAGCATTTGCACAAAGATAACACAATATTCAGTGAGTGTTAAACATAGGCTACATATATCTGGCATTTGCATGTGGTTGGACCTCAGTTCATATAAAAGTCCCAGAGGTGATGATGTAATTTGGCAATGTCCCATATTTCTTGCTGTTTTGAGTTTAGGTCCATGACTTCATTAATAAGTAAACTTAACGGCCGTATCCAATGCTTTGTTTATGTACTGTAATTTCTAAATGTTTTGCAGTATTGAAATATATGAGTCAAGAGTCTGTGACTTTAGCAAAAGGGGAATAACAATAAAGAATGTCTGCGTTAAAGATCTACTTGAAATATTTGCAAATTCCAACCTGCAACACTGACTTAGAACCAGAAGATGGCAGCAACACTTACTGTCATTCTTCTGTCTTAATTATTTTTTTAAAGCTGTGCTTCATGTCTAACTTTTTATTGCAAATTTAGACATACATCTATCATTGGTGTGATGAAATGAATCAAAACCCTTGTGATGTATGTAAATGGAAAAAAGCAGGAAGGATAAACATTCAGTGGCTAATAGAGACAATATCTGTAAGTCAACTGTGAAAACTGAGAAGCCAAACACCAAAAGACAAAAAAAGTTTCTATATTTTCAGCATACTTGTAAATATATTAAGGTTTGATATTTCCTCTCTCTACCATCAACACAATTAAAGTCATTCAATTTGAGCTATGATTGGGTCACAGTGTAAGAAAGAAATAATTATGCAGAGTTTTATCATTGCAAACTCAACATTTGGTTTAAAAAAAGAAAAGAAAAAAAGAGTCCAGTGCCTGTGATGGTTTCTGTAGCTCTCGTGAGGTTTACTTTATCATATTCATCCAAAACGAATGTGGTAAACAAAAAATCTCTCCCAAAACATTGAGTGTATTCATTCGAGGCCCAATTTGGCGACCACTGCATCTTGGGTCCGGTCTCCTTTTGGCTCACATTTCTGTCTCTGAGGTCAGCCTCCACAGCCCCAGGCCCAGCAATCACACCAGACCTCCATCAAACCCATATGAAGGCAATAAAATCAAACTCAAACCAGATCCAGATTGGCTTTATGTCCCCCTTCAGTGTATGTATTAGCACAAGCAAAGGTTACGTGAACTGTTCAATTACACAAAGAAAAAACTGACACATTTCTGGGTGCAGTTCTAAAATGATGTGTGTGTTCTTGTTTCCACTTTAGTACCTTTTCTGATATAAATCAGTCCTTAAATTAGAAGTTAAAGACTGGTCGTAATGTGGCAGAACATAATTTCTGGGGCAAAATGAAGTTAGGATAAGGTCAGCGTTAGGGATGAACTGATAATGGGTAGGGTTTATGTTTAGATTTGCCTGTACACAATGAATGGAAGTCAATGCAATGCCACAATAAAGTTAGCTTTGCACACTTTTGTGTGAGTATAAAACTGAAAGAAAAAAGGGGTGGAAAAAAAAGAGAAAGTCAGCATACCAAATGTCAAAATACATGTAGGTAAACCGTTTATTTTCATCTCAGTATACATCACATAATCAATAAAAACATTCTACAGTACTGGGGGGGGGGGTTAGAAAACACCATTTATACAAATTCAATTTGCTCACTTAGTCACTAACTTGTTTAAAATGACCGCAAACGGTCTGACTGAGCAAAACCATGTTTAAAAAAGACAAAAAAAAGGAAGTAGATAAAACAATAACAAAATCATTATGTTTGTGACCAAACAGTAGTAGCATTGATCAAAGCATCGAAGACTAAAAGTGGAAACACACACAGAAGATAAAGTACAGAGTTGCTTTTAAAGCATCTGTACAGTCGTTTGTTTCAAGGCAAAGCCAGAATATTTCTGGGTCTGTGGTGCCACTGGGCCTTTGGCCACAGGGGGAGGACATGTCAGTAGAAACCCTCTCCAATATAAAAGGTCCACTGGTGATAAGTTAAACCTCACTCCAGCTCCTGCAGTGTGATTTATGGAGGGTCAAGGGTCAATCTCCATGGGAACAACAGTGAGGATGGCGTCCTCATTGCCACGGCGCACAACTATTCTCAAGGTGTTGTCTCTCTTGATGGCAGTGCTGACGTCAGTTGCTGTTGAAATCCTCTGGCCGTTGATGGAGATGATGACATCATGCTCTTTAAGTCCACCACTGAAGGATAGAAGAAGAAGAGATGACTTATGAGAGGCGCATAAATTACAAACACATGTTGCCTGGATAACAGTTAAATCTTCTCTAGGCCAGATTATCTTGTCGGAGTGATATGATGTTTTGGCAGAGTTTCAGCCTCCGATTAAGTCAGATAGATGGTAATGCTGTAAACAAGCAGGGCATACTGTTGACCCAAAGGTTTAATAAGCTCTGCTGTTTTATGCTATTCTCCATTACTCCCTCTTAGCTAATTTCCTGTCTGAAAAATGAGAGATAGAAAAGACAAACATAACAACATGGATCTGTATGAACACAATATGCACATTGCTGATGGAAAGTTTTCATACCCTTTGTTTTCCACATTTTAATCAAATTAAAAAGACTGAAGAAAAAAATCCCACTTCCACAAGATTTTATATTTTAGTTCTTTGGTTCTTTTCTTCTTAAGACCTGAGCTTTCATTTTGTTTATATGTTTAAGTGTTTTTCTGGTCAGTTGGCAGAAGTGGAATCTGATATATGCAAAATCTCATCATTGCTGTTGGACAGGAAGTCGTTCTTGAGAAAAAAAATAGTCCCATTATGAAGATGGGTATATCTTGTTAGCCCCTACGTTATCATTGGAGGACACTGGATCTCAGGAGGTTTTAAAGCACCTTTGGCAGCACTGTCAGCCTCAAAGCTTCATGGGAATGATCCTTATAGCTTGGGATACCTTTTCCTTGGAGGGTTCTACAATTTTTCCCAGCAGAAACATTCCAGTCAGCCATTTTCACATAGATTCCTTGAAACAACTGCACTTTCTAGCAAATAGGTTGCTGGTTGTCATTAAAACTAAAGCCTCAGACTTAGATTCTGAGCAGTCTCTGACTGGACTAATCTCACTCAGTTTAAAGGAAAAAAACTGGTGAAACTTAATATGGTGCAATCCTAACAAGTCTCCCAGGTTCCGCCAAAAAAGAAAAAACAAATCCCCACAGAATGAGTTGTGCCACCACCGTGTTTGACTGGGATGGTATCAATAAAGTTATACTTAGTGTCTGTTTTGCTCCACACACAGGACTGTCAAAAAGTTCCATTTTCATTTTACTGGTTTTGTTAATGTTTGTTTCTTATAATCATAAGAGTAATTTAGGTGCACTCTGACTTTAATGTGTTAAACTCAAAAGGCTTTGAAGATATTCTGCTGATTCACACAAGACCTACAATATTGCACACATTGCTGTTCACTGATGCAAAAGCACTAAACAGTCCAATTTGAGAAGAATTAGGGAAATAACTTTTTTTCGTGGACTAAAGCACATTAAAGCTTATAAAAATCTACATTCAAAATAGGAAATAAATGTCTCTTTAATGTAACGGTATACCGATGTGATCAAGTGTTTTACGTGAGTACAATCTAAAATCAATGCAGCCTCATTTTATAAGAATTTAAATGAAACTGATAATGATCATGTGATAAGGTTGAAAGGTTTTAATGCTATACAGATAAAACATGCATACATATTTTGGCCAAATGTGCACAGAAAAACAAACTAGTAAATTTGAAATCACGCACACTCCAATGGAGTAACCAGCAGTGATATCAAAAGCTCAATCTCAAAAGCAGCTGCTTAATCACAGCCACATATAAACACAGATCACCACACCTTCCCATGCAACAGCACCCATTAACACATCGGCATTCCTGTATTTCCCTCATTACTCTCAGCTGCTCTAACAACCTCAAAAGCACAGCAAAGAGAAGGTTCTCTACAACACGGTCAAGATTTCCAAAGGCCGTAAACCAACACAACACGGATCAAGATCAAAAGCTAGGAAATGCAGCCTAGAAAATAACACAGAATAATAAAAAGAACCACAGAAATGTTGTTATTCAGAGAACTGGGCGATTTAAGCAATAAGTTAACTCGTGACGAGGACTCGTAAGATGAGGACCACTCCAGAGAGGGCTGGGTGAGCAGGAGCAGGAAAACCACAGTGCAGCCAGCAATCTCTCTGCATTAGGTTTAAAGGAAATAGCTGACCTCAGCGTCTCCTACACCCCACTCTACTGGAGCTGTGGTGGTGGCTGATTTGAGTGGGCTGCGATTGTAGGAGGAGGGGGTATATTTTAGAGGGCCAGGCACTTCAGGCATGCTCGAGAGATCCATGAATTTACATCCTCAGAGGACAGTAGTGAAGGAGGCTCTGTGACTCTTGACAGTTACACTATAGTAATGAAATTAGGAGTGGAAATGAAATATAGAGTCTATTTGCATTACGAGCAGCAAGGAGCCGCTACAGGGAGGGTGACAAGATTTTTGTGTAAATTAAGTCCACATGTGTGACGTTAAAGGCCAAAGACAACATCCCGTACCTCAGAGACAATCAAACCTTGGTTTGCACCTCAATGAAAATCATAAATTTACAGTTTAGTCTCTACCGAGCAAGTTTTTTTCAAGCTATGCAAGCACAGTATCTTCCTTACATTGCAGCTGGCGTCTTTGCGATGACCTCCATAACATAAGCTCCTGAGGTGATGTCAGGGAAGTCACGGAGTCGAGTTTTCAGCTCTTTGGCCAACCTTGAGGTAGAAAACGGAGAGAGAATTTATTGACTAATCACTATTTTTGTCTTTAAAATAATAAATGATGCAGTTTCTTGATGTCTAAACATAATAAATCTGAATTAGAAACATTAAATGCACTGATGGCAGTTTGCGTTAAAGGAAGCAACTTACGCTGGAGTGAGAGTCATCATCCTCACACCAATGTACTTCTTCTTAGCATCTGTTCTTCCTAAATATGGACAGCACAGTGGAAAAGTGTCAGGCTATCCCAGAAAAGACCGTTTCATTATTGTCATGTCTCATTGTATCATTTTGAATCACATGCAGGAGGATGTGCACAGCTGTACATCTAATTCAATCTCACAACAATTTCAAGACCAAAATGACTCAACCACCATCGTATGGGTAATCTGATGAATAAATTGTTTTCGCGAACTGATCAAGTTTTCAATAAAGGCTGTAAAGCTACAAAATTATTAAATTTTCTCTTCTTGTTGTTTTCTGTTGGCCTGACTTCACCTCATGTGACTGTGAAGATCCATATTTGGAGGTGCTACGGCTAGTATCAGGGGGTTGGATGGGTGATGGTGGTGTAAGTTACAGTAGCTTTACCCATAGACAGAGATGTGAAACCCATTCATTTCTAGGCTTTATTTCTTTTTTTCCTTTATTCTGAAAGGTTTTTGTAGTAGATGTGATCATATCATTTAAATCTATTTAATCGCGTTTACTTTAGACTCTACTGTCCAAAAAAATTATAATTCATGCTGGTTTGGAGGCTGTGCTGCTCAATTGGTTTCTCTTTGTAAATGGACTCTTTTTCAGATCTGTCATGAAAGGTATCTCTGTATTAGCAAGGTTTACTGATTAAGCTGTCCAAAACCAAATTAATGAGCTAAATAACATCAATCCCACATGAGTTGAAGAGGAAAAGAAAAGGTCGAAGGGAAGGAGCAAGGCAGAGAGAAAAGTGAAGGAAACTCAAACTATTTCTTTCAACTGCTCTGATGGGAAATGTGATGTTGTTAGTTAATGGACAAACTTTTAGCACTAACAAAGACACAAAAGGAATACAGAGAATGCAGCATCATGTGTTCCATATATGGCTGCAGGAACACATCCCAGACTGCTTATATGTTGCTTTAAGACTGTACAAAGAGATTGAGACAAGCAGAAATTTATAATGAGGAGGTGCTGCAGTGCTTTTCAACTTTGACAGATTATGCTACAGAAAATGATCTCCACACAGGACATCAAAGTGGTAAAAGTGAGTTTTCATTCATATAACCTTTCAAGAATCAAGATCAAAAGTGCTGGTTCTTTGCTGGGGATTAAACTGCTGCCCAATTGCTGAACATAATAGACAATTCTCACCCCGTCTACACAACACAGTGAGGAAAGACCAATGTGTTCAGTCAGAGGCTTCTTCAAGTAGTTGGATGACAGAAAGACGATAGAAAGGTGCACTGAATTATGGTTCCTTTACTCTCTGTCCAAATGAGACCTTAGCCCAGCTTTTTTACCTTCAACACTTTGTCTCGGCGATTGAAAAGAAGCAATGAAAATGTCATAAAGGTGTGTCTCGTAGTGCTCATACCTCTGGACTGCCTATCATAAGACTCAGCCAAAAATTGTTGAATCTTGTCTGAGGGAATGGCAAAAGAGATGCCTGCTGTCACTTTCAGTGTGTTGATCCCGATCACCTCCCCATCCTATCACAGTAAAGTTCAGTTAACATCTGGTATCAAACCCAATCACAAGATTTAAACATGTCAGCATGTCACCAATGTATGTATGTATATGTATAT
>JAOXYM010000017.1:19744442-19761249 GCA_028567055.1 Leptatherina wallacei
TACTTGCTGGGATAGGCTCCAGCCCACCTGCAACCCTGCATGGATTAAGCGGTACAGAAAATGGATGGATGGATGGAACTCACTGTAAACCCATTGGTTGGATTTGGTTAGATAAGTCTAGCTGCACAGTGACATCAGCCGGTGGCATTCAGAGCTACAGTACAGTGACTGTAATGGATGCAATGAACAGCTCATGGTCCACTTCTTGGAAGAAGATACAAACAGTTTTAGCCCCTTGGCCATGGCAAAAAAAAAAAAAAGTCAGAGTCAATTGGATGCTGTGATTACGATCATATCACTAGGTAGCCTACTGACCATTTATTGTCAAGAAGCAAAGCAGCTCATTGTTTGCAGTCATGTGAGTAAAGCTAAACCAGTTAGCTAGGCCTGTTGAAGTCCGTACCTCCTTTTTCTTTTCTTCTTACTTTTATATGTTTTGCAAGATAAGAAAAAAAACTGCCTACTTACTGTTATGATCTTTAGTTCTGTTTTTTTTCTTAAAAATTTCGTTTTTGTTTTGTTTCTAGTCTTCTCTTATTTCCTTATTCATTCTCTTCTGTGTTCCAGTTAGATTTCATTTCCTGTTCTCCTGTCACACCTGGTTCTCATCCCTCAATATTTATGCTTCAGGTTTTTAAGTGCTAGGTCACTGTTTACATGACTATAAAAATCCAGGAATTGTGAGTCATTTTAATGAGCAGATCTGATGCGACATGCCCAGCAAAATAGGCCACGTGCTGCAGTTGTCCTTCATTTATATTCATATGGGAAGCATCTGCCCTTGTTCATGGCATGATAGCTCTTCTGACACTCTGTCACTTCCATCTTCTATGGTTTTTTTCCCCCTTTTTTCCCCACATGTAAAATAAATAAATAAATTAGATTTACAGGTTTATATGAATATATTAATTGGGGTATAACTTCTGTTATCTGATAAAGCACAAATGATGTAAACAGGCGTTTTTCCACCAGTCGTCATCCTTGTTCCCCGAGTTTGGTTTGTGTTTATCTTAAGTTAGTTTCAGGAATATCCCAGCTTCGCAACACTTTTTTCATTAAATTATCTGAATTCCTATGTTAGCCTGACTCTTACATGTAAATAAAATTCTGTTCCAAATCCAAATAAAACAGTTACAACTTTCACACACGTACACTACGTACATGTGCGACTGTTTTTGCCATGGATAAACAGAGGTGGAAGAGGTGACCGATTTTAGAAATATTCATGATATCAAGTACCTGATCATTCATTGCATCTGCCATATTTTAAAAAGTGCTTTCTGATTTTTAGTGAGGAAATCTTTCTCTGGAAAAATCCCAAAACTGCAGGGCGAACAAAGCCAAGCTGCACTCATCTGCACATGCAACAGTATTTCTAATCATCCAGACGCAGTGTTAATGACTGATTTATGAAGTCATGCCAGTGATGAGAAACTAAGCAGAAAATTCTTTGGACTTCACATTTTGATTGTTGTGAAGTCATTCCAAGTCTTCAAGGATGTGAGGGTCAGAGTCAGTCAGCATAAAGATCCTTCCAAGTCAGCTGTTTTTCAAATCAGTGACTCCTTTCAGGTAAAGATGAACACACCCAAAATAAAAATGAGAAGATTGAGCCCAAATTGCAGTAAGTCCTATCTTTGCTGTGCTACTGCCACATCACACACTCCTCTTGTTAGCATATTAGCCAATACGGAGCTCCTCCAGACATATGGATCCACTTTCCAGGCCTTGACCACATCACCATCTCTTTCTCTGTCCGGCTTGCTTTCTTTTGCCCCCATCCCCCTATACTTTCTGCACAGGAACAAGTGAGTGCAGCACTTTTCCCCCTTCCCTTATACCCTCTGAAGTTCCAGCTGCTGTAGACAGACTAATGCGTTCCCCAGAGTTGAGGGGTAAACCACAACTCAGGGAATGGACTGGGCTTTGCTACCAATAAACTTCAATTTCATGTAGAAAAGGAAACCAAGAGAAAAGAGAAGCAAGTCCTTCCAGTCAGGGAAACTTAACTTTAAACTTTCTCACTCGTAAACAATTGTGCCATTGTTTAATTTCATTGATTGTCTTTGGCTTCTTCTTGAGTGCTGACGTTGACAGCAATTCATTTTTTCTGAAAGAACAGAATGGGGACCGGGGGGGGAGGGCAGTAGTGGAAAGCGACAGCAAATGGGAAAGATAGAGGGGAGAGAGGGGAGATGAAAGAGATCTATTCAGCGCCAGATATGCTGATTTTGATAGAAAACGGTCCAAGTCATGCTTGTGGACACAGTTTCCGATTATAAAGCTCTAAAATCAGAAGACAAACAGAAACCCGAACTAGGTCCATTTGTCTCAGCTAAGGCAGCTTTCATCGATAAACAACTTTCCAACACTTTCCTGGTTTCTATTAATCCTCTGGCACCTAACATCAGAATATTTACAACACTCGTCACAATTTCTTTGACCACCAATCAAAAATCATAAAATATTATATTTAGAACCATGAGAAGTTTCAACCAAGAATGTTGGATTTCTTTCTTTTAACTTAGATTAATGGGTGTAATTTACAGCTTTTTCCAGTATGTAATGTTAAAAAAAACAAAATTTAAAGAGATGTTTTTTGAGCCAATCCTAAACTTTTGTTCCAAAACTTAAAGCTATCCAACTTTAACAGAATGAGTGGGAGCAGAAAAACAATAGCATCCACACAAAAAGCTTGTTTATGGTGGGATCAACAAACACCTCAGACCAATATCAGAGACAGTAGCTACTTTGACTAAAAAGATAGTATTTGATGCTCGTTACTACTGCATCAGGTAGTCCACACTTTGTCACTGTTTCACATGTTTGTCTCCAGCAAATAAGGTCTGTTCAGTTCTCATTTATTCATCTCATCAAATATAACTTGAAATTAACTTAATTGTCCCTGGAAACCTTATCACTCAAGACCACAATATGAACATCTAAACTACAACTGATTAGTTAACTGTTTCAGAAAGTAAATGCCGTCTTGTTTCAATGGTCCAAGTACTGGAGACTTGAAAAAAACTAATACTCAAACAATTTTTTCAGATGATGTAAAACCTGACTTGGACTTGTTCTCAAAGACTCCAGCTGTTATGTTGATATCACTCCGTTATCTGCGACATCTATGCTTAAAGAACAAGTACTTTAAAGATCAAATGAATCATTATTCCTCTTCAGGTAGTGAAATTAAACATTGTAGGAAAAAGTTTGGATCACTATATTTACCCTTTGAACATAAATGAAAACGTTGCCCTGCCTGCCTTTCATTATAACTCACTCATCCTATAATTTTCTCATGCATTAAATCTCACTAGTTCCAATTATCACACACATGCTCAACCCACCATGTTAGTAAAAATGCCACTTCCAACTAAATCATGTGGATTTTCCACAGTGACCACAGGTCGTCTGGGACTTCATGGCCTGGGTGACCAACTCAGACTTCCTCCTCTAATGAACTCTTTACTAAAATAAGAAGACTTATGATGATGATTAATGTACTTCCTACCAGCATCACGCCCGAAATACATCTGGCTGACGTGATGACAAGAAAGCTGCTTCAGTACAATCACCTGTTGTTAGACATTTAGTTAAACTGTGATGACATGCGAGGAAATGTTTCAAATTAATTTGACTTGGCAGGCAGAAAAATATTTTTTTTCCATAAACTAATCAAACAAGGTTGCTTCATAATGAAGTAGAGATAATGACTATCCATGAAAAACATCTGTTTTCATAGCGACTATACCATAAAGCCTCAGTCGCCCCTGAATCTGCACCGGCTGCACACACTGTGAGCATGTGCTGCAAACAAACCGGAAAGCCCCTAGAATGACGGGCAGCCTGTCATCAACGGATGGAAAAGATTTTATCAAAGGATGAACAAACACAAAGCATCTGTCACTGCTCCTTTCTGCACTCTTTGCCAACATTGTTGGGCGAACAAAACCCGAATAGTTTGTCCCCTTCAAAGTTGGAGGTCTCTGTAATACACCTTGTGTTGCAGTCATGAACATCTTTTCAGCTGTGTCATCCAGCCATGAGAGTGAGCTGCACAATGCAGTCAGCTCTGCAATGACTCGTGGTCAATAGGCTCTGGCCTCCCGCCACGCATTTCTTCACATGACTGGCTACGATTAACGTGCAATGTGGATCCCTCTTGTCCAGCAGACAGACAAATAAAGTCAGACAGAGACGTGTGAAGAGCCAGAGAGAAAATGTGGCAAACAGATGTTCTGTGAAGTGTTTTCCTTTAAATGCAAACAATTTTCACCTGTCAACATTAAGCGATTGTCTTTGCAAGTTTCTCGTGAGAGGAATTGTGTCAATCTGTCTGTTGTTTTTGCAGCTTGTCTCTGAACGCTGACAGTATCTGGACTTTCTGCCAGCCGGCTGTCGTTTAAAAACCCATCTGCTTGCACCTGCATTCTCACTTTACGTCTCTGTTGCACTCTGCTAGGTTTACAGCAGTTTTATATTTTAGTATATAATATTTTGTTCACCAAGAAATGTTTGCATCTTTTTACTGGCTTGTGTGCAAGAAAATAACAAATGTGCACCGAGAGAACCATTTGTAAATGTTGTGATTTGAGCTTTTGCGTGTAAAATTGCAAAACCTAAATTTGTAAGCACTGCTCGTTCTCTGGAGTTACAGGACGTTGTTAGCTTAAATAAATTGACAAACCATGTGTATGGTTATATGCAAAGTTGAGTTAAGTTACAACTCGACTGGGCTATTTAACTGGATCACTGTCCTTGTCACAATATACACACACAGTGGAGAATTCAGTTATTTACCAAAACATATCTGCAGCCAAGATGTGAAAAAACATTCAAGATGATCGTACAAGTATAGCAAATATAGTCAGAGTCACTGCACAGACGTTGTCTTTAAGTTACTTGAATGGAGATTTTGTCAGACGTTACTGCAGCTTAAAAAGATAAGGATCTTATTACAGCTGAGCAGGAAAAGCCTTAGGTGACAGTGAGGTGACATGTAGTTTTTTCAGTCAGAATTTCAGACAAAAGAAACAACAAATTTATGAACGTGAGCAACTCTCTTGGAAATTTGACTGAATTAATATACACTTAATGTTACTGCATTTACAAAAATATACAAGACGGAGCTTTAGAGCATTTTCAGAGCAACCGAGTCCAGTTTACAGTGACCGTATACCAGGAGTTATTCTGCTGTACCTACAACTGCATTATCTGGGTTCGTCTGGTTTTGAGATCTTCAATTTCGAATTATTTTGGCTGAACAAACACGTTTATATAATTTTAAAAATTCTTTTTTTGGTTTGACCATAATGCAGTCTTAGTGCCAGGGAAACATGCTTGGTTATTTCATCACTATAGGTCGAGTTTTGTGGTAATGTTGTTTTGAACTGCTGTGGAGTTTGTGAATAAACACACCAAAAATGGAATTAATTTAGTCTGAAGTCTCAAACCAAACTGGAAAAAAAGATGAAAAAAAGACAGGAGAAAAGACTCAGGGGAAAGAAAATGTATCCCTACCTACCTTACATAAATTAGATTATTAGATTTAGGTTTGTAAAATGCTGTCAGAGGATGAGTCCCGTTCTTATCTATATGTTACAGGTAGACTAAGCAACTATTTTAACTACTTGTAAACACAGTATTCAGATCTTATTTGCGGGTGGTTTTACGGCAGTTTTTTTCCTACACGTAAATGAACATGTTCACACAATCCTGCAACAAGCTGTCCTCACAGTTGAGTGATTTCATTAGCTGCCATCTAAAGACAGCGGTTAAAGTTTTCAGCACAAAAACCTCCCAAACGGAGCCAAAGAAGAAGAAGCAAACGGTTGAGTCTCTCTCTGCAGAGAGTTGAACCATCGTACACTTCTAATGGATCGAAAAACATTTCTTTTGCATGAGTCAATACATTTTGTTTTGGTTTTTTGTCTCAGTAAGTTTCTGCTTAATGTGCCATAACCTGGGACGATGGCCAAAAAGAAAGCGAGGTGTCTTTTTGTTTGATCTCCACAGAAACTGAAAATGTGAGAATGGCAAAAATCTCTGCTGGTAAGCTTTTAGACTAAAACTATAAAACTAGACTATTCAACATTTGGCTAGATATCTATGCTTCATGGAAGTGATTGAATTTTCCAAAAATTAGCACGGTTTCTAATATGTCAAACGATTCTTTGGGGGAGGTCTTTGTAAGAGAAGCAACAACAAAAGTAAAAACAACTGTAAAATGTATGTGTTCAGTCATTGTTTTGCTCTTAAGACACCAAACAGCCCTCTGCCTGTGTAGTGCTTTGACTGACCGGTGCATCAATCTTGATGAGAGCGATGTCCGACTTCTCATCCACATCTTTGATTTTGGCATCGTAGGAGGCGCCGCTCTTTAGCTCCACTTTCACTCTGTGTTTATTGGCCACAACGTGGGCATTGGTCACAATCTGGCCATCCTCTGACACAACAAAACCAGAACCACTGGCCACAGCCACCTCCCGCTTGGAATAAGTCATCCTGTGTAGAGAGACAGAGGAGCACAGTGGGAGGAAGAAAGAAAGAGGGAATTACAGCTTTTTCTTCACTTTCAACACGATTTTTCTTTTAGAAAAACAAACCAGTGCGCAGTGCCAGTCGTCCGAGTTGTAAAGTTTAAAGTTTGTGAATGTTTGAAGATGTTTTATGAACACAAAATAAATATATTAACAGTAAGAAGGTAGGAAATGAAAGGTGAGCTGGATAGATTACACATAAAAGAAGAAAGATCTGAGCAAAGCAATGATTGAAGGAGAAGGTCGGAATTCAGAAAGCTGCAGACTTTTCAAACAACCACTTTAGCGGCAACGTTGACAGAGCAATGATGACACAGATGAAGAAGTGAGGTGCCACAGAATGACAAGAAGTACAGATGAGCAAGCACATGAGCTGGTGAGATGATTAAAGCCAAGTTTAAAGACTTGAGTGCAGAATAAAGTGCTCTACCAACTGCTGCAGTCTGGCTAAGCACACAGGTGGGCAGTAAATCCATCCCCCACACACAGACACGGACAGACAGGTGCACGGCTCACACGTACTTGCGAAAAAGTTCAATGTGAACCACAGAAGGAGCAATTTTCTCCACCACGTCTGCGATGAAGTTGTACTTGTGCCTTGGACTGTCTGGGTTGTCCTGAGCTGGAAATACACCACACACACATAAACACAGAGAGACGTAAGATGTCAGACAAGCAAAAATAAACAGAAGATGCACTGAAATACTACATGATGTAAGAAGTGTGTGAGAATAGAAAGATGACAAATAAAATTTCCCTTTATCATAACACATGAGAGGAAAGAAAAGATGACATATCATCTGCGGCTCAGACAGTCTAGGTCAGATCTGACACACATGGTCATTTGAAAGCTCTGGTCTTAAACATAACAAATGAAGACCGAAGGCCACTTACACACACACACACACACCCACGACATGAATAAGGAGTGCCAAATTACCTCAACCATCCATCCTGCTTGGAGCAAGTTACTAAATGAGGAGTGTTCTACCTGATAATCAAATCCTACTGGGATGAAAGTTTAAATAAAGCTTTGAATTGTAACTCAGATCCTTCCTTCTATCCTTTCATTTCTCCACTTATAAACCCTGCATCAGCCATGCATCTTTAGTCATTACTTTCTCCTTTGAGATAAGATTTGCAAAAAAAAAAAATGTTTAAATCAAAGGCACTCTTTAGTCCCGAGACATCTTTGATTGCAGTTAAGGGTTAAAGAATGAAGAGACTTTCTGCTTGAGGTGCAGTTATGCTAACACAAGCATGGAATGAAAACCATCTTGCCATAAGGAGCACCACTAAATTATACATTATGAAAACATTTGTCAACCCGCAGGGGGGGGATTGCTCTCAACTGTCTGACACCAGATTTAATGACAATCCACCCGACAGTTGTTGAGAGATTTCACTCAAAGACACACATGTGAACCTTAATGTGCCACTAAAGAAAAAGTCAAGAGATCATTAAAGTGATTAAGGTGCATCCTCTTGGTGCCATGAATATCCTTGGAAATTTTCACGGAGCTCCATTTCATATTTGTTGAGGTATTTTAGATCCTAAAAAGAAGCTGCTCTAAAACAAACAGAGCCACATCTTTCCAAACCTCCGCACGTGTTTTCCTTTTTGAACACTAAATCTAAAATATTACATTTGATAAATGCCACAACTTTCTCGCCATAGGATGAAAGAAAGGCAATGGAAACCCTGGGTTCATTTTCTCCAAGCTAGCTTCACACCCGGGAGGTTCGCGGTTGGCTATCATAGGATTACTGTAGCAGAAACCAGCAGGCCCACAGTCCAGATCCATGTTGTTTCTGGATCAGTCATACAGCCTTCCAGTCACTTCCACTTCGGCATGTTATGATGAGTGAGGCCTCCTCACACACATGCTTAAATTTACAACCAGACACATACTGTCATACCAATGCAAAGGCAGTAAACCCAGTGATGACAATATATATATTATATATATATATATATATTTATATATAAAAGAGGTATTTTACTCCTTCATTATGCTTAAAAATATTTCACTGTTATTGAAGTAACTGAACACTAAATCCCTGAACAGCACTTAATAAAGAGGAAGAGAGGGAGGTTCAAGCCTTTAGTCTATCAGTATTCCTTTCTTAAACCCTCTGCTGAGTTACCACAATGAGAATCTGGAGATGCGTCTCTGTAGACTTTTTTCAAAATATTATATTTGTTAGAACTTTGTGATGTTTTCATCTTAAATAACAAAGCTGAAGATTTCTCAGACAGAGAAGGTGAAAGTTAGTTCAGTTTGCCAATATGCCAAATAAGTGATACTGTAAACTACCTCAGTGACCAATATAAGTTGTAAATGGACCAGAAACAGGGAAAAATGGTAGAAAGGTTCTGCTGTGATTCATGGTTTGGGAAACGGTTTATAATAACATCTTCATTATGAACCTTTTCCCAGGCACCCTTATCCATTAAATCTAATGGATCCTTATCCATTAAATCTAATGGATAAGGATGTCCAAAGCTTTGACTGGTACTGTTTTACTGAGGCTTGAGCATGATAGTAAAATGAAAGAATTGCATAAAGTTGATCTGAGTCATATTTATCTGATAGATTCCAGTTTGCTCATGTAAAAGTCTTCCTAACACAACGAGTCCATCATGGGGTTCTGCAGGGTTTTGTGCTTGGACCAGTATTTTTCAATTCATGCATTTCCGGGCAGAAAAAAAGTCACAAACAGCTGACTTTCTAAACATACAAAATGACCATGCTTTGACATAAATAGGCTACTTTTGTGACATTGCATAAGTCTGAACAATATAATTTACTATAAAGTAACACTGCATACGTTTTTTTTTTTTTTGCTATACAGATAATACTCAACTATACTCATCAAAAATACCAGATAAAACAGATCACTTAGACTACAAGCATATCATAAAGACATTATTTCTTACAAGTACATATTCTTCATATCGGGGCTACATGATGGTAAATTGGTGAGCACTCACAGCAACTGAGTTTTCATGAATTCCCCATGCATGTGTGGGTTCACTACATGAGAGAGCTTCACCTCACAGTCCAAAAACATGGTTGTTAGTTTAAAGTCAGTCTTTTTTTTCTTTCAACGGCCCAAAATTAGAAACATTTTGTCTCTGAGTAATGTCGAAAAACTATTCCATGTATTTTTTTACCTGTGCATGCTCAGTGTTTGCGGCTAACTTTCCAACCCAACCTTCTAAACAAGGGAGATAGCTGATGACGCACACTACGATGTAACTTCTTTGTCTCATGTTTGTTTATTTTCCATGTCAGAGCATGATCCCTTTAACATTATTCAACGTATGCAAGAAACAAAGAACAATACGTGGTGGAGGGGATACGTTACATGACCTGCATCTCTAGCTGTTTTGAGGTCAACTAAAAATTTAATTCCGGAGCTCACCCCCACCCTTACATCCTCCAAGACAGGTGATGTGCACAGGTGAGTGCAACTATTTGTAACCACAGAATACACACCCAAGTGACACCCATCATCCAAGTGCCAGTGGAGAGTACATACAACAGCATGCTCCTAAACATGAAATTATTCACATTTTTGACTCCTACACTCAACGTGGAAAGCTGAATCCAGCAAACTCTATCACCCCAAGCTTCACCCATGCAATCCTGAACAAGATAAAGACAACATATAGCATGAATGACTGATATAGGATTTGTTTTTCCTTTATTTAACTTCCTGAAACTTTGTCCAGTATGATCTGGGCTAAAGAGGATTTTCTGACACACTAAAAACGTTCAGGATGACCAATATGGAACCTTAGATTTTATGAGCTATTGTTTACTTATTTATATACACATTTATCGGGCTGTTGAAATGAAACAATTACAGAAAAAGCAGCTAAAACTAATGACCATCTGAACTTAGTTAGTGTGCAATAAAGGACCAAGAGCTAAGTCTGAGGGACAGAAGGCAGTCAAATAGAGACAGATGAATCCCTTCATCTATGTGACTAAAAAAATCCCTTCCCATCACTCTGTTACTGGTGAGATTAGGATGTTGGTACGATGATAACTAAAAGAAAGTCATGAACATCAGTACACATCCAAATGTCACAAGTCCCGAGAGGATGCCACTTTGGGTTTTATTAAATGTGCTGTGTGACATTACATAGTTGTTAAGTTTCCACAGTTTCAAATGTTTCAGAGCACACTTGAGTTAGATGAATCAAAGTTTGAATCTTTTGAAATAAAAGATCTACATATAATATGCAGTGGGAACATTTGGACCAGAAGGTAAGGACTATATTATAAGGCAAGGCAAGGCATGTTCATTTTATAGCACATTTCCTGTTCAAAGCAATTTAAAGTGCTTTACATAAAACATTAAAAGCATTACAGATAGTGTAAAGAAAGCATTAAAAAGTAGTAAAAGGCAGCAACAAATAGCAAAGATCACAATAAAATCATTCAAAAATAAATTCTAGATTTTTTTTTTTAAATCACAAATTGACTTAATTAAAACTAAGATAAGTTCAAAATTACTGTGCAGATTTCCTGCATCGATGCATGAGAACAGAAATGTTTTTAAATGGTATTATAAAGGAAACTAGAATGCTTCCAATATGGGAAGTGATTCAAATCCTCAGTAACTTTCAGATTGTGACATAAGTCAGCCAAACACACAGCTTTTGGCAGAGTTTGAATGTTGCACTGACATTTAAAAATGAATGATTTGCTTTGGGTGGTTGTGACCCAATAAAATAAAGATTTTCCACATGTGGAGGACATATGGAGAAGTTTTGGTGGCTCCTAATAAAAGATCCAAATAAAGTTAAACATGCGTTAACAACATCAGATGTCTGAACGATTGTTTCTGGAGTTGGTTCAAGCGTCAAATGTATGAAAGCTGTTCAAACGGTTTCAAGAAAATTTCATATAAAAACATTTTTTCTTGCCACGTCTTTCTAATATATACACACTCAAATCTCACTATACCATTTACCCCTCCCAACTCTACATATTACCACAAAGGTCCCAGATCAAGATCTCAGCTTGTTTTCTTCTTCAGTTTTCCCATACGTACTGCACGCTTTATTGGCGCCCGCAGACTGAAGCAGCTTTTTTCCTCCTCAAAAACATCCAGAAGACTCGAGTAAAAGGTGAATACACTAAGCTACTGTGGCTTAAGAAAAGCTTTGGGAATAACTTAATGCACAGGACAAATTTCCAGTGGGTTAGTGATTTTTTTTTTTCTTCGTGCAGTGACTCGAAAGTTATTACTGTTTAAATAACTTTGTACTTTTGATTATTCTTGTAACAATTGATTAGACTTAGTTTTGTGTTTTACATATTACAGTGAGCAAAGCAACCAGAGATACACATAGATCCAAGCATGTAAGATTACAGTCTAGCAGCATGGATGTTCTGGGAGAATTCTACATTAATTAGCTATAAAACTGCAAATCAACAGAAACTCCCTGCCTGCAGCTTAAGGTTGGTTCTTTTTTTCTTTTTAGTTTATAGTTGTCATTTCCTGTGTTGTTTTGAAAGTGCTGATTTAAGATATATTCACTTCCTGTCTGTGTAATTAACCCCCCTCACCCTAATTGGTTCCACCTGCCCCATTACCCTCCCTCTGTTTTGCATTTAGGTAAAAAATGACATGTTATGTCAGTAGAACCACGCTAATCCTCGACCTAAATGGAAATTGTAATGAGGTAATTTAAAAAAACAAAACAAAAAACAACAACCATCAGCCACCTGCTTTTTCCTTTGGACGGTTGTAGAGGAGCTGAAGCCTCATCCAGCTGGCACAGAGTGAGAAGCCAGGTACCAAACCAGACAGCCTGCCAGTCTATGACATGTAGACAGACAACCATTCATCTTCATGGCAAGTTTAGACTCACTTTCAAGTCAAATTGAAGTCTTTAGACTGGAGGCAACACTTTAGCACAAGCAAAACATGCCAAGTGCACACAGAGAGGCTCCAGCTGAGCAGCAGGTGCAACCCACTGCACCTCCCTCAAGGAAAACATGATGGCAAATTTATTAAGACTTTGGAAAATACAGCAGAGGTGTAAAATGTAGGTTAGCATTTTCAAACTGGGTGATGCCATGGCAGATGTTGTTGACTTAAAGTGCCAACATGAACAAACTGATGCAAAATATGACTTGTCATGGTTACTTATTACAAAAGTAACATTGAGAAAAGTTGATAGTGCCAACCCACCTGTACAATCATGTTGGTAAATCCCTATAAGTATGATTTTATAATCAAATCAAATTCTGCTACTGTACTGTTATGCCAATGTTTCAATCATGTTTAATTAAAAGCACAGTCTGGGAAACACAGGTCTCATATCTTTCCTGGAAAATTACTATGATCTGATCTGATCATAAGTCCATGAAGCTTCACTTGAATCCTCCAAAGGCAAGGAATTGTGGGAAGGATTCATCTAGTTTACTTTCATAAGAATGGTACAGCGTTTCCCATGCTGCCACTTACAGTCGAGACATCCAGATCATTTCAATTGGGAACGTTCCTGACCTAAAGAAGCTATTCTATTCTCACTGTGCTCTTTTCCCAGTGTCTCAGTACTTCCATATCTACAGCTTATTTCCTTGTGATTTCCTTGTGCCAGCTTCAATACTGGGCAAGAGTCTTAAGGTACCCCTTTCTTTGTATTTTTCTTCCAAGGAACCAGACTTTCTGAAGGTATTTCAAAGTTTTTCTTTGGACTTTTGCTTCTTTTTCAATCATTTTCAGTGCAGTCTTTTCAGCCGAGTCTCTTCTTTAGTTTGTTACACCACTTGACATTAAATCTATGAATTATTCAGGCATAGGAAAGGAACCAAATTCAACGATGAACCAGTTGTGTCAACACATGACAGAAAACCTACCAAAGAACATATCCCACATTGCTTCAGGAATGTGGGATCAGAGAACGGAACAAAAGGCGGCCAACATCCAAAGAAGAGTTTTGGAGAGTCCTTCAAGAAGCCTATTCCTGACTATTCCTATAGACTACTTTAAGAAAGTGCAAGAAAACTTCAGGCTGAGTTGAAGAACTGTCAGACAAAATACTGTCAAGCTCATTAGAAATGTACATATTATCTTTGCATTCCTGTAAATGTTTGCACATGTTCATTAAATTACTGCATCAATTTCCTGGATATATCTAAAGAACATTTTTTCTTGGCGCTGTAGATCTTTGGAGCTTTTCATCAGTCTTAGCCAGATATTGCTTGACACCTCTGCAGGTTAATTGACCAATCAGCCAGCTGGTCTGAAGCTGCCCCACTAGCAGTGTGTTGAGTTGTGCACTTGGGTTCTCCATCTGTTCCAACAAGTGTTGGTTTGTCTGTCCGTCTGTTAGCAACATAACTCAAAAAGGTCTGGATGGATTTTGATGAGATTTTCAGGAAATCTCATAGGTGGGATAAAGAGAAAGGGATTAGATTTTGGGGATGATCTAATAATTTTTTAAAAGGATTCTTTACTCTGGGGAGACAGGGATCATTATGCCATTAGAGCATCTAACTCAAAAGTAATGCCCACAATCATTGGATGAAATAGATTACAATGGCTTGGTGGAGGTCTGAGCTCTCTGAGTGCTTCTAGTTCAAAATACATTGTTCATTTAATAACCACAAAACAGTTTCTACAACCACTGAAGCTTAAGTTCTCGCACACCAAGGCAACGTTTAGAGAGATTTATGGTGACTATAGTCAACAACTATAATCAGAGAAAAACAGAACAGAGAGAACAAATAAATGGTAATGTCATCTTTGGAAGTCGTATCACCTTTGAAAGAGGACATGAAAATATTGTGTTTTCATAATAATGCAAAGAAAATGCAATGTCATCCGCGAGAGTTTAAGAAAAATGGGTTGTGCAGATAAGAATCTGCAGCAAATGTGGTTGAGCAGAGAGAGAAATGAAAAGAGCAAGAGAATCACAAACATCACGAACAGGAAAGCAAACAGATGAGGAAAGCAGACAAACAGGAGCAGAGGCAGACTGATAGAACGACACTGGGAAAAAAAAAAAAAAAAAGGCAGACACATGCACGAAAAATGATGCTTTAATATTATGTGCGGCTGAGACAAGTTCAGGAAGAATGTGCACATTCAGCAAATCTCAGGAGCCAGAGTCATGGAGTGCATTCTGCAACATCAGCCTGTAATGAAATGTAAAGCGGTGCAGCGCTGAGCAGCTACAAACTCTTCTGCTTTTCAGTTGGTTTTAAGTCTCACTAAAAAAGTCCTGCAGACATTGTTTCTGTGCACACAACTTTATACATGCAGCTCCACCTTTTAAAGGCTTTGTTTGGCTGAATAACCTCTACATGCAGTTCTCACATTAAATCAGAGGCAGTGTGAAAGTTTAGTAAATGCATCACATATGTACAACACCCTTGATTCAGTCTTATTATTGTAAAAGGCTAAAAAAAAAAAAAAAAAAAAAATACAGTTTCTTAAAAAGTGGGTCATCTTTATAAAATGAGACCTGAATGTCACAGCAATGCTGTAACCTAGTTTTTGATGCCAAAATGAATCTTTTTTTTTTTTTTAATCATCATCATCTTGACTGTCGAGACATGAAATGAGATCATGAAACTGTATGTGCATATGTTTTCTTTACATGGGGCCAGGTTGCAGGGTAGTTGAGTGTCCTCAGAGGGGGTTGAGTTTCTTTTAACTGTCCACTCCTGCAATTCTTGAAGTGTGGCCTTGATCACAACTCACGCTGGAGTTCATTTAAAGAAAATTACAAAAAAATAGAACACATGCTGCTACAGATAGAATGATTCAGAAACTGTTTGGATAGAAACACGTCTAAGTTGAAATATGACTCGTTTTACAGCAGCTCAGGAAATTTTCAGCGGGTGCCTCGGAAAATCAGTAGCACTCACCACAGTCTGCTTCATTCATGGTTAGCTGGGAATGGCTTCACCATTTAAGCTGCGAACATGACAAAGACACAAATGTGGCCATGCAGTCTGCCCCTAACACTGCACCCACACGTTTTTTTGATGTCCAAGTAAACTTCACCCAAAAATATGGACCGCTAATTTTGTGTTTTCCCCTGCGTCTCCTGCCTGTTTTAAACGGTCTTCGACAGAGGAGGAATTGTGGCTTTGAATCTGTGCCAGAAATTCCTTCATCTGACTGTAAAGTCTGATTTATGAGTGACACAAGAGAAACACAGAGACAGAGAGGGAGAATAAGAAGAGAGACGAAGCAGTTGGGGGTTGTTATGGGGAAATACAGTAAGTTTCCAAGCCTTGAGCTAAGTTAAAGGTCTTTGAGGCAACAGGTGTGGAGGCTTTTCATTCAGAAGTTTTCAGGCACACATGTGGTGCCCGCTACCAATCAACATACTGTGGGTAAAAGACATGAACACCAAAAACCTTGGGAAAGATACAATATCTTTGCAACCTGTAGCCTCACATGTGTGCAAGTGCTCGATCGTTTTTCATGCCTGAATGTGTCATATCATGATTTAAGATACGCACACATGCCACACTGATGATGAATGACTCACTCATGAAACTGTACAGAGTATGTATTCTCAGCTGGGCTATGCTGCTTAAAGGCAGCAAGACACAAATGATGTCAGTTTATAACAGAGCTACTCTGATTAGGACGAAATGCTATCGAATAACAGTGATACAGCACAGGTCCGTACTCTGACACTCACATATACAAATCACTATAAATATCCCTTGAATGTCATTTAAAAACCTACAGTATGTTCTTATCAGGCTGTAAAAACCTCCTTTCTGTTCAGATAATGCACAATGCTCTTGCATGGACAATCAAACAGTTTACAGTCATGTGACTACCAGTTATGCATGCCAGAACTAATCCCAAAGCTCACATTAAACTTTACATGATGTGGGGGGGTTACTCATGACTTCAGTTCGGGGCTCATTGTAATGCAGGAACAAGTGGGAAGCCCTTTTGAATGGTGACTCTTGTTGTCCAAGACACATGACGACTGTGTGCCACTGAATGCAACTTTAAGCTGCAACATCTGTGTCAACTTCAGGCCACAAATATCCTGTGAGGACTGAGGAGTCAGGCACAAGGTAAAGTTGAGATGTTTTTGAGCAGAAAACTTTCAAGTTAAACTCAATGACTTCTCTTGCAAAATGTGCAGAAATTACTCCAAATACTTGCAATCAACCGATATTGATTCAATTTTAACAATGATTTAACATCAAACATAAACAATGTTTCAGTTTGATCCTGTGTTAATCAGAACAACCTGA